>CM028132.1:100160000-100582500 GCA_016271365.2 Neoceratodus forsteri
CCCCGGAGACACCCACGGACCTGCGCCCGATTCTGGCGACAGACCACCGGCTCCAGGCCCGTCTTCTGGCATGAACATACAAGAGGTAAAGGATCTCTTTACTTTCTGGTGGGACACCATCCGAAAAGACGTGGTCCCTGTAAAACCTCCTCCTCCTCATCCACCTCCTACGCCCCCTCCTCCACCACAGGGGCCAGCAGGATGACCACCAACCCCCTAAGGAGCAGACTCCACCTCCTAGGGGTAGATCCAAGGATCGGTGAAGGCCTCTCTCAAGATCTTCATCAGGGTCTCCCAGCCCCAAGAGACCCAGACGTCGTCGGTACACTCTGTCAGGGGAGGACTCCAGATCAGATAACTCTGAATTCTTCAGATCTCCTTCTTCACTCAGCATCCCATCACCGGACCCACATGACCTACCTAGGTCTCCTCCAGATGATCCCTCCTTCTCTGAGATCATGAGGCACATCCAAGACAACATGGGATAGGATGCGGAAGACCTCGATCCCGAGAGACACCGCCTTGCCCGTTATCTTCAGCAGAAAGATCCAAAGCCTGTGGTAGTGCCACCCTTGGTGGACACCTTCGCGGACGTCACTAAGGCTGCGTGGAGGCGTATGCACTCCACTCCCACTGTGCGGAAGAAAGCTGACCGCCTGTACAAGGACCCGAAAGAGGATCAGTACTTGGCTCAACAACCTCTGGCTGACTCCCTAGTCATTACGGCCTCGCATGACCGGTCCCAAAGACCACAGCATATGGGCACACAGCCACCGGACCAGGAATCCAAACAGCTGGATGCCCTGAGGAGGCGCATGTATGCAGCTGCTGCATACTCCATCAGGTCCCTGAACTACCTATTTCACATGGTACAGTTTCAGAATGCCCTGTGGGAACTGGGCCAGGACCTTGTCGACAAATTACCGGATGGCGATCAGAAGGCGGAGCTCCTAAACCTCCTCCGCACAGGGTCTGATGTGGGAACCCAAGTGCTACGAGCCGCATATGATTCTGCGGACTCTTCTACCAGAGCTGCAGCTTCAGGCATTCATCTCCGGAGAGACTCTTGGCTCCGTGTCTCCGGCTTTACTGCGGACGTACAGAAGAACATTCTTGACGTCCCTTACAATGGCGAAGTACTTTTTGGTGAACCCTCGGAAAAAGTTATCACCAAGCTTCAGGACGCTGGGAAGGCAGTCTGGTCTGTACAGGCCCGTGTACAGTTTAAGGCCTGGTTCCTTTCGTAGGAACCAGAGCCATTTCTGCAGCCGGCAAGAATGGCAGCAGCCACGTTCCGGCCAGCAACAAAGGGGCACTTTTCAACATAAAGCCCAGGCTAAGTTGTCCCCAGGCAGAGGCCAGTGTTGCACCAAACCGGCCCAGCCTGCAGAGACCAGTGTTGCTACAGCATGACTCCTTCCCGGTCCCCAACCCTCTTCTGGATCAATGGGCACAAAAAGTCGGGGGTCGCATCGCTCTCCACTTTTTGGGGTGGCAGTCGATTACCGCCGACCGGTGGGTTCTCCAGTTGGTCAAGAAAGGCCACTTTATAGAATTTCTCGACCACCCACCGTCAAGACCTCCCCTGCTTTCTCGTTATTCGGGTCAGCACGCCCTGCTCATACAGCAGGAGGTGCTCGCGCTTCTCAGAAAAGAAGCTATAGAGCACGTACCGCGGAACCAGAGAGGTGCAGGTTATTATTCTCACTTCTTTCTGGTTCCCAAGAAGACAGGGGACCTCCCTCCGATACTGGATCTCAGCGACCTCAACGCTTCGGTCCTGTACAAATGCTTCCGCATGGTGACCCTCCCAGATCTGATACCCATGCTCAAGCAGGGCGCCTTTCTAGCATCCTTGGACATGCAGGATGCTTACCTGCATATACCCATTGCTCAAGCGCACAGGAAGTTTTTGCACTTCAAGTTTCAGGGTCACCATTATCAGTTCTGAGCCCACCCCTTCGGACTGTCATTGGCACCTCGGGTATTGACGAAGTGCATGGCGGTAGTATCGGTGACTCTGAGGAGACAAAGTCACTACGTGTTCCCCTACCTGGACGACTGGCTTCTCATGGCGCCCTCTCGGGAGGCCCTGATGGCTGCCATTCATTGTACTCGGTCTCTGTTCGAGACACTGGGCATCATTATCAGTCAAGAGAAGTCACTCCTGGTTCTGCCTCAGATTCTGCAGTTCACAGGCGCAGTTCTGAACACCGTCCAGGGGAAAGCTTTTCTACCCCAGGACCGAGCGGAACACATCAGATCCCTCATCAGGGACATCTTGGCAAAGAAGACCGTCCCAGCCAGACTGGTCTTTTGCCTGCTCGGACACGTCTGCGGCCATTGCAACGGTCCCGCTAGCCCGTCTCCACATGCGGGTGACCCAATGGATTTTACGGGTCCAATGGGATCAAAAGCAAGACCATCTGCAGCTCCCAATTTGGATCACGAAGGCCATAATCCGGGATTGGCAATGGTGGCTAGATTCGAAGAACCTCTCGGCAGGGGTCCCCTTCACTGCGCCATCTCCGATTGTGACGCTCTCCACAGATGCTTTGGAACTCGGATGGGGAGCATACCTCGACGGTGTCTGGTCTCAGGGCTTGTGGACAGCTCGAGAGACTCATCTCCACATAAATATCCTGGAAATTAGAGCAGTTCTTTACACCCTGCAGGCTTTCCAGTTGGAGATTCCACCGGGTACTCTTCTGTAACAGACAGACAATTCCGCGGTGATGTATTACCTCAACAAACAAGGAGGCACCCATTCCTACCCACTTTGCAGGGAGGCCACGAGGGTGTGGGATTGGGTTTTACAACGCAGCACAAACTTCATTGCTGTTCATGTACCAGGAGTGGACACTGTCATCACAGACAGCCTGAGTCACACTCAGGCCAGAGTCCACGAGTGGGAACTACTCCAGGAGGTAGTAGAGGATCTGTTTCGTAGATGGGGTACACCAGAATTAGACATTTTAGCGTCCCCATCCAACGCAAAACTGCCCAATTTTTACTTGCTAGATCCAGGGCCTAGTGTTTTCTGGCGAGACGCGTTGTCCCTCTCCTGGGCGGGCAGATTCCTCTGTGCCTTCCCTCCTTTTCCGTTGATCCAGAGGGTCCTTTTGAAACTTCGCTGAGAGCAAGTGGCGCTGATACTTATCACGCCATTCTGGCCCAGGCAGATCTGGTTCCCTCTACTACATCAGCTGTCCCAGGAACCTCCGGTGCCTTTGCCAATCAGCTGTCACTTGCTGTCTCAGGAGGCAGAGGGCTTCTTGGTCCATTCGGACCTTCATTTGCTGAACCTGCACACTTGACTCCTAGAGACATAGCCATTGTGCTATACAGGGTCTTGCAAGAGGTAGCTGACGTTCTAGCGGCTGCTCGAAAACAGGCCACTCATGCTACTTACACCATGAAATGGCACAGATTTTGCCTCTGGGATCAAGCGTGGGGGTTTTCGCCACTGGATTGTCCAGAAAGGTCGGTCTTGAACTACCTCCTGTCTCTTTTTCAGACAGGCTTGGCCTACTCTTCGATCAAAGTACACCTTTGTGCCATCTCAGCCTATCACACTCCTATAGGCCAACGTCCTGTATCTCAGTCGGACACAGTACGAGCTTTCCTGAGAGGTGTCCTCCACATTAGACCTCTGATCAAAGATCCTATTCCGCCTTGGGATTTACCCTTTGTTCTAGAGCAGCTTACGCTGCCACCTTTTGAACCAGTCGTGGATTGTGAGCTACGTCTCCTTACATGGAAGACGTTGTTTTTAGTTGCCGTTACTTCGGCCAGAAGAATTTCGGAGCTTCACACACTGACGCGCAAAGAACCTTATTTGGTTTTCCACCAGGACAGGGTATCCTTACAGACCAATCCGAAGTTTCTGCCTAAGGTGGTCTCAGCTCTCACTCTTAATCGGGATAGCGATCTACCAGTGTACCCTAAATATTCAAATCGAGGAGAGGCCCTGTTGCACACTCTAGATGTGCATAGATGTCTTCGATACTACCTGACCAGAACCAAACACCACCGAAAATCTGTTCAGTTTTTTGTTTCCTTCACCCACAGGATGATGGGAGCTCCCTTCCAAACAGTCGCTGTCCAGGTGGCTCATACATCGTATCACGTTCTGTTACCAGAAGCGCAACAAACCCTTACTGGGCATGGTTAAGGGTCATTCCACAAGGGGGGTGGCTACCTCCTTTGCGGCCTTAAAGAACGTGTCCACCTCAGCCATCTGTGTATACGAACATACGAAATTTGCCAGCAGATAAAGGCCTGGAGGTCTATCAAGTCTGCTCGAATGTGCAGCTAGCACCCCTTATTCTGCAGCTGCCCCTCCCTTCCACCCTTCCCCTTCATTAACCCTCCCCCTTGTCCTGTCCCATCCTCGTTTGAAGCAGTCCACTGTTCTACTGCATACCACTTCAGCAGGTAACGCATTCCACCCAGCCACCACCCTCTCTGTAAAAAAATGTCTCCTCATCTCCCTCCTGAACCTTCCTCGCTCCAGTCTCATATCATGGCCCCTGGTGTCCCTCCCCTCCCTTACTTTGAACAGCCCCTCTGTACCCATCTTGTTTATTCCTTTCATGTATTTAAAGGTTTCAATCATGTCACCCTGTCTCTCCTCTCCTCCAGTGAGTACATGTTCAACTCCTTCAACCTCTTCTCATATGATAAGTCCCCCAGCCCCTTGATCATCTTTGTCGCCCGCTGCACCCCCTCCAGTAACTTAATGTCCCTCTTCAGATACGGGCCAGTACTGCACGCAGTACTCCAGGTGTGGTCTAACTAATGACCTATACAGTGGCAGAATCACCTCCTCCTCCTCGAAGATATATCCTTGCAGTACAACCCAGCATTTTGTTGGCCTTTGCAGCTGCCTTCCTACATTGTGCCGAGTTGTTCATTGACCCTGTAAGAGCACACCCAGATCCTTCTCCTCCTCTGTCTGGGCTAGCTGCACTCCCCTAGCTGGTAACTCCTCCTTGGGTTCTTCATCCCAAAAATGCAGTACCTTGCACTTTTGGCATTAAGCCCAGTTGCCAGGTGTCTGACCAGGTTTCAAGCCTTGCCAGATCATCCTGCAACCCCTGCCATCCACCTAGGTCATCCACCATCGGCCTACCTTGGTATCATCAGCAAACAGACTGATGTTGTCTCTTGATGTCCCATGATATTTCTGCAATGAATATCCCAAACAACACTGGTCCCAACACCGAGCCCTGTGGAACACCACTCGTCACTGCCCTTGGTGTGAGCTCCCCACCCACCACCACTCTGTTGCCTTCCCTGCAGCCAGTTTCCTACCCATCTCACCAGCTTTGCACCGCCCCTGTGCCTACTAACTTCCTTCCCAGCCTTCCATGTGGCACTGAGTCGAATGCCTTACTGAAGTCCAGATACAGGACATCACTGCATGGCCCCTGTCCAGTTGCCTAGTTACCCAGTCATAGAACTCGACCAGGTTGGTTTGGCAGGATCTGCCACGTATGAAGCCATGCTGTCTGCTGTCCTGTAGTCCTTTGGCCTCTGGGAGGGCCACCAGCCTCTCTTCAGGATAGTCTCCATTAGCTTGCCCACGACGGATGTGAGGCTCACTGGTCTGTAGTTTCCGGTTCATCCTGGGCCACTCTTGTGGAGGGACACCACATGAGCCATCCTCCAGTCCTGAGGTACACACCCCGAATGTAGTGAGGCATTAAATAGGTCTGCCAAAGGTCCTGCAAGGACCTCTGCCTGCTCCTTCAGTACCCTGGGGTGGATGCCATCTGGGCCTGGCGCCTTGTCCACCCTCAGTGCCTTCAAACCCTCTCGAACTCTGCTCTCCATGATTTCCCCGTCTGTCACCACTTCCCACCCTGCTTGTGCCATTTCTCCCACCTTGGGTGTCACCCCCCTCTTCTCTTGAGTAAATACTGAGCAGAAGTACTCATTTAGTGCTTCCGCCTTATCGCACCCTGCTTCCACCCAACCCCCCTCCTTCCTAATCCTTACTATGTGGTCCTTACAGCTCCTTTTCTCCTCTTTGCGACTTGGAGCACTGTGCACACCTTCATCAGGCATTATAGCCTGGATGTTGCGTCCAGGCGTAGAGCAGGTTTTGGTCTAGCAGTCCTTCAAGGACTTCTGTCCTAGGCTTAGGTTTTACTAAGGATTTCTACCTTCCCTCCTCCCAGTGGTGTGGGATTTCCACTATTGCTTGGGAATCCGTCCTAATGGTGTAACCTGCTGCAGGAGCTGTTTCTTGAAGTAAGATAGTACAGTTACGTGAGAACTTACGTAACAGTAGCTCTTCGAGAACAGCTCTTGCAGCAGGTACTTTCCCTTCCACCATCCCGCTGGAGGTGGATTTTTTTGTTCCAATATCCTTCTCCTAGGATCAGATGTTCTCAACACCACTCTGATTGCCATTTGATGGCGGATCCTCAGTCTCCTTTTCTGATGTCATCCAGCGGCCGTGAGTCTCCGGCGGGAGAACTGTGGATTCTGGGGGACCGCCTCATATGTACTATGCCTGACATCTGGGGGCGGGGCCGGCGTCGGAGGCGGTCCCCCGCTGAATATTGCTAGCTAGAAAATTTCCGTGGGTCCTGGCGCCTGCCGGCTTCAGTCCTAATGGTGTAACCTGCAACAAGTGCTGTTCTCGAAGATCTACTGCTACAGTAAGTTTTTACGTAACTGTACTTTCTCCCTTACATATCCCACGTTTCTGTTGAAAATGGTGTCAAGAGTTTCTCTTAACCAGGCCTACCTGCTTTGCCAACTTTTAGAATGTGGCAGAAAGGTCTTTCCACTAACTGGATGTTAAGAGGGCCCTTAGGTTTTATCTAGACAGAATCCAGGACTTCAAACAATCCAAACAGCTCTTTGTCTTCTTCAGTCTTAATCTGAAGGGACAGCTTGTTAGTCAAGTATATTTCTACCTGGATTGTGTCTTACCTTCGCCACTGCTATGCCGTGACTCAGGTTAAAGTGGAGGGCAGGCCACATGCCTACTCCACCAGAAGCAGGTGCTGCTGAGGGAGATCAAGTTCTGGCTCCTGTTGGGTCCTAGCACCTTCAGCTAACACCCACTACAGTAAATCAGTGGAGAAGATATGATTAGGAATTACGGTACATACGTAATTTTAATTTCTCACACAAGAGGCTTTTCCTGGTAAAACATTTTATATTAATAACTAGGTTTCTAGGGACATGGATATGAGTTCTATCCACACTTCTGGCAGTGTCCTTTCCCTTTAAGATGTGCCAGAAAGTCCTCAGGCTGGCTCCTCCCACCCACCTGGGTGGTATAATCCTCGGCTCCACTCCATGATACCAGATCTTCCTTTCCGCTAGAAGAAATAGGTTCTCTCCTTACCGCTCCTGCGTTGAGTAGGCCCTGGCTCTCAAATCTTTGGATTTACTTCCAAAACTTAAACTCATTAGAGTTTATTCACCAGAACAATCTTCGATTGCGACCGTGATGGAGGAAGAGTCCTCACCCGGGTTTCGCTGGTGCCCTTGCGGGCAGAAAATGTTGCGCACTGACCCGCACGCCACGTGCGTCTACTGCCTGGGACATGAGCATGATACCCAGACCTGTGAATTTTGTCACTCATTCCAGCCGAATGTGCTCAATGATTGTCTTGCCTGTTGGCAGTTGGGCCATCTGGAAAAATGTAACCCGTTGGTCAAATCTAAAGAAGCCCATTGGGTGGTCGCTGCGGCTGCAGGGTCTGCTGAGCAACTCGAACAGATGGAGGCCTTCCAGGAGGAGGCGACTTGATCCATGGAAGGTTCCTCTTAGGCGTCTACCTTTGTCCCCTTGAAATTGGGCTCCACTGTCTCTGGCTCCTTAAGGGCTGTGCGATCTCTCCTGACCAAGGAGAGGGCCGCTCTCAGCCAGCCAGCTCGCACCCGTAAATAGAGTCAAGGAAAGAGAAGTCTCATTGTAGACATTTTTGGGACCGAGGCGTTCGCGGTCTCTGGAAACTTCGGTTTTGACTATGGTCAAAATCGCGGCCTCAGCTGCTGGCTTCATGGCGCCCCCGTCTGGCCAGCCTGCCGAGATGTGGGCTGACGATCTGGCTGAGATTTTTCTTGACCTGGTCCACCCACTTTCTTTCTATGAGGCCGACAACTCTCTATTTAGGACTCCAGTCCTTCTGACCGAAGAGCCGACCCAGCCCAAGGGACTGGCTGACAAAGCTCCTGTTGATCAGGGGGAGCCACCGTTTTCCCCAGCTCCTTCCAAGTGACCCCGTTGGTCCCTCTGACGGTCTCGGTCAACTCGAGTGGGTTTGTAAACTCGCCATCACCGCTATTCTTCATCCTCATCCACCTCTACCGAGGAGAGGCTCCTACGCAAGTTTCGTTGGCGCTACGAGGATCTAATGTGGCGACAGCTAGTCTTGGCCAGTCAGAAGACTGCCTCAGTTTTGACTACGGTAGTCACCTGGTGGTCACCCTCCAGGCCGACACCTATGCCACTAGAACTGGTTGACACCACCCCTCTGCTTTCAGAGCTGGTAAAAAACGTTGTGCCCTGACTTCTTGCGGCCTCTCCACTGATTGCAGTGGTGCTGCCACCCCGACAGCCCGCCACTGAGGCCTCGATTAAGGAGTCTCCATTTGGCTCGGGTCTTCCCCGCTGGTTGATGGTCAGTCTTGACGCCTGACCACCTGCGATGGGTGGAAAGTGACAAGGGTGGTTGGCCGCTGTACGGAGACTCTTCAGAGTCTGCCGATCATTCCTCACTCCACTCCCGTCTGGTGGACGCGGAGTCGGCAGGGGATCTCTCAGCAGAGGAAGGACCTTCGTCCTTCCCGGGCATCCTCTGTCTCATCTCAGAGTCCACGGGAGTGCAAATGGAGCCCGTCCAGAAGAGGGCTTGTTACCCTTACTGACATCCTGGATAAGGAGGATTCTTTGACAGAGGCCTTCCCAGTGGCCAAGGCCATTTTCATCCTGGCCCTGGAGTTTTGGCAGCACCCAGCTTCCTGCCCTGTGCCTTCGGCCTGTATGGCCCGCAAATATGTGGTTCCCATGGGCTCCTTCACGGGATTCATGGAACACCCCTCAGCTGAGGGGATTGTGACCAATTCCATATTTTGGCACTCGGGTCACAAGGATGTGGACAGACCTCTGGATAAAGAGTCCAAGAAATTGGACTACTCTGCAAAAAAAGGTTTATGCTGCCTCTTCGCTCTGTCTCCGTCAGGTGAGCTCAGCCTTTATTATGGCACATTTTTTCCCATGCCCTGCTGGGCTCCCTGGATAAGGTGCTTCCCCATCTTCTCGCCGACCTTCAGACTACAGTCAAGCATGTTCGGGACCAGGGTTGAGCTGTTGCCAACCAGCAGCTCCAGACAGCTCTGGATCTGGGGGATTCTTGTGCCTACTCAGTAGCGGCCACTGTTGCCATGCACCATAGGGCTTGGCTGAGGATTTCGACCTTCACGGTGGATACTCGGCACAAATTAGTGGAAGTACCCTTCCTGAGAACCAACCTGTTCAAGCCCGGAGTGGAGGGTCACCTCCAAAGCATAGAGAAGTCCAGTGCCACCTTGGACTCTGTTCAGTCCATCCAGAAGGACTCTTGAGGACTCCAAGCAGAAGCGAAAGCCCTTTCAGCCTTGCACCCCTGCGGCCAAGCCTGGCCAGTATCAGTCTGGGCAGCAACAGGCTCGGTCTTGACGCCCCCGGCCCAAGTCAGTGGCTTTGGTACCCCCAAAAGCTTGGAAGTAAAGGTCCTGGTGGACCCCCGGCTAGGCCCTCCTCCTCAGCCAAGCCTGCTCCGTGATGGGATGGGGTTGCCAACCCCCATACCTGTCGCACCTCCCCTGGGTCCTCCTGTGGGGGGCCAGCTCCGCCACTTCCTTTCTGCCTACTCCGCTGTTACCACAGACAGGTGGGTTCTAGAGGTGGTCCATTAGGGTCTGCCTCCGGAATTCGAGTAGTACCCTCCAAGCCGAGCCCGCGCTCCACAGGAGGGCTTGGTGTCCGTAGACACTCTGTCAGCTCTGAGACAAGATAGCCCAGCTCTTCTGAAAGAAGGCAGTGGTCCGAGTAGCGGACCCTCCTGCACACCCAGGGTTTATCTCCAGGTACTTCCTGGTGCCAAAAGTGTGTGTGTGTGTGTGTGTGTGTGTGTGTGATAATGGTGCCCCATTCTACATCTGCACGACCTAAACAAGTTTCTCAGGTCCCGCACTTTCAGGATGGTAACCCTGTCCCAGATCATACCATCCCTGGAGCAGAACATGTGATTCTGCTCTCTGTATCTCCAGAACGCATTCTTCCTCATCCCGATCCATCCTACTGAAGGTTCCTTCGCTTTTGAGCAGAGGGAGCCCTCTTCCAGTTTCAGGCCATGCCCTTCGGCCTTTCCTCAGCCCCCAAGGTCTTCAAATGCATTGCAATGGTGGCAGCCCGCCTTCGGCGTCAAGGGATCCGGGGCTACCCCCTATCTGGACGACTGGTTGATTGCAGGTCCCTCCAGGCAGGAGATGGAGTGGTCCAGGGATCTGGCCCTCCAGACCTACTTCGACCTGGGCCTCTTAGTCAATGAGGCCAAGTCAGAACTTGTGCCCGAGCAGGTGATCAACTTCGTTGGAGCAGCAGACAGGGTAGAGGTTCTCTCCTCCTATGCCCAATCATTTCAGGTTGGGCAGTTGTGCTCTGCCTGGGACTTCCTACACCTTCTGGATTACAGCGGCTGTGTCACGCTCCTGCAGTGGGGAGCTGGCCAGCCATTGGTCCCAGCGTGAGGTCACTTGACCAGCTGGTCACAGTGACCCAGAAGATGTGGGATGCCCTTCAGTGGTGGACTGTCCCAGAACATCTCCAGGAAGGGATCCTGTTTGTCCGCCCCGAACAGATGGTCATCCTGATGACAGACGCCTCTCTCGTGGGCTGGGGTGCCCACATGGGGGAACACAGAGTCCACGGGCTCTGGAACCCCTGAAGAATCCCGATGCCACATCAACCTGCTGGAGCTCTGAGCAGTTTGGCTCACGCTGACTGCGTTTGCTCAGTTTGTTCGGGGTCGAATGGTTCAAGTCCAGATGGACAACACCACAACCATGTACTACCTCAACAAGCAGGGAGGGACTCCTTCTTGGCCTTTAAGCAGGGAAGCTCTTCACACCTGGACTCTAGTGCACAGTCTGGAGGCAGATCTCTTAGCCATCCATGTAGCAGGAGTCTTGAATCAGTTGGCGGATGTTCTCAGCCGGGTGGGTGAGGTATCTCCCAAGTGGTCTCTCCATACAGAGGTATGCTACAGTCTGTTCTCCCAGTGGGGCACCCCTCAGGTGGACCTGTTTGCCTCCGGGGGGAATGCCAAACTGAGGCTGTATTGTGCCCACCCTCCTCAGCAGGGCATGCTGCAGGGGATGCCTTCTCGAGGCTGTGCACCCCATGCCTCTTCTGTGCCTTTCCTCCACTTCCCTTGACACACAAAGTGTTACTCAAGGTCAGGAGGGACAAGACACAGGTGATTCTGGTGGCTCCAGACTGGCCACGCCAGTATTAGTACCCCGATCTCCTCAGCAACAGGCTCCCGCGATGTCTTTCAGCATGCCTGGACCTGCTTTCCATCAACCATGGAACACTCTACCCGAGGAGGTGGTATCCTGTAGCACAATGGGCAGTTTTAAAAGGGCATGGGACAGGGTGCGGGCGGGGGTGAGTGAGGGGAGAGGTGGGGAGGCAGCTGCAATGTAAGGCGAATGCAGCATTGGAGCAGACTAACTTGATAGATCGTAAGGCCTGTTTCTGCTGGCAGATTTGTATGTGTTAGTAACCAGGGGAAGCTACTCCACCCGGACCTTCAATCCCTGCACCTGATGGCCTGGTTCCTGGGCTAGAGTTCCAGGCTGTGGGTCTCTCTGAAGATGTCTTCACTGTCGTGGAGGCTTCTCTGAAGGAGTCGACTAGAAAATGCTATGCCTTCAAGTGGAAGAGATTCTCCATTTGGTGTCAGGGCAAGGGATTGGACCCTTTGACCTGTCCTGTGCCAGCATTTTAGACTACCTGTGGTCTCTCTCCAAAGGGGGACTTCGGTTGATGACTCTGAAGGTGCAGCTGGCAGCCATCTTTGCTTGCTGGGCACGGGCCGGTCAGTGGTTGGTGGTACGGGAGACTCTGGTCTGGGGATTTTCCAAAGGCTTAGATCCCATATCCCCTCTGGTGCGTGGACCTCCACCTCCATGGGATCTATTGCTGGTACTGGCAAAGCTCATGGGCAAGCCATTCGAACCAGTGCACAAGTGTGAGATGTCACACTTGTCATAGAAAACTGCCTTCTTGGTGGCCATTATGTTGGCCAGAAGGATTGGAGAGCTCCAGGCGCTTTCCATCGAATCTCCTTACCTGGTTTTCCACAGGGACAAGTTTGTCCTGCGCCCCAACCCGAAATTCCTTCTGAAGATTGTGTTGGAGTTTCACCTAAATCAGGTGATGACTCCTCCGGTGTTCTACTCTACTCACACCTTGGATGCCGAATACAGTCTCCATACCTTGGTCCTGAGGCGAGCCCTTACTTATTACAGGGAGTGCACGGACGAAGTTCGAGGAGAGGTTCACCAGCTGTTTGTAACCTACGCTGAAGCCGCACCTACCTGGCAGACCTGCAGCCAAGCGGACGATTGGCAGATGGATTACATCTTGCATTGATCTCTGCTATAGGTTGGCGGGTAGGGAGCCTCCTATAGGGCTAAGGGCTCATTCCACCCGCCATATCGCTGTGTCGGTTGCTGCTTCTAGGGACGTCCCTATTCAGGAAATCTGCAGGGCTGCTACCTGGAAGTCAGCACACACTTTCATTTCCCATTACTACATTGACCTAGAATTGTGCCGGGATGCTGGTTTTGGGGCCTTAGTCCTCCAGTCTTTATTCTCGAAGTAGGAGAGCGTGTGCCTTGCCTCCCTTCTCTCAGAAAACTACTAGGAGTGTGCCAGATATGTGGATAGAACAACATATCCACGTACCTAGTGAAACTGGTTACTCACCTGTAACAGTAGTTCTAGGAGTGGTATATGTTCGTCCACACGGACCCACCCGACCTGCCCGGCTTCGGCGCTTGCACTCTGCTTTCCAGCGGGCAATATCTGGTGTCATTAGGGCAGAGCAATGGTTATACCACCCGGGTGGATGGGAGGAGCCAGCTTGAAGACTTTCCTGCACATCTTAAAGGGAAAGGACACTGCCAGAAGTGTGGGTGAACAACATATACCACTCCTTGAACTACTGTTACATGTGAGTAACCTGTTTATTCATTGCTCCTGGGGTAAGCAATTGTGTGTTTGGAGGGTGACACCATACCACGCAACCTACTGCGTGTGTATTACACATGCTCGCATATAGTAACATTAGTAATTTGAGATCGGAAGTGACTCTAGGTCCATCAAGTCTACCCTCTTCTCTTCCCCCCCATATGACTCATGAGCTGGGACCAACAAGTATGCTTTGCAAACTTGTACTCATTGATTGGGATCCCCCACCCCACCCTTCTACCCACTGTATCCCATTATTCCCTTGGTAAGCAGGAATTGGTCGAGGCTTACTTTGGAAGGTCTTTTTTGTGCTCATGAAAAGTGCTGGATTGACAGCACCAGAACCTGAAGTCCTCTGCTTATCCTCTTGACAGGTATTGCATGGACGATCACAATGCAAGCTTCCCTGCACTGCCCCACCAATGTGCCTGAACCTGCCATGGAGGGACTACCACACAGGTGAGAAGACTCCATGCCCATTCAGTCCCTTTGCCTCTCATGTGAGACTGCCACAAGAGTGCTGAATTAGTGCTGATTGTATTGGTGATTTTTGTGATGTGGACACCTGCCTACTGGGAACTGGACTGAGACCACCACAACTCATTTCACATAGGATACTGAATAGCCCTCGGGTGATGATGGCTTTTGGCCACTACCGACCTGTGCTGGGTTAGAACCAATGTCAGCTGTCTCAGACAGTAGACTGTTCCATAGGTTCACCACCGTTGGAGAGAAAACATGTCTCCTAATATTACCTTTGCATTTACTGCTCCTGAACTTTTGGGTGCGTTATTCCCACCACCCTGCAGTAGCACACCAAACTGAACATCTGTTGTTTTGACTTTGTCAGTAGCTTATAGTATGCGGCAGACAGGACTAGTGTCCTCCCTCAGCCTTCTTTTCTCCAAGGTGAACTTGTTTAGAGCCACCAGTCACTCCTCCTAGATTTTGTCTCCTGTACCCCATTTCATTTTGGTGAACCTGTGTTCCATTTTCTCAACTGCTACAATGTTCTTATTGTATTGAAGAGCCCAGAACTGCACAGAGTACTTCATGTGGGTCCTGACCAAGGCCTTGTAAAGTGGCAGAATAACTTTCCCACTCGGCTGGTTATCCCACTTTTGATGCAACCCATCATTCTTCACACATGCTTAACAGCAGCTGCACACTGCTAGTCAGGCTTTAGTCCCCTGTCTATTATGACCCATAAGTCATTTTTCTCCTGGTTTGCAGCAAGAGGAGCGCTACACCATGTGAAGTTCCTGTGTCTGTTTTCGTCTTTAAGTGTAGTGGCTTGCATTTGTATGAACTGAATTTAAGACTTATGCACATTATACCATGCACAGACTACATATGTTCAGGTACATGTATGCCCACACATGAATATGCTTCTTTGCCAGTTCTTCTGCCACTGAAAAGACTGCAGCATTGTCTACCTATTTCACAGAAACATAGTAACAGCAATGGGTCCATTGTGATCGTCACTTACCGTTCAGGCCACTATCAAGACCATGTGCAGTACTGTACTCATTGTTCGATGGAGAATGCTACCAGGAAAATATATTGGCTTTGGCACTATGAAGAGGGAAACTGCTGGTGATGGAAACATGAGAACCTAACGCCAAGCGATTTGCTGGCTAGAGTGCCAAGGTGTGAATCTGGAGATGCCAGTTTGAATTTGTCGATCCCAAACGCTCTGATTTGCTTTATGCACTGTGGAGACAAACTGATGGTGCAGTGAGCAGCAAGGTCAGCCTTGCAGGGAAGGACGCACACATTTCCTTCTCCTTGCCAGGCTCAGGAGCTAGTGGACTTTCTGTGTTTGGCACAGTTGATACACGTATCTACAGAGTGTAGTTTGTACAGCGGTGCACATGTACACAAATTAATTCCCACCATCCATTCTGTGTCGCAGCAGCACCATAACTAACGGGCTTATTTTATCGTCCATCACAGTATTAGATGACTCTGATTTCAGGTGGTGTTCAACTATTCTTGACTGTAGTAAACTGAACATGAGGTGACTAATCAGCTCTGGAGATGGGGAAGGGAATCAGAGATGAGATTTGCAGTGTGATTGTTGGAGATATTTGGCTGCAGGGCAATGAACTTCAATGAAATAAATAGGTGAAATTCTACTTCAGCAAGGTATTCGATTTTGTGCCACACTGAAGTCTGCTGAAGAAGATGGGCAATCTGGGAACATAAAGGAACAGCAAAGGAAATTGTAAGGTGGGTAGGCGGTTGGAAGCGGAGGCAGCAGAGAGTTGTGAATAGGGTCAGATCATAGGAAAGAGAGGTCACCAGCAGAGTACCACAGTGATCTATTCTTGGGGTTCTGTGTCAAAATCGCAAAAAAAATATAGCGATGTCAACGATAGTGCAGAGACATTAGAGAAAACAGAAAATAGAGCTACAAAGTATAGTGAGTGTAGCAATAATGCCTGAACAATTATAGCATGGTGTTAATACCTCCAGAAGAATTGCAGCTATTCTTTCTCTGATTCCCTGGTTTCCATGGACTTCCTGTTCCTTAGCAACTGCTGTTGCCTGGTAACCAGCCCATAGTTGACCCAGACTCCTCGGCAATGTATTCCTCTTAGCAACTTGGAGTGTATAAGTTCTGAGGCAGTCATGGGGCTTGTTTCTTGCGTGGTTCTGGTGCTTGTCATTTTTGAGTTCACTGATTTTGCAATGTCCGTGAAGTTTGTGACCAGTCAGAAGGGTAAGCCTCTAGTTCTTTATGAAGGCTACTTATACTGCCGTGACAAAGAAACAGCTGAGAAGGTATATTGGAGGTGTGCTGAAGCACACAAGTACAAATGTCTCGCTTAAACAACATAACCATGTCCCTGATTCTGGTGATGTTGCAGCACGGCAGGTAATGGCAGATATTCGTGACAGAGCAAGAGCAACTGTAGAAAGCACATCCCAGGTACTGGTGACATCAACTGCATCTGTGCCAGATTCAGTTAGTGGTCGCCTATCAGAAGTTAGGGTAATTAAGTGCACCATTCAGCGAATTAGCATAAGCGTGCAGACCCAGTAACTCCAACATGTGTAGAGTCCCTTTTAATACCAATGAGTTTGCTGTACTGGGATCAGGGGAAAGATTCCTTTTATATGACAGCAGGGCAGAAAGGGACAGAATACTTGTGTTTGGCACTGAGGGTAACATCAGATTGTTGAAGGACACTCCAGGTTGGATGCTGGACGGTACCTTTAAATCCTACTCTGCTTTATTTTCCCAATTGTACAGCATCCATGCAATGCATTCTGGCCAAGTGATAACTGCTCTTTTTATACTTATGTGCTCACGCACAGCTATTAGCTTTGAGCGAGTGTTTGGAGATTAAGGCACTGTGTGGGGATACCAGCCCATCTACCGCAATCATGGACTATGAAAGAGCGGCATGGAAAGGATTCACAAATGTTTTCTCAAGCACATCAGTCCGTGGTTGCTTTTTCCACTTTGCTCAAGCCGTGTGGCGGAAAATACAACAGTGCTATGAAGTGGAAAAAAGATATTGTAGCGACCCAGACTTTGCACTACATTTAAGAATGCTGCTTTTGCTTGCTTTTGTTCCGCCAGATGATGATGTCAGCGCATTCGAGGAGCTCAGGGAAAGTGAGTTCTTCAGCGCCAACGCGGAGATATTACAACCTGTCCTCTCTTACTTCGAGGTCACTTGGCTTGGAAGGACAAAAGGACGTTCCAGGAGAAGGCGCGCAATGTTCTCAGTTGAGAACTGGAACTGTCATGAAGCAACGCTACTCTGTCTTTCAAGAACAAATAATGCTGTCGAGGGTTGGCACAGAGGCTTTAACTTGTGCCTTGGCTCATGCCACCTCAGCATATGGAAGCTCATAGAGTGCTTAGTACAGGAACAGCGGCTGACAGAAACAAAACTGGAGCAGTTAATTTCTGATATTACCCCTGGAGGAACTAAGAGAAAGTAGAGAGAGCAGAATGAGAAGATCGAGAAGACTGTGTGCCAATATGGTGAAAGATCAACCTATGACTACCTAAAAGGTCTAACATATAACTTTCAGTACAAAATTTAGCAAGATGAAGGGTGTAGCATCGATGGAAGCATGGATTAGAGCGTGCGGATCGATTCAATAAAGGATTTTCTGGCAATTGCCAATTTTATTTTTTATTTTTTTTTTCGCGATTTTGACACACTTCTAATGCTAAATCTTGTACTGGATGTTTCCTGGTTTCTTGTACTGCATTGGCACTAATTTGACATGATCCTTAGCATCTTAATTAAGTCTTGTACTGGATCCTTGCATTAGCGCTAATTTGGCCAGCGGTCAAAGTCCCATTAATGGCGGCGCTATTAAATGTCAGTTGTTATAGATGGCTTCGCGATTCTATCTTCGCAGTTATTTATTCGCTATTATTTCCTCGTTATTGTCACAGGATACCGTTCTTGGCCCAGTCCTCTTCAGTATGTTCAAACGCAACATAGAAGAGGGAATCCAGGGCAGGTTTTTTCTGCTTGTAGATGACACTAAACTCTGTGTTAGGGTTGGCAACGTGGTGGGGATAAGGAGTTGCAGAGAGACCTTCAGAGGCTGGAAAATTGGTCCAAAGTCTGGCAACTAAAATTCAGTGCCAAAAAGAGCAGTTATGCACCTCAGGAACAAAAACCTTGGAATGGAGCATTAGTTGGTGGTGATGGTGGGGGTTAAGCTGGACACGGCATCTAGGAAGGGGACCTAGGAGGAGTCATTAGTTACTCCCTTAAACAAACCAGGCAATGTAATAAGGCCTTCATCAAGGCTAACAGGGTACTAGTATTCATTGGGAGAGGGTTGAAAGTAGAAGGCAGGAGGTACTGTTACCACTGGCGCTGGTGATGCCACACCTAAAAAGGAGACTGACAGGATAGACAAGGTATAATGGAGGTTGACCAGAAAAGCACATTCTGAGAGGGCTGGCTAAAGGTACTCAACTTGCATTCACTTAAAACCAGAAGAGATGGGTTATATGATGGCGACCTACACGTTCCTAAAAAGGAATTAACATGGTGGACTTTAAGGAGCTATTTACCAGGAACAGAGAATCTAGGACATGGGATCACAAGTGGAGATTAATGGGGTGGAGGGTTAAAAAGAAAGGATGTGAGGAAGTGTTTTACAGAAGGAGTGGCTGAGCCATGGAGCGGTCTGCCAACAGAGGTGGTGGGTGCCCAAACCATAAGCAGCTTTATAACGGCTGGGCTAGAGTCAGGGGTATAGTAGCTACTCAACAGGAAGAGGCTGATTGAAACACGAAGAGCAAAACGGGTAATGGGGTAACCGAAGACCCTACAGAGCCAATAGGTCATAGGGTATGATAGGATAATATGGGCATAATGGATGTACTTTTTCTGCCGTCATCGTCTGTATTTGTTTCTGTAATAGTGCTGCTTTTCTTTGGTGAGGCAGTTTGGCCTGCTTGTTAGAGCAGAGTTGTGAGCCTGGAGACTCAAACTTGAATCCCATAATGGCCATTTACTGACTGTGGGCCCCTCAGTAAATCACTTGCCTCCTTTTATAGGTGTGCTCAACCTTTCTATAGTGTCTGTCTCATTTATCCTGTGGCCTGGAAATGACCGCAACATTAGCTCTCCCTGGATTGTAAAGCACTTTTGGGATAAAGAAAGCATGCATGAAAGGTACTATCTGAATATACATTCCTTACACTAACCCCCTTCCCAAACACACATACATATACACCTTCTCTGGCACGACCACTCTACCAGCCCAGTTTGTGTGCCTTTGTTCATGTGCATACACACGAACTCTGTAATATGGAAACATAGATGCTGATGGTAGAAAAAGCCCAGTTGCCCATCCAGTCTGCCCAGTACCAGCCTGCATCCTCACCCAGCCAAATGCTAGGCTGCAGGTAGTCTATTAATGGACATGACTGTTTCGACAACCCATCCACCATCCACTCATCCCTTTATTTCAACTGCCCACCCTCCTTCCCTCCTCTGGTTTGGATCATTCCCCTTTGTCTGTCCCATCTGTTTTGAAGCCAGTGGCGGATTCCCACGGTGACCACTATTTCTTGCAATGCATTCACTTTCCAACACCCTTTCTGTAAAGAAGAACTTCCTTACGTCTCTGCTAAACATTTTCCCACAGGTCATCATCCATAGATAGCCTCTTGCTATCTTCCCTCACTTCCTGTAATAAGACACAGCTGTCCACTGTATAATGTCCCTTTAGGTGCTAAGGTCTATCATGCCCCTCCTCTCTGCCTATAGTGTGCACAACCTCTTCCCAGCTCTCCTGAATAATCTTTGCCCCTCCTCTGAACTGCTTCAAAGAGGTCCCAGTTCTTCGGTGCAGGCTCCAGACTTGTACACAGTATTCCAGGGGTGGTCTCACCAAGGATCTGTACAAGGGCAAAATCACCTCCCTCCTTCTGCTAGCAACCCTTCCTCCCTGTGCACCCCTAACATCCTATTTGCTTTCCTGCAGCTTTCTGGCATTTGGCATGGGACTTTAGATTATCACTAATAATGATCTCCAAGTCCCTTCCTCTAAAGTCTGCTTCACTTTCACCCCCAAAAAAAAATCTGTTTCTGGATTTCTTTTGCCAGTGTGAATGTCTTCACACTTTGTGGCATTAAATTTGAGTTGGCAGTTTTCCCATCTTTCCAAGTGCCTTGTCATTCCCTTTATTTCCTCCACTGTATCCACCCTGCCACAGATTTTGATATTCTCTGCAAAGAGGATTCCATTCCCTGTATCTTGGATGAATATATTGAGTAGGGCTGGCCCCTGTGGTACCTCAAACCCCTGAGTGTTCACTGTTGATAACTACCCTCCGAGTTCTTCCTCCACCCCACCAGTTACTAATCTGCCCAGTTAATATGTCTCCCATTCCTGGGCCCCTCCGCTTTTTAACAGATCTTCTGTGGGGCACAGTGTTGAAGACCTTGCTAATATCTAGATATAGTATGTCTACAGCTTGACCTGTATCAATTGCCCAATCAAAGAAGTGATCAGGTTTGGCTAGCATGATCTGTCTGACAGAAACCCATGCTGCCTTTTGCCTTGGAGCCTGTTGGTCTCCAGCCATTCCAGCACATTTCTCCCTTAAAAACTGTTTCTAACGGTTCCTGGCTTTCTCTACTCCCTCTTTTGGAATGAGACCACACTGGCCTCCCTCTAATCCACTGGAAACACTCCTGTTTCTGGGGAGCAGTTGAAGAAGTCAGTTATGTCTCCATCATGAACTGGGAAAACCTCTCTTACACTTTAGGATGCAGACTGTCTGGGCCTTGTGACTTGTCCATCTTCATTGTCCGAGCCCAGTGCTCATCCTCTCCACTGTTATCTCTCCAGTCTCATTCATGCCCCCGGTTAGAATTTCACACCCTTGGATTGGTCCCTCCTTCTCCTTCATGAAGACAGAGCAGAAATATTTATTTAGAATATCTGCCTTGTTATAATTTTCTTCAGTTTTACATACTTTGTTCCATCTGTAGATTCCTCAGTTGTCCTTCGTTGTTGCGTGATATAGTGGAGGAGCGTTTTGTCCCCTTCCTTTATACCCTCTTCTGTTTTCAACACGACTGCTGCTTTTGCTTTCTTCACACAGTTCCTTAATTCCCATTTGGAGTTCCTCCTTGTACTTCCTAAGAGCTCCTCTCTTAAGCCTTATATTGAGAGAGATGAGGCTGTTTCTGGATGACTCAAAACTGGGGGCGGTGGTGGATGGGGAGGAGGGGAGGGTGGCCTACAGGGGACCTGGAGGCTCTGGAAAGATGGTCTGGAAAGTGGAAGCTGAGGGTTCAATGCAGGAAATGCAAGGTACTGCACCTGGGGCCGAAACCGAGCCCAAGTGTACACCTGGAGGGCTCTTTCAGTCTCGATGGTTGAGAGGGACCTGGGGATGGTGGTGGATGTCAAAATGAACAACTCGGAGACTTGTAGGAGGGCAGCAGCCAAGGCCAGCAGGATGCTGGGATGCATCACTGGGGATCACCTCCAGAAGGAGGAAGTGATACTCCTCTGTATAACTCTTGGTGAGGCAGCACAGAGTACTGTATGCAGTTTTGGAGGCCACACTGAAGAGGGACATTAAACTCCTGGAGAGGGTCAGAGGAGAGCAACCAAAATGATTTGGGGCTTGGGGGACAGGACCTATGAGGAGAGGCTTGAAGAGCTAAATATGTGCACATTGGAAGAGAGAAGGGACCGGGGGGACATGATAGAGGTTTTCAGGTACATGAAGGGGGTAAATAGGGGAGGAACAGTCAGGGTGCTTTGAAGGAAAGAGGATGGGGCCACTAGAGGGCATGGGTGGAAGCTGGAGGGGGGGAAGATTCAGGGGAGAAAAGAGGAGGTGCTACTTCATTGAGAGGGTGATGGAGCCATGGAATGCACTGCCTAAGGGGCTGGTGGAGGCAGAGACGGTGGAGGGGTTCAAGAGGGTGGGACAGGTACAGGGAAGGGTTCTGAAGACAAAATTCAATGCAGCGAGAATATCGAACTGGAACTGGAAGGAGAAGCCAGAGAGAGGCAAGGGGCAGCAAGGTTGGCTCCCAGGGTGGGGGCTGACCAAACGAGCAGACGCGAAAGACAGTTATTTTGGCATTTTAGTATGTTAGTATTGCTTTCACCACTTCCCTTGAGAACCAACCTGATCTTTTGTTTCTCTTCTCATTTCTACCTGTCTCAAAGAGGAACAAGTTGCTTTCACAGTCCTTACTTTAAAATTTCCCATTTGGCCTTAACCCCTTCAGCTTCCCCCGCCCCAGGAAGTTTATTATCAATTATTTATTTATTTAGTTAGTTTTTGTTTACCACCTAGGTACACTGGGTAGCTGGATGCCTATTTACCAATAAGACTCTGCCTGCTCTTGTACTCGCCATGTAACAGGAGGTATCTGGTGGAGCAAGGCAAACAATATAGTAGGGAAAGTATAGTACCAATTCAGTTACAGTAAAATACAGAACAAAATGTGGGGAAATTAAGAACATGGCTATAATCTGTGTGCAGTACCAAACCAATAAATATTTAAGCAAGCTCCAGCCCGGCACAGTTGGGGAGGCTGATAAAGTGGACAAGTGGAACAGCCATTCAGGAAAAAAGAACATTCAGATGCTATTAAATGCCCACCTTTCTGAAGTCTGCCCTTCTGAAATCCTGGGACATTGTCCTTAAACTTGAGCATCGTTTTTTGGTTTTTTTTTTAAATACCCCGGAGCTCATCGACCCCTGCAGGACTTAAAAGCTATGCAGAATGCTGAGGCTTGGTGATACCTTCAGGAGTGTGAGACTTTGGAGGTTCCATGGGTCAGGCATTGTGGCCCATGTGGGACAGTGAGGCTGTGAAGGTTTCAGGAGCTTGGTGACCCCTATAGGAATGTGGAACCATGGAGGTTGTCCGAGCTTGGTGAACTCTTTAGGACTGTGAACCTATGGAGATTCCGGGAGCTTGGTGACCCTGCAGAAGTGTGGAACTCTGGAAGCTGTGGAGCTTGGCGAACTTTGCAGGACTGTGTGGCTGTCAGGGTTCCTAGGGGCAGGCTTTGGTGACCCTTGCAGGAGTGTGGGGCTGTAAATGTTCGTGGAATTTGGTTACCCCTTGCACGAAAGTGTGGATTTGAAGGTTCTCTGAGCTTGACGACCCCCTGCGGGAGTGCGTGGCTATGGAGGAGTGGTTGGGCTGAGTGAATCCTGCTGGACTGTGAAGCTGTGTAGGTAGCAGAGCTTGACGAGGATGTCTGGTGTGGGGCTGTCTTCCCCACCCCCACTAGTACTTCACAAAAATGTTATGTTGAACCATGTCTTTGATTCAAGATCTTTGAGAGGGACCCCTCTTTGGAAGCCTCTAAATGGGTCTAAAGTCCCACCTATTTAAGAAGGCATTTCCTTATATTGAAATTGTTGAATATACCTCATTTATATTAAGTTTTGTCTAACTTTAGTTGTGATAATAGTTTGCTACATTTTGTATTTTACTCCTGTTTCAGATTGTTTTATGTTACTGTACATTACCTAGAGCCTCCGGGGATGGGCGCTGTATAACTAAAGCTTTACTTACTTACCTGTGTTTGGCAGCACCATCTCTATTTTATTGCACTAAACATTTATACAAATCACTTTTTAATAATGCCATATATTATCCGTTTCTGACCACAGTGATAAGTAGCAGAGTCAGCCCTGCAGGTATAGACAAGCGGCCTAAGCAGATGTAAATCTGTGGGGCACTCGCTGATCATGGTTTCAAGCTGCTGTCCATAGTTCTATAGAAAAAGTGTACGCTACCTACAGAAAATACATGAAATCCAAGCAGACTTGTCTAAATGTGTTTTTTAAATGTTTCCTCCCTCCCTTGAGATGTCAGGGTCGCTTTAACATTCACAAAACTTCGCCATCAGCAGCCAGAGATGCTGAGACCCAAATTAAATGTTTCATGGCCCACTGGACCTATTAATTGCCCCTCCGGTTGAGGTAAGAGCGTTAATCTCTGGTGCAGCGCTGATTTGTGTTTTCTTTGCTCCTCATACACTGCCTTTCTATATCACCCTCCATTTCACAGCAGTGACTGGAAAAATGATAAAGCTAGATTTGCATTTTACTTTCCCTGTCTCATTCTCTCTTACACAGACCATTTCCAGGAAGCTTAGGAGAACCAGGGCCTTCCTATGAGGGTGGAACCATGAGCCTGCACTGTTGAGGAAGGATCCGCACAGTGTTTGTGTACTTAGTGGTAGGGGTTCTTCCATGCTTTAAATTATTTTCTCCCCATATTACTAGAAATACCCTGACATGTTCACATGAAATAAGTGATGCCTATTTGGGAGGCAAGGGTTAACATGCTGTCCTGTTGTCAAGGGTTCAACTATATAACGGTCATGTAAAAAGTGAATTAACCTGCTCCAGGGTGAGTGGTATGATATTTCTTACCATTTTGACCAGTTGTTGAAGGCATTCGACTTTGTCTCGACTTTGTTTCAGACTAGATGGGCCAAGCGGTCCTTATCTGCTGTCAAAGTCTATGCTTCAGAGCTCACCCAAGATGTGTAGTAAGGCTTGCCTTACTGCATACTGTGCTGTGGATTAGTACTGGTTAGATGTGTCATATGGGTATCTGACCTAGACCTCACTGTGTCCCACAGCCTTGAAATGTTGCATTATACCGCACCACCCTGCTCGTAGTCTTAACTACTTGACTGTTCACCTCAAATAGTGTAGAGAGCAAAAGGCCACTAAAATCAAAGGCGTAACACTGTATTTACAACAACTATATATAACTATAGTGGTTTTCTAGTTTCTTTTCTCTTTCTCTAGCTTTTGTCTACTACATATATAAGATTTCTTTGTGTCTTCGATAACAGTCCAACTATAGTAACTGACCTCACAGTTGCTGTATATGGCATCACAGTCTGTTGCCATGATAAATACTATGACACTGTGAGGTCGGTTAAGGACAATCAAATGCTTTTGGTACACACTTTTTCTTTTACAAGTTACAATGTGTTATAAGCCTAGCACAGGAAAACTGACATTTAGGAAAAAAACAAAAAGTATTTTTGGTGAATTGTAACAGTGGAAATATTATATTTATGAAAATGCATGCTGAAGTGCCGAGTTGACCTTTTTTTTTCTTTTAGTTTTTATTTACCAGGTAAGTGCAGTAGGTAAAATAGATGCATATTTTCTAGAAACGTGGATTAGGGTTTTTACGGTATGAAATTCTGACGGTATGATAACCGTCACATGTATTACCACGGTTATCGTCATACCGCGGTATTGCAGTACAAGTACTTTTGCATAAAAAAGCCTCTTGATTGAGTTATCCCTGAAAATGCAAAAAATAGTTGAAAGGTCCCAATACTGCGGTATACCGTGAATCCGCAGTTGTCAGTACTCAAGAAGAACTCACGGTATCAATACCGTGACTTCTGATCTACAGTATACGTGGCAACCCTAACGTGGATATGGTGCACTATCAACACTTGTGGCAGTTCGTTCTTCCCCTTTAAAACTCGCATGAAGGTCTTTAAGCTAAGCTCCTCCCGCCCACCTGGATGGTATCCTCCTCTGCACCGCCCTGTGATGTCAGATCTTCCTTTTTGCTGGAAACATCAGATCTTCCATTTCCCAGCACCTGCATGTGGTGTAGGCCTAATTTCAGGGCTTCAGGCCATTGGTGATTGATTGCATCTGGGGTTATACCTTTTTTTTTTTTTTTTTAAACATATGGAGTGTGATGACCATAAAACAGTTCTAGGGTTCAAGCAGTACACTGCTTGTTGCCAAAAATGTTGCACACCAATCCGTATGCCTCCTGTGTCTGTTGCCTTGGGGCCCACCATGATCCGCAAGCTTGTAGCCTGTGCTGGACCCTTCATCACTCCAGGTTGGAGGACCGCAATGCCCACCTCCTTTTAGGTCACCTGGACAAATGGGACCCTGCTGTTTGGTCTAAAGACGCCTGCAAGGCAGTCTCTGCAGCACTAGGTTTGCTGCACAGCCTTTGAAGAGGCTGCTGCCCAGGCTGCTTCAGGGACAGCTTCATCCGCTACTTTACTCCTGGTGGGCTTAGGTGCTTTGCTCACGGGTGCTCCTGGACTTGTCTCCGGGAGGGCCCTTCCCTGAGGTCTAAATCTTTGTGGCCTCCAGCCAAAGAGGTTGCGTCATAGGTAGTGAGATTGGGAGTGGGCTCACTTATCCCTTTCCTGTAGTTCGGCATCTGGCTCGACAGCTGTTGAGCTGTCCTCTTCAACTAACACTCCTGTGAATTCGAGGTTTCAGGCCGCTCTGGTACCTCTGTATCCCCATTGAGCTTGCTGGTCAAAATGCGGGTCAAACAGCTAGTCGAGATCTTTCTCGACCTGGTCGACCCATTATCAGAGGATGGTGGGGACGATTCCCTTTCTAGGACTCTGATCCTTATGACCCTCTCACAGGAGGGGCTGGATAAGCCAGCCAATCCAGTAGTCTCCCATTGGGAGCTGGACTTCATTGGGGTTCCTCGGTGCACAGGGCCTTCCCCCATGTCTCCACCCTGACAACTGCCTGTCATCAATCGAGGTCCTGGTCAAAGTTCTGATTGGGCTCTCGGTCGTGATCTTGGAACTCTTGACGTTCCTGCTCTCAACTGTTGGCCAGGAAGCGCCCCCGGAGCCCCTCGTCTTTGGAAGAGGACAAGCTCCGCCTTACGTTGTGGCACTGTTATGAGGAGCTTGTCTGGCAACAGTGGATTTTTGGCCATAGCTGCGTTCCACCGCAGCACCCAGTGCTCCCCGGCCGACCTTGCCACAGCCTGTGCGGGTTCCCCCGGCTGAGTCTACGTCGCTTCAGCCCTTGGCCTTCGGCAGGCCAGTTTGGCTGTTAAGATGGCCAACTTTTCCCATGCTCTTTTGGGAGTTTTGGATCAAGTTATTCCTCACCTTCCAGCAGATTTGCAGCTGCTGGTTAAGATGGTCCAGGACCAGGGACGCTCAGTGGCCAAGGAATAGCTCCAGACAGCCCTGTCGTTGAGAATCTTGACCTTTACAGTGGATACCCAGCACAAGTTGATGGGCGTCCCATTCTTGGGTACCAACCTGTTCAGGCCAGGTGTCAATGGTCAACTCACCAGCACTGTGAAGTCCAGTGACACTCTGGACTCTGTTACATTCTTGTAGAAGGACATTAGGGCCAGAAAGAAAGGAAGAAAGCCCTTTCAGTTTCAACCCTACTCGGTGCCTCCATCCAGACCGCCACAGCCCCAAGTGAGGAAACACCAGGCCTAGCGGTCCAAACCTAAACCAGCTAATTCTGGCCCACAGAAGTTTGGGAGCTGGGGCTCTCTCAGAAAACGGCTCTGGAGCTGCCACCAAGCCTGCCCAGTGACTGGTTGGGGAGGTGTCATTCTTCCACCCATCCTCCCTGCCTTTGGCCTCCGTGGGGGGCTAGCTCCGCCATTTCACGCATGCCTGATCCTTCATCACATTGAGCAAATGGGTACTCGAAGTTGTGGGTTGCGGTCTACCTCTGGACTTTAGCCCATGTCCCATGGGAACACCTGGTGTTCGTGGACATGTTCTCCACCATTTGGGACATCGCCCATCTTCAAAAGGAAGCTGTGTCCCAAGTCGCGGACTCCACAGCTGGTCTGGGGTTTGCCTCTAGATATTTTATGGTTCCAAAATGAAGTGAGGGTTGGTGCCCCATACTGGATCTTCACGATTTCAATTAGTATTTGAGGAAGCACAAGTTCGAGATGGTCACTGTGAACCAGATCATGCCATTTCTAGCGCTGGACATGTGGTTCTGCTTTCTGGTTCTCCAGGATGCCTTCTTTCATATCCTGACCAGTCTGTCCCACTGGCGGTTCTTTCTGTTTAATTCGGAAGGGATCCTGTACAAGTTCCGCATCATGCCGTTCAGCCTCTCCTCTGCCCCTAGGGTCTTCACTAAGTGCATAGCCGTAGTAGCAGCATTCCTCTGGTGCCCAGGAGTCCAGATATACCCTTACCTGGAGGACTGGCTGATACCAGAGTTCCTCCAGGGAGGAGGTGGGACCGGTCCAGGGATCTGGCCCTCCAGATCTGCTCAGCCTTGGGTCTTTTGGTCAACCTGCCCAAGTCGAATTTCACTCCTTGCAGGTTATTTACTTCATTGGGCAGAGCTCGACTCTTTGGGCTAGGGTCTGACTCCCCAGTGGACAGGGCGTCAAATCTTGCTTCCTTTGCCTGGTCATTTCAGGTCGGACTTTCGCATGCCCAGGACTTCCTGTAGCTGCTGGGGTACGTGACATCCTGCACAAGCATGGTCTGGCGGGCCTGCTGGCAGATGCATCCCCTACAGTGGGAGCTGGCCCATCAGTGGTCGCAGTGCCTCAGTTACCTTGATGAGCTGGTCATGGTGACGCAGCTGATGTTGGATGCCATCCAGTGGTGGCTTGTCTCACACCATCTGCAGATGGAAGTCCCGTTCATCTGCCCAGAGCGAATGGTCACTGTCACGACTGATTCATTTCTGATGGGATGGGGAGCACACCTGGGGAACAACAGGGCCCATGGGCTCTGGACCCCTGAGGAGTCCCGATATCACATCAACCTGTTTGAGGTCTGTGCAGCGCATCTTGCTCTGATGGCCTTCGCTCCATTGTGCGGGGTCAGGTTGTTCAGGTCTAGATGGACAACACAATGACCATGTACTGCCTCAACAAACAGGGCAGGAGACACAATCCCTTCCATTGTGCCTAGAAGCTGTCCACACCTGGTCCCTCATACTCTATCTGGAAGCCGATCTTCTGGCGATCCATATGGCCAGTGCTTCCAACCAGCTGGCAGATGTGCTCAACTGACTGGGTGAGGTGTCTCATGAGTGGTCTCTTCACCAGGAGGTAGTTGACCACCTATTCTTCCAGTGGGGCACTCCTCTGGTCAACCTGTTTGCCTCTAGGAGACCGCAAAGCTGAGGCCGTTTAGTGCCCCCCCCCCCAAGTGCGGGACACTGATGGGGGATGCATTTGTGAGACCCTGGACCCCACACCTCATGTACGCCTTCTCTGCCTTTCCTCTAATCCATGAGGTGTTGCTCAAGGTTCAGAGGGACAAGGCGTGGATGATCCTGGTGGCTCTAGACTGGCCGCACTTGTTCTGGTACCCGGATCTCCTCAGCCTCAGTAGCAGGCCTCTGTGGTGATTGCCTTTCCACCTGGACCTTCAGTCCCATCACCTGACAGCCTGGTTCCTGAGCAGCTAGAATTTCAGACTTTGGGTCTCTTCGACCAGGTCCTCCAAGAAAGTTGGATGGAGTAGCAGATTAGGTTCCTGCCCAGTGCCACGGCCCAGAGGGATGGGAAGTGGATCCTGAGGATCACTACGGCAGCTGGACAGGAGGGAGAGCTGGATGTCATTGTCCACTGGGGACTAATGACCTGGCTAGGATAGGGTTGGATAGTGCAGGGGAGTTTAGGAGCTGGTGAGGGTCTTGGGTAGCTCACTCAGTGACTTTCACTGTGGAGCAGGGGAGAGTATGATAGAGACCTTAAGATCGTTGTGTGGTTATGTGGTTGTTGTCTGTCTCTGACAGAGGACAGTAGGGGCCCCACCAAAGCTTCAACTCATAGCCAAAGGAATGGTGCAGAGAGATAGGGTTTGGCTACATTTGGACTGGTGACACACCTGGGAGGATAAGAGCCTATACAGTGGGTAGGCTTGAATCCCTCCTCTCAAACAAGTCTTCCTTCCCAAGTAATAGAGAATGAATCATCTTGGGGATTTTAATCTAAACTGGGATGACAGCTAGTCCAGCTGCACCAAAAATCTTCTTCCCAGCACCGGGCTGCACCAATTAATATCCACCCCAACCAGAACAAATTATAAAATGGAAAAACAGATCTAGCATTGACTGGATCATAGCATCAAATCCCACCAGCATGATAGCTTGATGTTCTCCTGACTCCATTAGCGACCACTGTGCTGTTTTCTGTCACTGGTCAGCCAGAGCCCCTAAATCTGTTCCTAACCACATCTATATTAGACAATAAAAAAAGTAAATTTAGAAGAACTC
This sequence comes from Neoceratodus forsteri, assembly GCA_016271365.2. Lineage (NCBI taxonomy): Eukaryota > Metazoa > Chordata > Ceratodontiformes > Ceratodontidae > Neoceratodus > Neoceratodus forsteri. The sequence goes on from CM028132.1 coordinate 100,189,799, forward strand.
TCTCATGCTTTCCAATCAGCTGATTGGACTTTCACGTTGGATATTAAAAACATTGACCTCGCCCTGGATGTTTTCACCCAAACATTTAATGCCATCTGCAACTCCCACATCCCATTAAAGAAGTTTAGAGTGCGTGGCATTCTAGCGAGTGGATCACACTAGATCTCCTCAAGCTAATGCATATTTGAGACAAGGTTTGGGCTAGGTACAGGAACTCACCCTCGCCCAGTCTCCTCCAAGAGCATAAAACACTCTGCAACAGTTGCAAGTCAGCAGTTTGTATGGCGAAAATCAGCCACCTCAAGAACTTTACAACACAGCAAATTCCAAACAACTCGGGGACATTAAACTACCTATTGGGTAAAGACAAACAGTGCGAGCAGATTACACATCTGGCTGAGGGAAATTAACAAATGACCCAACATGCATGGCCAACTTATTTAATTTCTTTTTGGGGACCTGGACAAGTACAAGACCCCCCCTTCTGCCACCCGCAAGCAGCCTCCTAAACCCACCTATTCTCTTAAACCCTCCTACCCCGCTTTCGATTTCAAAGCCCTTTGCCTGCTGGTACTACAAAACTTTTTAGAAAAATCAACCTGAGACCCAACACTGGGCCTGATGGTCTTGAGCTTCGCATCCTAAAACTCATAATAAAGGACACTGCCACCCCTCTGACAAATTTACTGAATTTCTCCTCTGTTCTGGTACCCTCCTCATGGCCTGGAAAACTGCTTCCATTAGGCCCCTGCACAAAGCTGATTCTAAACAAGAAGTAAATAATTGCAGGCCCATCTCACTTCTTCCCCATCTCCAAAATCATGGAAAAATAGTCCATTCATGAATTACTGAGAACTTAAACAAATACAACATCATGACTGAGGCTGAACATGGTTTTAGGGCTAAACACAACATGGTAACTGCTCTTGTTAGGTTTATGCAGGACATATACAACGCCATGGATGATGGTCTGTACACAAGTGTGGTCTTTATAGACCTTACCAAGGCTTTTGACTTGGTGGACCACAACCTATTGCAAACTACCCTTGCCATTATGAATTTCTCCACAAACGCAGTCAACTGGTTTGGTAACTATCTCCACACAAGGAACCACAAAACAGTTATTGAGGGACATCCTTTGTCTGAATGCCTTTTTAAGAATGGGGTTCCACAAGGATTTCTACCTCCTTTATTTCTGTTTATTAACAACATATCTTTCATCTTTTTGCATACTGACATCATCCTGTATGCGGACAGACGATGCCTTGTACTGTAGGGGCGCTAACCGCATCCATCTTTCTCTCCAGACTTCAAACAGATTTCCACAGCCTCCACTCCTGGTTCACCACTCAAGGAATGGTCCTGAACACCAAAAACTAAATGTTTGGTTTTTGCAGGCACGTGTAAACCATTCAATTTCAATTTCAGCTTCCTAGGTAATGATAGCATTGTCACTGAACGGATTCATGAATTTAAATACCTTGGCCTAACACTGGACGAGCACCTCTCCTTGACCACAAATAACACAATTAATAAACAAAATTTACCAGAGACTCAAGCTCCTCTATGTGATCAGGAAATTCCTCATCCTGGAATCTAGAAGTAGGCTGGTTTCCAGCATACTCCTACCTCTCCTAGACTACAGAGCCATCATCTACTTGCCTCAAAGTAATTCCATCACATTCAATAAGCTCAAAATGGCCTACAATAACATTATCAGATTTGTGACTGGGCTCTCCCGTCAAACCCACAGCTGTGTTCTATACGAGACAGCACACTGGTTCTCCCTAGAGGACAGGTTCACATGGAATGCTTCCATGTTTCTCTACAAAATCTTCAACAACCATTTACCTCACAGTGTTACCTCTCTTTTCAAGAAAGCCTGCCCCACTGTGTTCACTAGGAGTGATGCCACATCCTCTTTTGTGTCTCTTACTGCAACACCTCTTTGGGGCAGAGATCACTTACCTACAGAGGTCCCAAGCTTTTTAACACCCTTCTTCCTATCCTTGTGGGAAGCCCCTCACTCAGTACTTGTAAGGTTAAACTGAAGGAATATCTACTCAATAAACCCCTCTGCAACTGTCCTAGGTATACCACAGTTTCTTTTACTCCTGCTCAAGCCAAACCTAAAGGACACCTGCTCAAACAACTCCTACAATTTCTACTAGTTTTTCCCTTGTTTTCCCAAATTACCACATTTTTCTCACCTTGTCGACCTGACTGTCTCCATGCCTCCTCCCCATCTTAGTTTTTTCTGGATTATTCTCCACCTTTTTCCTCGTTAAGTTCTCTTATGTACAGGTATATTCTGTACATATTGTATAGACTTGCTGATAATATTATAGTTACTGTACATAAGCTGCTTTTTACTTTTCCCACATGGTATGACATTTTCTTCCACTATATATAATTCACCCAGTGCATGAGCCTAATTTTCCTGCTTTGTACATTTATCCTGCATTGTATATTTAAAACCTGTGTTTGTTACAAATTGTATATATCCGCCTCTGTTACAACTGGATACTCTGTGAAAAGGGCATTTTGCCAACGTGCTTTTCCAGCATAAAATAAAATGAAGTGAAAATGCAGGGCATTGTATAAGTGCTTATAAATAGGAAACAAAGCAGAAGAAATACAGTATTTCCCAACTGATTGATGAATTTTGCCCATGTGGTGTTGAGATAAATGGTACATCATAATGGTTAGGTAAGAAATAAATAAAAGTGAATGTAAAGATTAAGTAGGACAGAGAAGCAAAGGGCAGAACTGGAGGCAAAAGTTGAACATTATAACTAAACAGGAGAAAAAAAATTAAAAGACAAAGATTACCCATTATGTCTAGCTAGTAGATGAATCCATTTCTTTCACTAGGACTTAAACCCAGGCCATCAGAATACCATTCCAGTTGCACTACCAGCTGCACCACCAAGGCAGCTGGACACTGGGCTTTCCTGAGCACATCATTCTTACTCAGATGCACACACTGCTGGCTGCACAGATAAATACATTATTTCAAACACAAGGGTGCGATATGCATTTAATGAGAGACATACCATCAGATGAGAGAAAGAAATAAGTGGCTCAGCTGGGAATTGAACCCAGGTCACCTGGAATACCATTCCAATTGCACTACCTGCTGCGCCACCAAGGCAGCTAGACACTAGTCCAGAAATGCATTCTCTTTCTTAGAGGAACTCACCAGTGGCTGTCTAGATAAATATATTATTTCAAGCACATGGGTGTGATGTGCATTTAATTAAAGACATACCAACAGAGGAGAGAAGAAGTAAGTGTCTCTGCTGGGACATGAACCCAGGCAGCCAGGAATACAGTTCCGATTGCACTACCAGCTGTGCCATCGAGGCAACTGAACACTGGGCTGTCCCTGAGCACATTACTCATTCTCAGATGCACACACCAGTGGCTGCACAGATAAATACATTATTTCAAACACATGGCTGTGATATGCACTTAATGAGAGGCATACCATAAGATGAGAGAAAGAAGTGAGTGCCTCAGCTGGGACTTGAACCCAGGCCACCAGGAATATGGTTCTGATTGTGCTACCAGCTGTGCCCCCAAGGCAGTTGGACAATGGACTATCCCTACGCACAATACACTTTTATCAGATGCACACACCAGTGGCTGCACAGATAAATACATTGTAATATATGGATTGTCACTAATCACGCTATCCTAAGGATCTGTGGCGCGGTTCGACAAAAATGTTGTCGAACCAACATTGCAGCAATGATTTTATGTTGACCATAAATTGCAGTTGGTAAAAAGCCGTTCAGTAAACTGGTTTTTTTATTTTATTTTTACCTTTGTTTTGCCACGAGATACACTAAGCTGAAAACTTGTTTACAGGTGCAGCCTGGGAGCACAAGGAAGTTAAGTGACTTGCTCAGGGTCACACAGTATGCAAGTGGAGGCTGTGGGATTCAAACCCAGGTCACCAGGTTTGCAGCTCAGAGCCTTAAACTACTGCGCTATACTGCCTACTGTTTTAATCCCCATGCAGGGGTCTCTATCCCCACCACCCCCATAAATTAATATGATTAATTCCAAGTCGGAGTTGATTTGAGGATGGGGTGCAAGACCTGGAGAAGCAGTGGCAGTAACTTGTAGGTACATTACAGCACCAACATTGAATTGGCACTGTAATGTACTTCGCTTTGAAATGTCGCTGTAGTGATGGCACACCTCATCCTAAAGCATATACAAAAAAACATAATAGCATTGTTCCCAAAGTGATAACATTGTTCCAAACTAATAATAGTATCATTCAGAGCCCATAATAGTATCCTTCGCAGCTCTGAATAATACTACTATCACAGAAACTGAAAAACTGAAGTGCAGGACTCTCCCATACCATTCAGTCATTGCTATGCTCCCAGGCTATGATTCCAGGTGTCAATCAAACAGCAGTGTCCTCATGATTCAAACTGTGGGTTATGATTGGCTGCTTTCTGTCCTTGGGCAGGCAGAACACTTTGACAAACATGGCAGCTATCTTCGCTTAGCAAGAGTGTATCACATCTTCACTGTATCCCCATTTTTTTACTTTTATTTCTTTTAAATAAAGAAATTATCTGGTTGATCCTGTGTTCACCAAAACCTCCAATGAATGAAAAGGTAGGATTGCCTACCAAACTTAAAATTTAAAGCAGGCTTGTTGTGTAGCTTGCTTATGGGGGCGGACGAGTGAGACAGTGCGTGGTTGGCCAGACATTACTCTTTCTCAGATGCACACACTGGTGACTGCACAGATAAATACATTATTTCAAATACATGGGCGATATGCATTTAATGAGAGACATATCAAAAGATGAGAGAAAGAAGTAAGTGCCCTCAGTTGAGTGTGTGCATCTGAGAGAAAGAAGTAAGTGCCTCAGTTGGGTGTGTGTATCTGAGAAAGAGTAATGTGCCTAGGGGACAGTTCGGTGTCCAGCTGCCTCTGTGGTGCAGCTGGTAGCGCAATCAGAATGTTGTTCTGGGTGGCCTGGGTTCAAGTCCCAGCTGAGGCACTTCCTTCTTTCTCTCATCTATTGGTATGTCTCTCATTACATGCACATTGCACCCATGTGTCCCTCCTTCCTTCCTGCTGGTCCTTCCATCCATGTTACCTCTCCGTAGTCCCCCATTGCTGTCTGTGGTAGGGAGGAGGGCAGCCTCTGACCTGTCAGGACCAGATCCAGATTCTGAGAGGAGCCTGAGTTGCCGGGTGCAGGGCCTGTGGAGGACAGCAGTCTTCTTGAATGGCTGGGTGTTTTCCGGTTTTGACCCCTGGGAGACATGGCCTTCAATGACATCATGATGCACACACTGTCTGCCGAGCTTCCTAACCTTCCAGCTCAGGCTGCCTCTCTTCCAACTTCTGCCAGGAGCCAGTCGAGCACCATGCTTTTTCCTCCCTCCCATCAGAGGAGAGTACTCCAGTAGATGCTCGATCCTCCTCCCCAGCTGGTCCTTTAACCCTCAGGCACTCTTCTGAACCTGAGTGCTCAGCTTTCCAAGCAGTAGCGCTACCACTGCAGCCAGCCATTGTAGAGGAACCCATTTCTATGAATGAAGATGATGAATTTTCTTTATAGAGGGAAAGGAGGGAAATAAGAGGCACAAAGCTGAAAGGGCTTAGCAGCATAATATAAATGACACATTAGACTCTTTGGAAGAACACTATATGAATATTGAAGATGCTCCCTCAAGTTTAGAATATGAATGTCGCATATGCTTGAACACAACAGTAGAATTAGATTGACTCCATAATGTCCCAGAAAAGAAAATGCCATTAAAATGGTAAGCTGCAATGTGCAGGCTTAGAGAACAAGAAGGATAAAAATGAATGGCAAAAATTTTTGAAAGAACATGATATACTATTTGTACAAGAATCATGGTTAAAGGGCAAAGAGTATATATTTGCAGGTTTAATTTGCTTATGGTACCCCGCTATTGAATACAGCAAATATGGCAGAGCTTGTACAGGAATAATTTATTTGTTCTTTACAGCCTCATTTGAAGAAATTAACAACTGAATATACTGTAGGCTATCCTTACTTTCTATGTTCTTTGCTGTTTCATTCTTTTGAAGCTCAGATAATTGTAGTTAATGGCCTGGATATTCAAGCTGCACCAGGCTGTGGCGCAAGCTTGGGTGCAACTCAACTTAGCCGCGCAGGGTGGGCCTCTCGGGCGATATTCAAACGAGCCGCGCCCATGGCTCAGCAGCTTTGAATATCGCACCCTGGCCACCCCCACTGTGCATGGAGCAGTGGCACTGCACCAGCGCAATGGCCAGAGTGGAGCATGGAGATGTGCTAGCACAAGTGCCAATGCACCATTCACAGCACCTGCGACATTCAAAGGTGAAATGCAATGGGGCTATAATTCATGCAGTGCATATGGGGCCATTTGCATGTCATTATGGCCCCATTTGCATCCCATTTGCATGCAGGGTGCCGATCCCCGATTCGACTTGTGCATGGCGGCCTGCTAGGCAGCAGCTGTCAGGGACCAACGCCCCTGCAGCCTGATCGCGGGCATCTGTAAAGATAAAAAAGTCTTATAACCCTGGTGGTCCAGTGGACCGCACTCTGCCAGATCATGGGCATCTGTTTTAATAAAGAACCCCCCAATATCCCTGGTGGTCCAGTGACCACTATGTGCCCGATCATGGGCATCTGTTTTAATAAAGAGAATCCCTGTCTTAGTAGTTCTTGAGCCCAGTGACTGTTTCGCTCGATCGCAGGCATTCTGTTATTATATGAGAATTTCTCAGTTAATATCTTTGAGTAGTTCAGGTTATCGCCTGATCGCTGGCATCAGTACAATAGAATGTCTTGTTATTCTGGTTTCTATTCTCCTTTTCATTGAGCCTCACCACCACTCCTCCTTTCCCAGTCAACCAGTGATAGTTTCACTCACCTGCCGCCTGCCGCCACCGACTGACATCATGAGTTAGGCGCTTCATTGGTTCACAGTGTGAGCTAATGGGTGTGCAGCTCTATACAGACAGTATTCCAGATATGTGAATGATTTCTATCTACATATCTGGAATGTGTAGAGGGAGCCAGACGCCCATTGGCTCACGCCAGAACCAATGGCATGCAGCCCTACTGAGGTGTCAGTCGGTGGAACGGGCGGCAGGTGGGTGGGTGCTGCCACCTGCTGGTTGACCGGGGAGCGGATGGTGGGGCTCAGTGGGTGGTGGGAGGGGGTACCCTAGACCACCAGGGTAATAGGATGTTTTCTGTTGTACTGATGCCCGCGATCGGCAGAGTGCGGTCCACTGGACCACCAGGGATATTGGCCGGGGGTTCTCTTTATTAACACAGATGCCTGCAATTACGGAAATCGTCCACTGGACCACCCAGGGATATAGGATGGGTTTTGTCTTTACGAATGCCCATGATCATCATGGAGGGGGTGCCGCCGGTGCAGCCGAATTCAGCCACCCACAGGTGGCAGCTGCCGTGTTGCTAACTGCAATGGCGGAAGTCACCTGTGGGTGGCCATCATCTGTGGCTTTTTGTTTTTTGGTTTATCTTTGTGTTGGCACAAGTAGGGATTGGCGCATGCATGGCTCTGAACATCCCAGGCTGAATATCAGGCTGTGCAGGTTATGCATGGCAATGCCACCCTATCTGTGCCTGCATACATTACTGATGCGCCCGCGATCGGGATTTGTGCGCGCACTTTTCCTTTGAATATCATGCCGACGAATCAGTGGGTTGTGCATGGCACATCACTGTTGCGCCATGCACAACCCTTTGAATATCTGGGCAATATGTATATTCCACCTACCAATGGTCCTTCCATGCCCAAGCCCATCAAATGTCTAGAAGAAATACTATGCATCCAGGAGTTAATATTTCCTTTGAGTGATTTTACTTTGAAAATTATTACACTTAGGGAACTTAATACCAAGCTATGGAATCTTGATGACGCCTAAAAATGTCCTTGCATGAATCAGAGGACTTAAAGGGGTGTCCTTTCTTATGTTTGCTGTATGAAGTTTATTCTCAGTTTTCCTGCTAGTTTTATGGCCCTGGGGATCTCCATATTCACATTATTTATGATTTTTCTTTTTCCTACTATACCTCCTTTCTCATGTAACAGTGATGCATCCAGGACCATTGATTCAGACAGTAATAACTGCTGCAGCAGCAATCTCTGTTTAGGAGAATGATGTCTGGCTTCAACTAAATAACTCTAATCCAAACATTTTGTTCACTAGGTACATATATATGGATAGCCAGCAGGAGTGAATGTTTTGTTTTAAAGCTTTTAAATTTATTAAACTACACACAAAACATCCCAGGTAACCAATCCTATAATTAGTAAAGGCTCCAGCTATTTCTTTACAGAAAAGCCCAGTCAGTTATCCCTTAGGTGTTTGTCATCTGTAAATTGAGCCTTCATTAGAGCTCCCTGCACAAGAAGAATTACTTAAAATCACAGCTCTACTGCTGTAAACTTGACAAAAACAGCTCTTGTTGAATGAATGGTCCTAAATGCATCACTGTCACAAGGGTTAGAAGGCACGGTAGGAAAATGAAGCACCATAAAAATGCAAACATGGAGATCCCCAATGCCCATAGAACTATTAGGCAAATTTAAAAAAATATTTGCAGCAAACAAAAAGGAAGGGCCCACTAGGACTACACACACAAATCAAAACACTCTGCACATTAAATGTAAACAAAAGAGGACAGTTACCAATGAATTTAACAGCAAACTTTTTTCCGGTACTGAATGGAAAATACTGACACGGATTAAAATAGTCACATAATATTCCCCACAGTTAAAGGTGGGTCTGTATTAGATCTGTGATTTATAGATACATTCTTTTAAGAAAGATATAAAATGGAATGTTTTAGAAATATGGGAAGCCAACCATTTCCCTTTTACATTATGTTTACAAGAGGACATGTAGTGCAACAGACACAGAAATATATGCAAGGAAAAGGAGGTAAGAGAGAGAACATGGTAAGCAAACCATAAGAGGGTAATGTATAAATCACATAAACAAGAAACGGTTCTAGAAATAGAAGAATTAGAATAAAGAGTGAAAAAATGGAATGAGAGACTATAAAATCACTGTTCTCCATAAACTAGACTTTAATGGCATAACATCAGAGGCAAATATATTTGAAGGTTATGAGACAAATATACAGAAAGTGTCAGAGAGATTTGACCTCACAAGCAGAATTGATCATGGCTTTCCATTTCATAAAAATCCATGGTTTGATAAAGAGTGTCAGCAACTTAAGAAAGCAGTTTACAAGCTAGGCAGGAAATCCAGAGCAAAAATAATCAAGAATGTAGAATATGGTTCATAGTAGTGTGGAAGGAGCAAAATAATTTTAGTAAGGGAAAAGAAGATGAGATGTAAGAAGTCCATGTGGGAAAGTTTGCAGACTGCTATTATAAACAAAGATATGAAAAATTCTGGATGTTAGTCACCAGTGGAACAGATAACCCCAAAGCAAAAATTATAGGAGTAATTGGCACAAAGGAATGGGAAGATCCTTTAAAATATATATATTTCAGATGAGGCTGGCAGTATAGCATAGAGGTTAGAGTAACAAGATGTGAATGAGCTTAATACATCCAGCAGACCTGGGTTTGATTGCCACAACCTCCACTTGCATACCATGTGACTCTGAGCAAGTCACTTAACCACCCCAGTGCTCCCAGGTCACCCCTAAAACAGGTACTTTTGCCTAGTGGGCCTTACCTGGTTACCAAAAAGAATAAAAATAAATACAAAGTTATGGATAATAATAATAAGTACTACAAGGATTCTAGCTGGATGACAGAATAAAATTTTCTGCAACTGAAAACAAAGTTGCCTTACTCATTCTGACTCAAAAGATAAATAAAACCTCAGGGATGGACCAAGTTCAGATAGAGATCTTTCAGGCTCACCCATATTGGTGGGCAATAGTTGTTGCAAAGTTATTTAATGATAAAATCATCTATCTGCATCTTCTAAAGGGATGGGAAGTGTGATCATTACACCACTTCATGAGATGGGAGAGTTTAATGAAATAAAAATTACAGACCCATAATGCTGGTTTGCGTGGGATTAAAAGTCCTCAGAAGAATTATCCTTTCACCCTTGAGATGCATAAGTGTCTGGTAATAACCTTCTGTCAGAAGAACAGGAGGACTTCTGTGCAAAGTGAAGCACGATAGACCATATTTTGCTTTAAATTACATAATGGAAAATACGTGAATGAAAAAAGTCTACTCTCTTCGTGGCCTTTATCAATATTCATGGTGCATTTGACAATGTGGTTAAACTTGAAAGAAGCAGTAATTAAGAAAGTCTATTAGATTGTCTGATTCTATTGCATGAAAATAATGTTGCAGAAATAATGGTGGCAAGAGACGGCAGTACCTCAAATCCTGTTAACTTAAAAGGGGAAAAGCAAGCATGCTTACTCGCCATATTGTTGTTTACTCATATATTGACCCTGCTATTAGAGCTTTAAAGGAAATAGATACCTTTACCTCTTTAAGCATTGGTCAAAATTGCAAAGTTTAATCTACGCAGATGATGCAATAGATTTCTCCCAAACCCCACTAGGCCTAAAAAGAGCTATTAGTTTGGCAAAATAGCAATTAAAGCTGCTTGATCTAAAGATGAACATAAGTAAAGCAAAGATTATGTCACTTGGAGAAAACTTAAAGGAGAAGCAACATGGAAAATAAGGAATGGTCAGGTGTAGGTGTTACTCCATAGAAGTATTTAGGGACCCATTTTTTTGGGTATAACACTTCTTCGAAAGCAACAATCACAAGCATAAAAGATGCTGCTACACAGTTGACAAAGGGAATGTTCAGATTTGCTAGGACATGGGTGTGTGGCTTAGCTACCAAAAAGGTGGCTGCCTAATCTTTTGTCCCTTTCCTCTTTAGTCTACATCCAAGCTGAATCGACCACCAACTTAGCCATCCACCCTTTAAAAAGCAGCATTCAATAGTTTATCATGCAGTGTATCAGGTAGTGGGCTCAGCTGGTCCTTCTCAACTCCTGTGGTGCTGAAATTGTCCTCTGTTTGGCTACATTGCTCACTCTATCCCATGGCAGGAAAATGGTGCTTCCAAGTGTGATTTCACCCACATCTCCTGTGGAAATGACAGAAATAAGGAGGATGTTCAGCCAGCTACTTCCTGAAATGGAGGACATCAAAGCGGCTTCTCAGCGATTACAGGAGGACATTATCAACCTGTCACAAAGAGACTGTCGCACATAAATGCAAGCCGCCAAGCAAGAGACCTACACAGACAGCATAGCTGCTCACCTCAGGGAACAAGACCACATGCTCCAACAACCATGCTGCAAACTCGATTACCTTTGAAAACCTGTGCTGTCAGGAGAACCTGAGGATCATGGTTTCCTGAGGGCATGAAGGGATGAGCTTTGGATATTTTGTACAAAATGTCCTTCTTTACAGTTTAAACAACACTGGCCAGCATCCCTGGAGACTGAATGCTCCCATGATTCACTTGCCCCCTTCAAACCCTGGCAGCAACCTGACCAATCCTTGTCACATTTTCATGTCACATCTGCCTGTCAAGGAAACAATTATGCAGCTGGTGAGTTAGAGGGGCTCCTAACATGGCAGTGGCACCACACTCAGGTCTTCACAAACATTTTCCCTGCACTCACTGAATGACGCCGGGGCTACACCACAGCTCAAAGGCCCTATAGAGATAGGAACCCTCTGCAGTCTGAGATACCCAGCTACACTTTTGGAGAGCTTGTAATGAGGTATTTCATTCCTTTGGTTCCTTGGTAGCAGCAGAGGACTTATACCAGAAGATCTTGGATCAATGGAGGGCTCCCCATGGACACTGCTCCTGCCCCAGATGCCTGAAGCTCTCAGGACATGGCACAGGACCCGGCCCTTTATACACAGGACCATGGTGAGGAAGACCAGCAGCCGACACACCAACAGAAAGGCAGAGGTGTGGGGAGCAAAAAGAACAAATCTGATTGATAGTACATATTCCTTCCACCAAGGTTCCATAGTCAGAGCTGCAACAAGGAATGCAAGCCTCTTCTGACAGCTCTGCAGAGCTCACCTCATGCAACTGGTATGCCTCCTCTGTCACTTAGCTAGAGGCCTCCTGCACTGCCCCTTCAACTGCAACGCTCACTGCAGAAGTAGTTACATGGAGAGGAGGATTACCAGGGCACCTCCACATCAACTCAGGGACACCCAAAAGTCTTAAGAGAGAATACCCTCTACCAGCAAACTCTCCACTGATTCCTGAAGCAGCTCTCCTCGGGACCTATGCCCTACCTCCAGCTCCTTCATCTGCTGATACCTCTGTGTGACACTTACCAGAAGCTCAACCACCTGTGGTTACTCCACCAGATCCTGAGCTGGCCTTGCATCGCTCCTGTGCCACAGCTGCTGCCCTCAACCACCAACTGTTTCCAAAATGCACGCTGCCCTCCTCCTTCACATGTGGGGATCAAGTGAGCACTGACTCACATTGGACTGAATGTGCAACAGATTTGCTGGATTGAGAACCATCCTCCTATGCTTCACCCACCCAGAACAAATCAGAACACTTCTTAATTATCCTCTGACCTAAATGAGCTCTATTAAAGGACACTGTCACACTTTTGCATCATATTATTTCTAGTTGAAAACCCACCTTTTATGATTGCATACCTTCTCTAAAATTCACTGATGTTTTTGTTTGTTATTTCTGCTTTTTTATTAGTAGAACTGAAATGCAAGGTAATGGTGTGGGGAGTGTTCTCAAGTCCAGAAAGATGCAGTGGAGTTTACCAAGGAATGTAAACAAACGCATTTTTGTGGGGTAAAGTCAGTAGGGCTGGCAGTCTGTTTTTCTTTACAAATAAAAAATGCTGGCCCAGTGGCGCTGAGGGTTAAGACACTAGTCGCCTTCCTCACGCTACGCCGCAATCTCGGTTTGGGAATGAGCCCAAGTCACCAGGGGTCAGCAGGGAGGGAAGGGATTGAGCACCCGGAGGACAGCTGTCCCTTCCCTGGGGTTGTAGGGCAATGCATTGTTTTGCGCACTCTCTGGCGATGGCCGGAGAAAGCCACAATGCGCTGCAGTTGTAATGGCAAGGGTGGAGCTTCGCAGATGCTGGATGTCATTGCACATCCAAGCTCCACCTTGCAGGGTGGGGCTGGGGACGGAGAAAATTAAGGAAAAATCCTGGCCAACCGAGGAGGACAAGGACCAGGGACCTCCATCACATCCCCAGTTCTGGGCAGACCACTCCAGGGATCTAAGGCTGACTTCACGAGAGGACTGGACCTCTAATTACAGAGACAGATGCCGCCATGGGAGGATGGGCCCTGCTTTGGGGGTTGATCTGGGGCACTGGGATGGTCCTCGAGTGAAGGGAGATCCGGTGGTAGGCCTGCCACAGAGGGGAGTAGAAGGGTCAGTGTTGTGAGGGTGCCTCCAGAGATGCCTTGGTTGGTTGGCGAAAGATACAGTTAAAAAATAAAAATAAAAATAATCTGAATCAAACAACCAGCTACATCCATAGTCTCTACAGAATCTAAGCAATCATAAACTTGGGACAATTTGAGCCCAAAGGGGTTGACAGTGACCCTTTAAAGGAGCAGGACGGCACACAACATATATTCTTTTGTTTTACCTATCATATGCTGTCTCTACAAATACCAATTTTAACAGTGCCTGTCAGGTTTTTAAATTGTGGCTGCCTATTCCCTTTTAAAATGGGGTGCAAGTGGCTGCCAATAATGGCAACCTTATACCTGAAACAGGTCCAACTGATATAGCCTGTTGCTGGCAAGGTGCATCCAAACTCTGGGTCTGGTGGGGCTCACCAGCAACTAATGGGAGTCTCATTTGGAGGCTCACTTTACCATGATCATCATCCAACAGACATGGCTAGCATCCAGATCAGAAATTCATGTTTTTCCTTATCCCGGCCCATATCGACAGCGGCCTTGTAGGCACTTACCCCATTACGCAATCTGTGGGCTGCTGCCTCAGTTCGCTTTTTTTCCAGCCACAGCTTCTGGACATAATCAGGATTTAGTTCTGGTTTAGAAAGAGTTCCACTAACAACACCCTGCTAGAGCTGTCTGTGTATACCTCTGTCACATGGTCTTGCTGTTAAACTGAATAACATACTAAGTATCAAAGGGAACTGCACTACTATTATATGTAATTACATTCTGGTTTTTGCAAATGTCTGCTTCTGCACAGGACAGGTTTAAAAGGCAATGTTAGTGTTGGTTGACATTGGTAGTTTTGTAGATCTTACCATATGCTTGTCAGTATAGGCTGGTGGTGGGGTCTCGCTGCACCCGGACCTGGACCTTCCACTGGTCTCCTGCTAAACAGGAGATTGTGATAAAAAGAGCTGCAGATCCACTTGTTTTCTGAAAACCTTCAAACTTTAACCCCTTTGTTACTGATGGAGAGGTCAAGTCTGGCTAACCCCAGCCTGCAGGACCCTTTACTGAGCTCTTTCAGACAGTGCTGGCTCCACTTTATTAAGCTTATTGTGTGTAAACAATGGGTTTACTTTTGTACATACAGTAAGTCTCTTGGAGAAAAACACTTAGACACACCACCGCAAAACCTCTCTCAGTTCTTTCCTTTGCTTTAGGACGAGCTTGGGGTGGGCACCTACTTCTTACATCCGGCTGCTTTCATAATACACCCTATCCTTGGTCTATATGTCTGACACAAATTTATCATTTGGAACATCCAGAGCTTCAGCTCACCTATCAAGTGGAAAAAGTGTTATTACTTCTAAAAGGTTGTAGCCCAGGTGGCTTTCCTCAAAGAAACAAAATTGGTAGCTACTCAACCTCTGAAACTGGTCCGGAATGGGTCGGGGAATTCATAGCTCCTCACACTTGGCTAAGTGGGGAGTCTCCATTCTCTGACACAAAGCACTGCACTGGAAGGCAGAGGAGGTTAAAAAGATGGAGAAGGGAGATGGGTTCTGGGAACATTCTCTATCCCACAGTACCTTAGTTTTGTTGAATGTTTATGCTTCCAGTGAAGACCTCCAACCTTTTTCCGCTAGCTTCAGAACCTCATCTCTGAATACCCTCCCTCACTACCCAGTCTTAGTGGGATGGGACTTTAATCTCACCCTGGAACCAGAGCTGGATCACTCCCTCCTCTATGGAGCCACACCAGAGGTCTCTGGCCATCCTAAAACAATCAATCAATGTAGGATCATGCCTCACAGATGGCTGGTCTCTGGCCAACCCTGCAGTATGGGATTACACAACTGCTCTTAACTATCATTCTTCAGTAGGCTAGACCTCTGGCTTACCTTCCTCTACTCATTTACGCCACTCATCAACCTGACCATTCATCCTATATTATGTTCAGATTATGCTCCTGTCTCTCTCAGTAGTCTTTGGAGCCCTGCTGCCCCTAATCCTCATCCTGGCACCTAGATCCATTACTATTGAACACCTCCAAATTCCTGCCCTGGCTCAAGGCTGAGACTCAGGACTTCCTAGGATATAATGACACTGGGCAGGTGTCCAGTGCCATGCTCTGGGAAACAGTAGAGGCCTTTTAAGAGGGTGTGTTATCAGCTATGTGGCCAAAAGAAGAAAGAATAAGGAGACAGAGTCCAAAGACCTAGAAAATAAACTAAAGAAGGAGGAGGGCACTCTCAGAGCTGACCTTCTGCTGACTCATCCAGAATGATACACTTCCATATGTTCCTCCACCAGCTGTACTCTAGGAAGGCAGAACTAGCACTCTTTTGTACCCACCATAAATACTGGGAGGGATGGGGATGCTCAGTAAAGTGCTGTCTTACTGGCTTTGAAAGATGCAGACAGAGCAGTACATCTCTGGCCTAAGGATGCACAAAGCCATTTACAAACCTCTCTCAAGGACTTAAATAGGGTTATGAGAGACTTTACACAACTCTTTACTCCTCCTCCTCATCTCCCACTGCTGATTGTATTTGGCAGTTTCTGGACCTTTAACCTCCCCTCTTACTAAGGCCTGAGAAACACCTTTGAGGCCACCCTCCCAGATGAGATCCACACTGCCACATTGTCCCTGAACAAGCATAATTCCCTGGGAAGAGATGGACTCTGTATAGACTTATACCAGTCTGCAGAGAGACTTCTCTCCACTTCTCCTCTGCACCTTCTAGGAAGCCTCAATTGGGGCCTCTGCCTCCCAGTATAGCCTAGAGGTTAGAGGAATGAGGTGTGAATGAGATTGGTACATCCAGCAGACCAGAACCTAAGTTTGATTCTCACAACCTCCACTTGCATACTGTGTGACTGTGAGCAAGCCACTTAACCGCCTAGTGCTCCCAGGTCACTTCCTGAAACAGAGCACTTGTGCCTAGTGGCCTTACCCGGTTACCAAAGATTAAAATAAAAAATAAATAACAATGAAGTCGTAATCACTGTCCTCCCTAGAAAAGATAAGGATGCACCTTTCCAGGAAGTTATCTCCTTATCTCGCTGATCAATGCGGATGCCAAGATCCTAGCAAAAGCCCTGTCCACTAGGCTAGATGCTATTGTCCCCACCATTATCCATCCAAATCAGGTAGGGTTCATGAAGGGCAGACTAGGTGCTGACCACCTTTGCTCCTTTCTCAAGTTCTAATTCCAAGCCAAGTCACTAGCCTCTCTGTTGCAGCTTGAACAATTGACTTTGAGAAGGCTTTTGACTCCATTGAGTGGAACTACCTTTTGAAGTCACGCATAACATGGGCTTTTGCCATTTGCCCCTGTCTCACCCACTGATGCAAGCTATATGAGAAACCTGCTGGCTCTCCCCAGCTAGATACCTTGATTTCGGGTGGGATGCCTCTTGGGGAAAGTGATCAGAACCGGCATCCCCAGGGGTTGGCCCGGCTTCTACCTAAACTGGATCCCACTCCCTACCATCTTAGGTCTCTCACATCAGGATGCTCAAAGTCCCTCCCCACTGCACTCCATGGGGATCGGACTTTGCCATAAGCGCCCAGACTCTGGAACTCCTTCCTGTGGATATCCGATCTGCCCCTCCTATCCGAAAGCCAAGAATTCCTGTGGGGTTTCCTAAACTAGCCTCAGTCTGTGACTGCCCCAAACCCCACTAGAGCAAAGTATCAAACTGCTGATCAAAACCTCCCCAAGTTGCTTCCACTGAATCTGGAGACACTTCCTCTGGTTTCAATGATTTTCTGACTACACCATTTTTGCCCAATTTCAAAACCAGGGGCATTATTAGCCACAACATTGCACCACGGTCATAGGCTTGCCAACAACATTGCACCACGGTCATGGGTAGGAAATGCCTACTCCCAAGTGTCCTGATACTGCCAATCTTGTATATTGTAGATAAACGTGATGACCTGTAAATATCTGTCTGTGATCCAACTAGCCTAGGGAGTGTCAACTATGATGTTATAAGTTATATTATGACCAATCCATTCCTTGGACGGTGCTCCACTTCTATATGTGATGACCAGTAAATATCTATCAGTGAACCAGCTAGTCTAGAGAGCGCAACTGTAATGTTATAAGTTATATTATGACCAATCCATTCCTTGGATAGTGCTCCGCTACTATATGTTTCCTCTTATTGTCAAATGATGTATTTTTTTCCCATATGTATGTTTACTGTGACATAACATACTCTCATTTCTTTGTACCTTGACTGTTTTCCCATGTTGTATTCTCCGGTTGTTCCTGAAAATAGGCATAATACTTGTCTAGTGTACTTACCCGTAAACAAAAGCTAAATAAATAAATAAATTCTATTCTTGGTGTAACACCCTGTATGCTCACCCCAGGGTTCTAGCAAACAGTCTTCTGTCAGACCCTTTGTTCTCAAAAGAGGCACCAGTCAAGGGTGCCCTCTCTCCCTTCTGTTTTTACTGGTCATTGAGCCCCTAGCCCCGCCATCACATCTCACCCTGATCTGACAACATATACACTGGGTCCTCTGAGCACAGATCCTCTTATATGCAGATAACATTCTGATTCTCTTATCTGATGTCACACACTCCATGGTACCTCTACAGGTACTTTTGTCTCAGTTCTCTGAGATCTCTGGACTGTGCATCAATCGTGGTGCAATCAGAGGTATTCCTGCTTAATAAAACATGTACCCCAGTCACTAGTTGGCATTTCTGGTCTGTGGCATGCAGAGGGCATCACCAATTTTGGTGTAAGGCTCACTCTCGAGGCTAACAATTTATGTTTGGCTAACCCTTCCCTGTCCTAGAGGGCATATGTTCAGAATAATCATGCTGGAAGCTCCTGCATTTCTCCCTTACAGGGAAGTTTCTGCCATCAAGATGGTGACAGCCCCAAAGCTCCTACATGCCCTTTTCATACCTCCCAATTGACATACCCAAAATGTGATTTTCAAAATAGACTCTTTAGGTAGTTTCTTATGGCAAGGGTGACACCCCCAACTTCAGCAGAACTAAAGGCAGCAGTGGTCCAAGGGCAGGTGGGGCTCCCATTTCTGAGTACCACAAGACTTTTTGCAAGCCCAAACAACTAAATAGTTCCTCAAAGCAGATGCTTCTCTGCCTATGTGGGTTACCATGGAAGGGCTTTCTTTCAGCCCCAGATCCTAGAATTGCCCTCGTAGTTAAAAAGGGTAAGAATGCTACATCTCACCCCACTTTCTCCATCTCATTAAAGAATGTGAACCAAATCTCTTCTGCCCTGAAAGTACCAGGGCCGCCTCCTCCCTCTTGCTCCCCTATGGAACAATGATATGTTCTCCACTAGCCATAAGTTCATTCCTGAGGGCACTGGTAAATGAAGGGAATCAGAATAGTACAAGATCTTTGCCTCATAGGATAGACGTACTCTCCATTCCTATGAGGATGGGTCTATGTGATAATGGTGAATGCCTAAAGGCTATCACTGTCACACAGTCAGAGTGCCAAAAACATTTTCTGCACTTGACAACCCCGGACCACAGGACAACGGTACCAGAAGAGTTTTTTAATGCTTGGGGCCAGCCCCATCCACCATTTATGGACCTACCCTTCTTCTCCATTTTGTAAGTCAGTGCTGGGCTTCTGTCATAAGTTCTGTCCAGCAGCCCTTACCTGGATGCCCTGCTTGTATTAATGGGCATCACCTCTCCTTCCATTCCCAAAACAGATGCCCTAAACAAAGGGCTATGACTGCTACCATTATAGCCAAATGTCTTATACTTAGGCACTGGAGAACCACTGGCACCCTTCTTTCAATTAATTGCTCTCCACTGTGGGTCCGTTAGCCTCCCATGAGTGACTTTCTCAGATGGCATTGGGGAAGATGGGCTGGCAGTATAGCCTAGAGGTTAGATGAATGAGGTGTGAACAAGCTTGGTACATCCAGTAGACTAGACCTGAGTTTGATTCTCACAAGCTCCACTTGCATACTGTGTGACTCTGAGCAAGTCACTTAACTGCCCAGTGCTCCCAGGTCGCCCTGAAAACAGGCACTTGTGCCTAATGGGCTTTACTTGGTTACCAAAGACTAAAATAAAATAAAATAAAATAAAAGATGGACCAATACTGTGCAACCTGGATGCCTTTCCTGGAACATCAAGCACCTCCTCTTTTGCCCACCATAGCCCCAGGCGTATTCTCCATAACTTTCTCGAACACTTGCCTCATGGCTATATACTAGCCCTTGACAGTGCTTTTCTCCTCCCCGGAAGAGATTAGGGGTTATGTTCTGTAAGTTTACTGTGTGTTGTAATCTGTATGGTAATAATCAGATTTGTTTGCATTTTGTTGTTTGCTCTGACTGTTTTGCTACTGTATCCTTTCCACAATATTATGTATTCCACTGCTTGCTAAGGCTGTTGATGTAGTAATAATAGTAGTAAACCTTTTATTCACAATCATTGTTACGATATATGAACATGGTCAGATCCCAATTAAGCCGAGGTTCATTTTCAATGGGTACCATATGCAGTAGTTTTGTTATCAAGGATATTGCAGTCCAATATCAGGCTTACAGTGATGTCAATGAGATCAGCATCAGAGATTTTCAGCATATTAACCAACAATGCATGACAATATAATATTGGCATCTGCAGTACAGCAGTTTCTATTGTATATTGTCAAACAGTGTATGACAGGGGAGCACAGAAGGCTTTAGCAGTAAAACAGGTATACTAGGATTAGCTTTGACAGTTAGCATTTTGTGCTCCTGTTGTGACAATTACCGATTAGGAAATAGACAGAATAGTGCCTTGCTGGGGGTTTCTGCAGGGCTCTAAGTGTGTTTGTTCTGGGCTGTGTGGGTGGCTAGGCGGGCCATGTCTTGGGGTCATATCTCATCTTAGTCGAGGCAACAAATTAGCAGTTTCCATGGTGTCTTTATTGGTCCACTTTTGATGGGTTCTAGCCAAACTGGGTTGTTCTTTAGCTTGAGGTGCATGGCAGTGAGTCCCAGGTTGAGGGACCCCTGAACAGGAAAGATGACCTGCCCATGTTTGTAGATGCCTGCTGGATCCTGTAGTCCATGCCACTGGCAGATCTCAGATTGGACCTACTAATAAGCTTGGTTCCATTTTGTCCAGGATGTACCAATGGAGGTTTTTTTTGCATACTTTGAACATAAGGGTTAATGTGTGTAGCTGCCTCCCACCCTCCAGCCTTGTCCATGTTAGTTCCTGTATAGTAAACAGTGATGTCTTTACATGAGGCACCCAGTATGTATCTTGCAAAATTATTGTAGAGTACATCAAGTAAGCAATAAAACATGACAGGGTGTGCATTGAACAGATATTACTGCATGCCCAAGGGAGCAGTGAGGCAGCTGAGAGCCTTCAGCCCCTGGAAGTGTGGCAATATATGTTCAGTGCACATCCCAGAGTGTCTTATTGCACTTATAACATGGGTCTCTGTAGTTTAAAATTAATGGTTCACTTAGAATTAACAAAAAAAATATACATTTATCAGATACTTTACATAAAATAAATCCTCCACCTGTAAGGGCTTGATGCATTTTTTCCTTGAGGAATTTTGTCCTAACTAGACATCCATAGTTGTAGTTCTGTAATTTAAATGTTCTGTGATTTTGTAGATCACAGCAACATCTTCTTTATCACCTGAAAATCAAGTCATACAACCACATATAGGTTTTAAATTATGGCTTCAAATATTGATTTCATCATGTTATTAAAATGTACATGGTTTTTCTTCAATATGTTAGCTAGCTACAGTGAAAATGCTGGCACCAGACTGCTTGGTTACAGGGGCGTGGAACAGTGTCCATTTGAAACACCAAAAATCTTAGCATTCCATATGCTTATCCTGGTCCCAGAGTCTGTATTTTGTTTCACAATAGTTTTGAATAAAAGCTGTAATACAGTGATTGTTTAGAGGGACAGTCCAGAAGTAAATGCGCTGACAGGGAGAATGCGAGCACTCTGCCTTCTGCCATCAATACAAACAACTGACACATTTTATAAAATGTTTTTTTTTTGGGATGATCTGGCATCTTTAGTGAGGAAGATGGCAGGTGGCATGCAAAAGAGGTGTGTGGCATTTATTTTTAACAACAGTAGAAGCATTTTTTCTCAGTGGCTGTTTTGCAAGCAAGTGATCGGATAGATGGACGTGGGGCGATGAAGTTGTGCAGCAGCTTGTTTCACACTGAGAAAACAAGAACAATTAAAACCATATATAATGGGAAAGGCTTGAAAACTGCACACAGTAAAGCAGCTGTGTGAGGAATATGTGGGTATTTTGTAATTTCTATATGTCTGAAATCAGCCAAGTTAGCAAGGAAAAATGGCGGCACTTTTAAATGCAAGTATTCTAGCGGCAGAGTGAGTTTTTTGCAATGCGGTCCTGCTTTATAGATCCATTTTTATCTGTGCATCGAATGGATATGATGCACAGATAAAACCAATCACAAAACATAATTTTTCCTTCCCATTTTATAATTTTATGTAATTCAGAAAGGATGCATCACCATATAGGACATCGCCATAGTCCATAATAGGTAGGACCTTTGTCTCTACTATTGTAGTTGATGATCGTGTTGTTGCTGGAAATCTTTTAAAAAAGTTTAATGAAAAAGAAACAATTTGATAAGACATTTGTCAGCAGCTCATTTGTTGCATTAAAGAAGGCCTTTGATTAAAAAAAAAAAATAATGTGCACAAATGTTGTTATTGAGTGAGTGAGGTTTGGTGTACGGACAAAATATAAATTTAATAGAACCTATACAAACTTCATTTTATCAACAGACTTTAGTCATTCCTTGGAACCTCCCCATAGCTCTGGTTTATCTAGCAGCAATATGCTTCCACTTGAGATAAGAGGCTTAATGAGGGCAATTCCGTATTGGGGGATAATTAATGCCTGTTCTTTGGATAGACTACCATTTAAACCTTGGCTGGATTTATTAACAAACCTTGTGAGAACTTATGCTTTGTTTTCTTTCCATCCTGTGTATCTCCATCTACCCTGCTCAGTGACCCCTTTGGACCACCCCCAGTCTCGTCACCCGGCTCCTCCGGGATTTACCTTACCACCAATGTCCTCTCTAATGCCTAGCCCTCCTCCATTGCCCACACTACCATCACGCCTCTACATGGAGTGGAAAGCCGGTGGGCTCACATCCCAATCCTGGAGAGGAGAGCTGCCATGTGGCCACTCAGTCCTCACCCAGCCCTTCCCCACCCCAGCCAGTCCCCAACAAACTGTGCTCATCACCGAACGGCTGCCAGTGTGGCAGGAGGTAAGGTGCCAGTGCCTCAGCCTCATGCCACTGTACTGGCCAAACTTATGTTTTTGTTTTAAGTTAAATTACAGAATGAGATTGAATTACCACATTTATGGGACCAATATATAGAAACCCATGTTAACAGCTACGTGAGTGAGGCTAAGCAGAAAGACACTCATTTTCAAAACAAATTGAAAGTTATTGGATATACCAGGTACCCATTTGTACAGAAAAATATAGGTTTAAGAGAAAATCATTTCTGCCTCTATTTTTGTGAAAAATGAAACATTGAGTGCCTTAAGTTGGTTCCATATGGGAATTTTAGAACTGGGCAACCTACTATATGGTACAGGGAAAGCTAATTATGGAAATTTTTTTGTAAATGCAATATAAATGAGCAATTGACAGTTAGGCATCTGGTATTTGAGTGCCCACTTTTCATGATTGAAAGAAAGAAACTAATTGCATTTATCACACTTAAGAGCAATACAGAAAAGCAGATCAGAGAATTAGAATTTTTAGAGATATTAAAAATCAGACATTCGCTACAGTTACGCTTTGTATATAAAGCAATAATGAAGTTACAGCAGTGTGTTAGATTTTCTTAGGCAAGTTTGCATAGTATAATATTTACCGTCCTCACTGAAAATTGTGTATTTTAAATACAAAATGTGATAGATTGTTGAAAATCTTTAATGTAAATGGTTTATAGTGTCTGTGATACATTTTAAATGTTTGCATGTTGTAAACTTGTTTTTTAATACATATTCCTGGCAATAAAACTGAACTGAACACTAAGCTGGCCAGGGTGGAGGACTTCCTAGAGGCTGTGTTCAAACTTCAAGAGGCTATGAACAAGCTGGGTGACTTATCAGACTCCTGGGGCCTGATTTTCAAAGACATCTCAGTTGCCACAAGGGACATGCAGCAGAGAGAGTTTGGCGCTAAGTGGTGACCTGCAACAAACCTGTGCCACAGTGCAATTTTAAAAGAAGCTTGTTGCGACCCTCCCAGGCAATTCCTCTAGTGCCACAGTAAAGTTAGACCAGCTCCCCTTGTCTAACTTTGCATCCATGGGAGAACCGAGTATGGGCTTGCAAGCTGCCATAAAATGAGGGCACTGTGACAGCTTGCATCCAAGGTTATAAAATTTGATGCAAGTTATGACTAACCTCGGATGCAGATGCAGCAAACTTTGTGGGGACGCAGGGCTTGGTTGCAAGCCTTGCATCTCTGTTTGAAAATGAGGCCCCTAGTCTTAGAATCAACATAGTCAAATGCAAGGTTTTACACCTGGGAAGCAGAAACAGAGGCAGGACCTCACACGTGTGTGAGGCTCCACATGCTGCAGTGTAGACGAAAAGGACCTGGGGGCATAATGAAAAAGGGCTTAGGCATGATAAGCAGTGTGCAGCAGATGCCAAGAAAGCTGAATAATGCTGGTGTGCATCACAAGTAGAGATAAAGTTGTTTTTTTTCTGTGACAGCAAAGTTAGTAAAATGTCAGAAACTTTGCATTACATATAACAGAGCATGGTTTTCCAACTTCATCCCAACTTTGCACAGCGAAATTATTCTTAGAAATAAAATCATTTTCTGAACTGTTTAAGCCACCCCATCCACTGTGACAAATGGTCCCCCACCACACCCAGACTGTAAGAAATGATGTACCGCACCCTCTATCACTCATCTCCTTCTGATTCCCCCATTCGAGGTGAAGTGTACTAGACTAGAAAACATATGTAGTAGAACAGATATCCTTCTGCTCATCCACGCATTGTCACCTAAAACACACACCATCCACCTTCCCCACCTTTGCCTGTCTCCCAGGTCTAGAATCACATGGAACCACCCTCTAGAATCCAACATCACCATGCAGCCACAGATTTAAAGGATACGTCTCACTACAAAACTCTCACTATGACCTGTAAAAGGGAAAATTATCCAGTGTTTGAGCAATGCGAGACACCCTCTTCGCTCAGTGTCCTGCTGTAGAATAAATGAATGATGATGCCATGGCCTTTAGTAACACTTGACTGGCTGCTTGTCAGTGACTAAAATATATTGCTCAGCAGAGGAGTTTCATGAACTTTCATGGACCTTTAAGAACCTTTATTTTCATGAACACTGGCAACTGAACATAGTTCTGCTATGCCCGCAGCGACAAAGAAATTTATACGACCCGTTGGCACTGCGACAGCACAACACTGTCAACTGCTGTTGTGCCATCACTGGGGAACAAGCTGCTTGTGGGGTTTGCTCCCGCACCCCCTGCACCAAGGATTACTAACTCCAGTCAGAGATAGTTCAGGAGGGGCAACACCCCGGCAGCAGCAGTGTCAGAATACATGGAGACCATCACAGTGAACTGCCAAAATGTCACTGTGATGGTCTTCGTGGTATTCCCATCTCTGTGCTGTTGGTATCCCCTGAACATTTAAGAACAATTTGTTTCACACCTGATGAAGGTTCATGAGCTAAATTCACAAACTGTAAATAATTTTTAACATTCTTGAATGGTTCATGATCATTCAACTGTGCTGACAGAAGGAGCACCTCATATTTTTTTATATTCTTCTTATTTTTTCGCCCCACTGCGGCAAACCAGCGGGGGCATCCAGCCATTGGCCCCCACTGACTCGGAGGACGCCTGGGCTTACTCAGTACATGAGGAGTCTGGTACAGCCATGCCCAGTCCTGGGGAGGGTCTCCCCCTTCTCTCCACTCCAGAACTGGCCCAGGCCCCCCAACACGACTCCTCATCAGGTCTCCAGGTCGATGGGAGCGCGACCATCAAGCTGCACAGTCGCGCCCAGCCATTTTTCCTCCATTAGCCCCTTGAGCCGACAGTACAGTGACGCACAGCACATTGATGCAGGCATCTGCCAAGCTCCCCAATGCTGCGCCCCACCTGTGTTGCCCCAGTCATCTCCAGTGGCCGTCACACGATGTATCCTACAAACCCACCCCAGAGGGAGGAGATCAATCCTTCAGATGCTCGATCCACCCTCTCCCTGCTGACCTCCAGTGGCCTGAGTCCATTCCTGAACCTGGGTCGCCTGATGTGGTGTGCGTGTGAGGTGTGGCGCCCAGCGCCCAACCTCAGCGCCACCGGCCAGCCAGGCACTCACATTTTAAGCTTTTTTTAAATGTCATTAATCCTCCTCCCATCTTTCTCCCACCCTCTTAATACTGTGTGTGTGTGTGGGGGGTCATAGATAATGAAAATTTGAAGCTACATCTGTATGTTTGGATATGGAGCAAAACATACTGCTCGGGTTGCCACCTTTGGATGAGGTGAATACTGGATATTAAGCCCCACCACAAATTCCACTCCTGACTCCACCCTTCTTTAAGGACTGATTATATCATATTGCTCCTTCTTTGAAGCCATTTGTAATGTCAGATAAGTCTTTAAAAGCAACAGGAAATAACGTTAATACTGTAGTTTTTAATTTTTATTCTTTGGTAACCAGGTAAGACCCATTGTGCACAGGGCTAGCTACAAGGTGACGTGGGTGCACAGGGAGTTTACATGACTTGCTCAGGGTCACAGTATGCAAGTTGAGGTAGTGGGAATCAAACCTAGCTATACTGGATGTACCATGCTCATTCACAGCTTGTTGCTCTAACCTATGTTAAACATTGTCCCGTTTTCTTTTCCATGTCAGTCATATATTCTGATATGTTGACCAAATTTTGATAAATTATCTCTTTTTGTGATATCATCAGTTCTGCACTGTGTTCCCTTTACCTCAGCAGGTACAGCTGTTGCCTTTCATATTTCTAAGACATTCCACATTGTCAGACACACCATTCCATGCTGTTTATCTGAATGGCCTGTAATGGTGTAACTGATATCGCAGAATGTTCAGTTAACATGAAAAATGAGAGCAGTAGCTGCTGAGGATTCAGGAGAGAGGTAATCAATGAAGTGACAAAAGCAATAACATTAGATTATTAATTTAACAAAAATGTTTTTAAACCAGTGGTGTAGTGATAAATTTAGAAGTGTGGGTCTCCACGAATCACAATCCACAGCCCACTTAGGCTGGAGGTCTGGGGTCTGCCTTGGCCCCTAGAAGCTATCAGGTTTTAGATGCATTCTGGTGTATTTTGAGGGTCATTTTGACACTGTTTGGCTGCTTTTAAATCCTTCTTTGACTTGTTACAAACAACCAATATATCACTATCAAAATAACTAGCTTTTATTTTCTTTTAAAACAAATTGTCAAAACCAAAGC
Organism: Neoceratodus forsteri; assembly: GCA_016271365.2. NCBI lineage: Eukaryota > Metazoa > Chordata > Ceratodontiformes > Ceratodontidae > Neoceratodus > Neoceratodus forsteri. The sequence goes on from CM028132.1 coordinate 100,216,766, forward strand.
AAAAAGTTCATTTAATTTAGATATCTATTAATAATGTCCACTATTTAGTTCCAAAGTCCTCAAAGTTCAACAGGTCTTGTGTGGTGGGTAGTAGAGGCATTGGGTTGGTAGTATGGTAAGATGACCTGGTTGGTATGGACTTGTACTACCAACACCAATGTTGCCCTCAGCAGGTGTGATGGTGAAGGACACTCTCAGTTGTAAGTGGGTGGATGGAGTCACTCAACAAGGTGAGTCAGGAGTTGTATACAGAGATCAGATGCTGAACAGAATTTATTATCATGAAGAAGAGGAAAAAGACATGGTCCCAGGGAACAAAATGAATTGATCACAACACTTAGGAAATTCTGTTTGCAAAAGGTTTACTATTTTGGATACTCTAAGCAGCTACGTATTCCTATAAGGTATTAGAAACACAAACAAGCTCACAGTTACCCAAGAGGTGCACCTTGGCCTAGAATTGCTGAGTACTCCAACCTATAGAGAACTAGAAATGAGTAATTCAGTATATGAAATTCATACTATACATTAGTACAGCTCTATTAAGCACAGAAAGTTCAACAATTTAGAGTCCTTCTATCAGCTGAGGAGGACTGTTCAGTATACTTCAATCAAAGAAGGAAGATTTTAGGAATGACAGAAAACTGGCTTGCAGAATGGACTGCTGTGACTCGGAGGATTTTTGGGGTAATTGGGGATTAGGAGAGGCTTTTTAAACAGACCATAGGTTAATCGGCACACCCCTCTCCTGGGCTGCCGGACACACAAGCTCAAAAAGCACAAATGGAATCTTCGGCACCAACCCTCCAATGGGCTGCTGGAATGAGATAACTGAAACTGAAGACAAAATCTGGCATAAGTCCTCCAGTGGACTACCAGGATGAGACAACTGATGCTGAAGACAGGAGATATAGCCTGAGTCCTCCTATGGGTGATGTGTATTTGAAGCCACAGGCACATAGTTTTAGACTATTTAGATTTGGCATACAACACCTTCAGTTCAGTGCAATTGCAAATTGCAGGATGCAAAGTACACAGTTCTAGGGCACTTGCAGGTTTCTGGGCACCAAATGCTAGTTCAGGGCAATTGCAGGTAACAGAATGCAAAGTACCAGTTCTAGGGCAACTGCAGGTTGCAGGGGCAACAAATGCCATTTTGGGGCAATTGTAGATAGCAGGATGCAAAATATACAGTTCTAGGGTAATTGCAGGTTGCAGGGGCAACAAATGGCAGTTCAGAGCAATTGCAGATAGCAGGATGCAAGTATACAGTTCTAGGGCAATTGCAGGTTGGAGGGCACCAAATGCCAGTTCAGGCAATTGCAGGTAACAGGATGCAAAGTACACAGTTCTAGGGCAATTGCAGGTTGTAGGGGCAACAAATTCCAGTTCATGGCAATTGCAGGTAACAGGATGCAAAGTACACAGTTCTAGGGCAATTCAATTCGATCTAATTTTTATTTAACCAGGAAATGCACTATTGAAGCAAGCTCATTTACAAAGTGGTCCTGGAGGACAATTTAACATACATACAGTAAAAATGGAAAACAACAAACAGCATCGATGTACGGTTACATGACAGAGACCAAAACATAATAAAAGGTTGAGATGGAATGCAAGCCTAGGAATAGCAGAGAATTAACTAATTGCTGGGACAGAGAGAGGATAGAGCAGAGAAGTAGGAGAGAGGGGAGGAGAGGGAGGGGGAGAGAGAAGTGGAAAAGAAGGGGAGCAGAGAGAAAAGGGCAGGAGTAAGTGAGGATAGAGATAAGGGGATTGGGAGCAAGGGTAAAAGAGGAATGCAATCGGGAGGTATAGGCGGCAGATAGAATGGGTTTCAGTTTATAATAATGGTAGAGTAAAGAGTATAGAGTGATGTGCTTAAGTTGGGAAGAAGTTGGGGGAGGCTATGTGAGGTGCGTCTAGGTGGCGTAACACTGACATTTTGAGACAGTGCAGAGGTTAACTTTGCTTTGAAGGAATTTGGGCCACATGATTGAGCTAGTTTCAAGGAGTCTTGATAGAATTCCAAAAAGAAGGAATGGCATAGCTAAGGGAGGCAGCACCAAACCGACTGGATTCTCGGAGTGTCCAAATGGATGCAGTCATAGCGCCAAAGGGAGTAGGAACAAGGCGAGATTGTAAAGAGACTGCAGATGTCATGGAGGCAATTTAGTTAGAGCCCAATATGCCCAGAGGGCAGCTTTCTGGCATCTATGAGCAGTTAGGGATCCCCATCCTAATTGTGCATAGAGGAAACAGTGATGTGTATTCGAGGGCGTTGGTAATGAATCTGATTGCCCTATGTTACAGAATGTCTAATTTGTCAAGGGCAGTTTTGGTCCCATGGCTATACAGCAAGTTGGCGAATCAATGAGGGTAAGAATGTGGAGGAGACTAGCCTAAGTTTAGCTTCAAGGAAGAGAAGGCGATAAACCTAAAAAGATTCCAAGTCTTTTTTGAGCTTTTATTGAGTTCGCGATATGAGGTGAGAGGGAGAGTTGGTGGTCCAGCCAGAAACCAAGATATTTGAATTTGTCAACAATCTCAATGGTTTCTATCAAGATGGTGGTAATTTGTAAGGCAGGCATGAGGGTTTTATAGTCGCCTAGACTATCTTTGGGTGAAAAACATGTCTTTAGTTTTTAGCATTTAGGAGTAGTTTTAGATTGAGCAGATCATATTGTAGCAAATTGAAGTCTTTTGTAGCTCCAGGCAGGATTTGTTTAGTGAGGGTTTGGCAAAGTAAATAACGTGTCGTAGGCGAATCGTGGACACTAGAATTTGTAATCTTTTGATTAATGTTGTTAATGTATACAGCAAGAGAGGGGACCAAGGATAGAGCCTTGGGACACCTCTTTGCATTGATTTTAAGGGAGAGAGAACACCCTGGGCAGAAACCTGTTGCAGCCTGCTGATGAGGTATGAGGAAAACCAGTTGAGAACATTATTGTCAACACCTAGGTTAGTCAGCATGGGCAGGAGCAAGGAATGGTCAACCGTGACGTAAGCTTTACTCAAGTCTAAGAAAAAGTGCACAAACGGATTTTTAGTATCTAAAGCAGTCTGACAATCATTTGTGACCTTAGCCAGAGAAGAAGTTGTGCTGTGTAGTGGTCTGAAGCCAGACTGGAGAGGATTAAGGAGAGAAGCACTCTAGATGATCTCTGAGCTGATCATTGACAATTTTTCTAGCAGTTTGGAAACAGTGGTCAGGAGAGAGATAGGCGGTAGTTATTAAGATTAGATGGATCACCAGATTTGAGAAGGGGTATAACGTGAGCTATCTTCCAGGCTGCGGGAGAGTGCCATGAGAAAGTGAGAGATTAAAGAGGTGTGTGATAGGTGGAGCTAGGATGAAGTAGCCAAGTTTCAGATATAGCAGGTCAAGACGGTCTGCACCTGCGTTTTTTTTGATCAAGAGCTAGGAGTAGGTCTTCCACCTGTTTTAAAGAAACCGACTAAAGCTGAAGGTGTGGTCCGTGAGTTTGACCACCTGGGGCTAGACAGTCCTACGGCAGGAACAATTTTACAAGCAGGAGAAGAGTCAAAGGCCAGACCAGCAGTAGCAAAGTGGTTATTGAGCTGCTCTAAAATGGAGGGTGCATCTATGTAAATGACACCATCCACACAAATTTTGGAGGGTAGCGTAGAGGGGAAGTGTCCCGAACCTCAAAGAGGATGTGCCAGAGCTTGATGCATTGTTTTTGGCAGAGTAAATTGCAGTAAGAAAATATTTAGCCTTTTCTGCTCTGATTAGTTTAGTGCAATTATTTCTGGCTGCTCTGAAGATTGTCCAGTCACTGGTGGATTTGGTGGTACGAGCTTTTTCCAAAGCGTGTCTCTTAAGCACAAGGCAGATTGGAGGGAGGGAGGAACTAGGGGCAAACTCTTTTCCTAGCTCTGAGTTTCACCAAGGGAGCATGCTTATCAATGACATTAAGCACTAAGGAATGAAACAAGGAGTAGGCTGCAGTGACAGTTTGGCAAGGTAGAAATCTTGCCATCTGGTTTTGTTTAGGTCAGCCAAGAAATCGGCAGGATTAAAATTGCGCATTTTCTTTGTATATAAAGTGGGAGAGGTCTGAGTATGTGGCATGAACCTAACACAAGCAATGGCCTTATGGTCACTAATATCATTATCAAAAATGCCAGCATGGAATATTTTATGCAGTTTATTGACTAAGAAAATATCAATCAAGGAGCTGTTACCTGGGGACTTAGAGTTGATGCAAGTAGGCTCTCGAGATTAGCTGGGTATAGCCAATTTCATCACAATGCTCCTTGAGTAAGTTAGAGGCAGAGGAGAGCCAATTCATATTTAAATCACCTGTGATGATAGCTTCAGAGTCATTGCTTGAAGATAGGTCGCAGAGATGGTTCAGTATTTTGTTACCCCAGAAGGAGGTCTATAGCAGCCAGTCACGAAGACAGATTCCTTGGACGGCAGAAAGATTTTAAGAGAGAGACTCTCAAATTCATTTGGCACTGATAGGGAGTTTATGACTGTGGCAGTAAATTTGTTAGCAATGTAGATGGCAATCCCCCCACCGCCGCCTATCAGTCCTGAAGGCGTTGTAGGAAGGTAGATTAATGGAGAAGTCTGGAGAAGTCGGGGTAGAGTGGCGGAGCCAAGGCTCGGTGATCACAAGCACATCAGGGGATATGTGGAGGGCCCAAACCTAAATCGTCAAGTTTTTTCAGAAGACTGCATGCATTGACATGTAGGAGTGAGATCCCTTTAAGTGCTGGAGATCAGCAGGGGAATTGATGTGAGCAGTGGGCAGGGTTTAATTCTATGTTACCGGAACAAAGTAAAAGCAGTAAAAGTAGTTTTTAAGGCCTTGGGATATAGCTTTAAGTTGGTGCAAGTGTTTATGACGCAAGTAAATGGCAGTGGCTGAAGGCAGGGCTGGTGTAGAGAACAGATGTTTGATAGTTGTGGTGAAGAGTAATAGGAGTGGACTAGAGCAGAGAGACTTATTTCTGTGAGACTGGTTAATGGATGGGTAGAGTGCGGTTAGGGTCCAATGCAAGTAAGGCCAGAGGGTATCCTAACTTCAACATAACAGAGTAATACTGGGTAAATTGCATGCGAAACGGCAGGATCTGAAGAGAGGGAGCATTAACATGCAGAGGGTGGCAGACAGAGGACCATTGCCCATCCACAGAAGCCTGCAGGATAGGAGGAGCATCAGTGATGCAAACAGTGTGGCTGAGACACAGCAGACAAAGTAAGTAAACCCACAGAAAAGTGTAGGGTACACAGTAGAAGTGTAAGGGCTGGGGAGGAGCAGTTGCAGGATGGGTCTCATAGTGAATATGTTAAATATATTGCGCTTTGGACTAGCGAGGGAAGAGAGCAGCAGACAAGAACCACTGCACACAGTGTATATTTGGCCAAGGTGTGTAAAAGGATCACTTGAGTAGCAAAAGGTAGATGTAATCTGTCTTGAGTACAGCGTGGAGATAGGGGCAGGAGTTTAGGTAGATATGACTGATTTGACCAAATGCAAGTGGGATCACTCAACCCAAAAGACCGACAGGAGATGTGTGAAGAAAGGAGTGGAGCTAAAGATCTATATATAATAAACACCGGGGGCTGGTAGGCAAAATGTTTTCTAAGCGCTGGCTGTACTCAAGCGACCTTCCTGGGGCACAACATGCGGCACCATCTCGGCCCGCACTGCAGAGCAAGCAAGGTCAGAGACTGTCTTTCAGGAAGCAAGGAGCACAGAGTCAATCACAGCTGACAGGCAATCTAGTGGACCAATAAGGTACAAAGCCATCCTGCAGCACACGCAATCAGAGAGAGGGTTATCCAATCTGGAATTTGTACCTGTAGCCTGGTTTTCGGGAGCTTGAGAGTGTGTGGGCAGCCGGCGGTGAGCTCTGTGCCACGGCTGGTTGTCTGGGAGCCCAATCGGGGCTGGGTCTGAAAGAACAGAAGAAGAAAAAGTGGAATAAATAAATAAATAAAGTGGGGTGGGAAGTGGCAGCTACGGACAGATGGAGAGGAGGAGATTGGGAGAGGTGCCTAGGGCTGCGTATCAGAAACAGTGGTGATTTACTCTTTAGCAAGACAAAAGGGATAAAGAGGAGTAGTTATAAGAAACAAAAGGAAGTAGGTTTCAGGGACAAGAAATGCCAGTTCAGGGCATTTGCAGGTTACAAGGGCAAGAAATGCCAGTTCAGGGCACTTGCAGGTAACAGGATGCAAAGACACAGTTCTAGGGCAATTGCAGGTTACAGGGCAACAAATACTAGTTCAAGTCAATTGCAGGTTGTAGGGGCAACACATTTTCAATTTCAATTTCAGTTTTATTTTTACCAGGAAATACACCATTGAATACTCATTTGCAAGCTGGTCCTGGGGGACACACATAGTATACATAAAAGGAAAATACTACAGGTTTATACAATAGTTCACACAATATAGTGGGTTATACATAACAAGGTACAGTCAGATTACTCATATTTTTACATGTCTACATACTGTAGGCAAGCAGCTAACTGCATGATACGATTGGAATGGAAGGAGGTAAGGGCGAAGGTAGATCCATAAGGTGAGGTAGGCATAGTCGAAGATAATTAGGATGAGGGGGGAAGGTGCAAGGAGAGAGGCTCAGACAGTAGCAGGCATAGACAGACAGGAGTGCAACATAAAAGAAAGAAGGGGCAGGAGAGCCAGGGGCACATATAGTGGTACGTGCCACATAAAATATCAGGGGGGCCCAAGGCATAGCACTGGTAGTTTTCCTCTCAACAGAGGTTTGAAGAGATTTAAAGGAGGCTAGTCTAACAAGGTGAGTCAGTTTAAGGGTATTTTGGAGGGAGTTCCACAAGGTTGGTAGGCGTGGCTAATGGATATGGTGCCAAACGAGAGTTTACCCAGGGGTATCAAGCGAGATGTAATCATATTTTCTAAGTGAGTATGTGCAAGGTGTTGATTTAACGAGGCTGGATATGTAAAGAGGAATTTGTTAGTGAGGGCTTTGAAGGTCCAGATGGAGGCATTACGCCATCTTCTGGTAGACAGGAAGTCCAGCCAAGTTGGCTGTAAAGTGAGCAGTGGTGTGTTTTGAATGAAGAGTCAGTTGCCAGTTTGGGGCAACTGCAGGTGACAGGATGCAAAGGATACAATTCTAGGGCAATTGCAGGTTGCAGGGCCAACAAATGCCAGTTCAGGGCATTTGCAGATAGCAGGATACAAAGTACACAGTTTGGGGCGATTGCAACAATTCACAGATCAGTCCGTGTTAGTATTATTGCCACTCTAAATTGCCCTGTTGATGGCTCTAATCAACCCTCTTCCTTCAGCTAGCCTTTTTCTCCACCAGCCCACCTGGGCTCCTAGGTTTAACTGGGGCTTGTCTTACCATTTTGCTCTGCCCCAGGAAGCTGCTTGTAAATATTTATTAGCCTTTAATTGGGCCTGATGCCCTTAGCTCCGCCTCCGGTGCTTACTCATAAATATCTATTCCTTTAAATCAACAGGGTCTATTGCCCTTGTCTCCTCCCTGAGTGCTTCCATATAAATATTTATATATTCAAATCAGGACATCCTTCCCCACATCTCCCCATAGGCATCTCTGTACCCAGTGAATATTAATTTATTCAGATCGGTCCTGCTGCCGCCCTTATGACTGTCAGCCATTCCGTGCCACCAGGTGCTTTTAAACAATTAAAGTTGTCTTTTTCTTATACTCCAGGCAGTCAGCACTCTGTCTCTAGTACTGCTGCTGACTCCACCTCCCTCGGCCCAGGGTGAAGACTGCAGGAGGAAGGGAGCTGGGAAGGCACTGCTGCAGGCAGAATGTGGGCATCTCTCTCTCTCTCTCTCTCTCTCTCTCTCTACTGGGGCCTTGCTGGTCTACTCCTGCCCCAACGCTGCGTTGCTTTTCTGAAGATGCGGCTACTTGGCATCACCTCCAATGAGGGACTGGAAAATCTTTACTTATTACTGTCAAGAAAACAAAATATGGGACAGTACAAAGCCCACACGCATTTCAGAATGTAACTTCTCCTGACTGCTGACCCACCAGAGCTTCTGGACCACTGGATCACTGAACGGGGAGACTGTTGACCAGCGAGGAGCTGAGGCATCCAGACAAGCTCTAAGGATAGTTTCAACCCTCCAGGTATGCCCTCAATGTCTCCTCAGAACTTTCTGGCATCCTCACTCCTCACGATCATGTGACCAACTGCCTAACAAAAACAAACCTTTTTTTTTTTAAATATTACACTTGGAGTTCTGGTTCTGAACCCTGAGCCTATGTCACACTGGCTCCTAGGTTTTAAAACAAAATGCCACACACGATGGGCAGGGACAGCAGTCCCAGTGTGTGTCATCCCTAGCTCATGCTGCCTGCTCTGATGTGGGGAGGAGTTCTGTACATGAGCAGGCAACCAGGAAAGAAAAGGGAAACTTTTTTTTTCTTTACACCGCTACCCTCCTGCTTGACTGCCTTGCATTGGGGTGGGGAGGAACACACAATGGAGGGTCCCTATACAATGCCCCATGCCACCCCTGATGCCCACACTGCCCAGGACTCTAAGGGGCACTTTATTTATTTTCTGTTGTGCCCATACTTTGGGGCACTACACTTGGAATATATTTAAAAGTCCATTAATTGAGAGAGAAGCATCACATAAATATGTCCCAGTTTTGTCTGAATTATTGTTAATAGCAAGCAAATATAAATTCAACATCCCTTTGAAGCTTCATTTAAAGGAGACAGGAAAAGGTTTTAGTCTGTTTGTTGTGTATAATAAAGCACTACTCTACTAAATAAAGTGCGCATGTGTTTTTTCAGGTATGAAATGGTTAAAAGTTTTATATACATATTAAATCACTGTAGTTTGAATGGCTTTCTAAACCAGTCTGTTTTTCCTGACTTTGCCCAGCACGAGCTCTGATTTATAGTGTGATGTAACAGACTCCTACACATGCTTGAGACATTTATAAAATCAGTTTAGACAGATTTGAATAGTTCAGCAGTGTATTCAACATAAAAAACATAATTTAAGACTTTAAGAAGTATGGGAGTGGATCCTCTCCATATGAAGTAAGGGGTTGGCGTTCCACACAACCCTGTATGACTACACCCTGTCAAAAACATATCAGAATATAGGACAAAGAAAAAGGAAAACAAGAGAGCATATAAAGATATAAAAATGTTCCCTATCACGACAGTTAAAGACCATCCTTATAATTCAGAGACGCTCAGTGGGCCTACGCACTCAGAGGGTAGCCCATGACATGCACGACTGTGATTGAGCGAACCACAAACGGTGACTCAGTCATGACGCATGTCATAGGAGCTACCAATGAGGCAGGGTGACCAGATGGGGTCAGTTTGTGCATGTAGCGAAGGATGCTGCCACACATACGCAGGTGGGAGCAAGCACGCCAGCAAGGGGTGGGAGGGGTTTTGAGGGGTGGTGCTGTGGTGGGCTGCCGAGCTGGCCCGTGGTGTGGTGGGTAGGTTCATGGCTTGGGTGGACAGGGTGCTGGGTTCAGGTCCGGACGCAGGTACATTTTGTTGCGCCCAGCCAGAACTTTTTTTTAACATTTAGCACCCTCTCTGACATGCACCTCCCTGGAGTTGAGAATCCATAGTAGGAGGGCGCAGGAGGTATAGCACCCTGCATAAAACTTTAAAATGTAAGTCCCCAGTGCCATTTGCTGTGTGCTGGGGAGACACAGCACTGAAACTGAATCTTGGCGCTTGACTTCCAAGTCGATTGCCTTTCGGGTTGAGTTATTACATAGAACCAACCAGAGTAATATTTTGCTTGTGCAACTATGATAACTGTTTGGCCATTTGCATTCTCTATTCAACAGCTAATTACCACCCTATATGGTAATAAAGGCAAGGAACCTCAAAGAGGGTTCACCCCTAGAGATGCCATGGGAAAATTCCCTTGGCTAAAGGTACTTAGGAGGAGCCCCCAGAGAGAGAGGTGTGCCACTGGAGGAGGAGGGAGGATGGTAGGGCAAAGAAAAGTGCTTCAGAAGGAGGCTGGGAGGAACTGCTTATATAACTCAGGAAGGGGTGGGCTGGTTGCTCACCCCATTGAACTGCAGTCATAGCCTTCCAGTTCAATGTGCCTATGCAACCAGAGTAGTGTTATGCTTGTGCAACTGTGATAACTGTTTGGCTGTTCGCACTCTATTCCATGGGAAATTGTGACCCTGTAGGGGTACCAAGGCAAGAGTTCCACCTTACAGGTGCTGCAGGAAAGATTCCCTTCGCTAAAGGGAAGGAGCCCCAAAAGAGTATTGATCAGTAAACATTGACTATCAGTTTGAGAGCAAATTGACAGCAATGAGACACCTTGAAGACAATGAATGAGATACACAGACTGTCAGGACTGCACTGATAAAATAGATTGCACTGATGACATAAAAGGACTTCCTAAGGAGAGAGGGAATGGCAAATAGGCCACCATCCATCTCCATCCAACAGCGGAAACCTACCTAAGGAAACTAGGGAATACACTATTAACAACTAACTACATATTATGACCTTTGGCACAGAGGAGAGGAAAATCCTTTTAAAAGAGGAAACCTATAGGGATCCAAGGCCTAGGTCAACTTCCCTCCAGGCTAGGGATAGATTATTTAGTGATGGCTCTGCTGCTGCAGTTTAGAAACCCAATCCAAGGGAAGGAATATTCCAATCTGGGGCAAAGCTCTCACAATCCCTCTAATGGGAATGCCATGAAGGGTTGTAAGAGGCCTCTGCAACAACGGGTGTACTCTGAAGTGAGAGCGGACCCCAAGGTGGGAGGAGGAGGAGGAGGAGAGCAGTGACTGCTGAGGCACTCAGCTGGCCTACCTGCTAAAACAGACTAGGTGAACCAGAGGTAGTTGTAGGAGAAGTGCGTTCGAAGGTGCCATGGCATCACCACAGGCAAAGGGGCACTCTTGGGCTTAAAGGGCCCCACCCTCGGCTGCTGCAGTTTAGGGAACCAATCCAAGGGAAGGAAATATTCCATTTTGGGAAGCTCTCAATCACCTAACGGAATGCCGTGAAGGATTGTGAGAGGGCCTCTGCAACAACGGGTGTACTCTGATGTGAAAGTGGAGCCCCAAGGTGGGAGGAGGAGAATGACAACTGCTGAGGCACTCAACCAGCCTACCTGCTAAAACAGACTAGGTGAACCAGAGGTAGTCATAGGAGAATATGTGGCCATGGCATGCCATGGCATTGCCACAGCCAAAGGGACACTTTGGGCTTATAGGCCCCATCCCTCAGCACCCAAAGTCTTAAATTTACATCAAGAGGTGGTGCCAATGAGTTCTGATGACCAAGCGCCACCCAGAGCAAGGAATTTCCCACTATGTGCCAGGTGAGAAGAACCCCGCCCAAGTTTCACAAGATCAAGATTGACTTTATGGATGCAGAGCGAGACCATTGGCTACAGTGCAAGCCCTGAGACAGAAAAAGTAATTGGACATGGTTTGTGTGCTCTATTTATGAGTGAGCGCATGAATCAGCTTCAGTGTGCTAGACAGCAGAAGGTGGGGTGAAGCTAGCAGCTGTAGATTAGGTAGCAGGTTGTTGATGAGAAGGTCAGGAAAAGTCATCAGTGTTAGTGATAAGGAGGCCTGGCCTGGGTAAGGTAGGAGGCTGTGAACAAGCTAGCATTTGAAGGCTGATAGTGGTAGCAACCAGCAGAAAGCAAGCCAACTAGTTCATTAAGGAAGCCAAATTAATGATGAAATGAAAGGTAGGTGTTTAGACAGCAAGAGGTTGAGATGCTAGTAATTGAATCAGTGAGGTTTAGCATAATGAATCAATGAGGTTTAGCAGTTGATTGCTATGGTTTCAGCATGAATAGTGAATTGATATAAGTGGCATGAATACCGTGGATGCCATTAAGGTGGAGTTAGGTTGTTCCAATAAAGAGCATTTGCAGTGCAGTAATGAAATGCAATAAAAATCTTGAAAGCTATGAAGGCTGTGAGGATAGTGTATGTATACATGGATAACTGAAAAGCCACCTAGGCAACAAGCAGGGTGAATCATATAATTTACATAAAGCATGCTTCTGCTACCTGGGCCATGATGCCCTGCTGTGACTCCACAGTCTCCCTGCCATAGAAATAACAGGGATCCACAAGCAGAGCACCACGAGACCAGGCAGATAATGTAATAGCTGAAAGTTTCAGTGTAGTAATGCAGCAGTTGGTTGAGTGGAGCTAGCACTGAGTGAATTAAGAGCAGAGCGTTGACACACATAGCACAACAGGGAGTGGCAGCTAGCTGAGCAGGATGAAGCCTGGACCAGGTCCAGATAATTAAGGTGGAAAGCACAGGAGACAGCAGGTAGGAAACAGCAGTGTGAGCTGAAGCATACAATAACAATGCAATTGACTGAGGGCTTGCACATCTGGTGAGTAAATGGGAGCCTGAGAGCACAGGCACAGGGCAGCTTATGGTAAGGAAACAACAATATGTAACCTGAAGCACAAATAAGCAATGTATACACAGGGCGCTGGAAAACTACAAAAGCCTAAAAGAAACAAACAAAAGCAAACACAAGTACATGAGCAGGAAGGAACAAGCACACAAGGAAGCATGTAGCAGCTGGAGGAAAAGCAATGCTAAGAAAAAACAGAAGAAACACAACAAACAGAAGTCCCCAACAAACCAGGCTGGGATCAAAACACAATCAGTGCTGAGGAGGGGGGCAAAGCCCCAGCAGGCCCCAAGAGAGAAGACAGACTGACAGAGCCTCTGGCCAGCAAAGAAAAAGTGCTTCAGAAGGAGGTTGGGAGGAACTTTATATAGATCAGAAAGGGTGTATGGCTGGTTGCTCACCCCATTGAACTACAGGCATAGCCTTCCAAAAAAGAGTAAGTTGATTTACTACTAATTATCTTAATGTTCAGTTGCTCATACTTGACACTTCCCAGAATGACTGGTTTTACTAAGGTCTCTATCTCATTAGAACTTCTTTGTAACCTGGAGATGCAGCCAAAATAGTAAATACTTTGATACAATTGGTTTTAAGAGTATATGAACACTCCAAATGGCCCAAAAACAGACTACATCTAAGCAAAACCAGATGACTGAATAAGGACCCTTAAAACTGGATTACCTGATTTAAAACCAACCCTACATGTTATATTTTTTACCATCAATTTGAGAAAAACAATGTCACAGATAAACATTGTGATTCACACCATGATTTTACAATTAAAACTGCATTGATCAAGTTTTGTAAGTCCAGTAGGAATTATTAATCTTCCAGTTTTCTCATGTGTGGTAATAAGCTGAAGCAGTACAGCAAACTTATAGCTTTGTTTAGTCCCTCTGAAATGGAGTAAGTGGGATGCGCCCAATGCCTCTGATATGGGGTGTCATGGTGCAGGAGTAAGCAGGTACAGTACTTTTTTTTTTAATATTTGGCTGTTTATTAATCATCATTTGGTAGTTGGGACCAAAAATAAGATAATATTTTTATAAATCCTCTGTCCCTCCCAATGTGGTCTCCTTAGTCCCTTGGCCATCCCCATCACAGTAAAATCCCATGCTACAGCCCTCCCCCTTTCTCCCACACACACTTAAAAGCAATGCAACTCCTGGCATTGTGCTAAGAGCAGACCTTGTCTTTATTGTGCACCTGCTCCATAGCCCCACCCTTCCAGTGCCCCAAATGCCAGTACTAAGTAGTGGTCCCACTCTGGATCTCTGATCCCTGATTTGGGGGCCAGTAGTAGTTCAGAACCAACCAACTCAAACATCTTCCTTCCAAACCTATAATGCCCCTAATCCATTCACTAATACAGTTATGTGTATTAGTAAGTGGGGGTGTGACCGTGAGGCAGGGAGGATGGAGTGGTCTGCATCATTGATGACACTTTGCAGACCGATCTGCTTAGCATCATTAATGACTCAGACTGCTCTGCCACCTTGTAGGGTGTGCTTTGCTTGCTAATGCTGGTAAATGTCTACGTTAGTGAATGTGGGTTAAAGATGATTAAGAAGCTTCCTGAACTAGTGGCCTTTATGGAAGAGGACACCTGGATATTGTGGCAGTCACAGAAACATGGTACACAGAGAACCATGACTGGGATGTCAATATACCAGGGTACACAATCTACAGGAGAGACAGGGAGTGTAAAGAGGAAGAGGAGTAGCTCTCTGTGTATGGGAAGGGATCAAAGCAATGGAACTTGAAGGTAAACAGGAGGAGAGGAGGCACTGTGGGTCATCCTGGAGACAAGAAATGATACCACAATCCCAGACGTGGAGGTTGTGTATACAGACCCCGTGTCCAAGAGGAGGAAATGGACAAGGAAATGATGCTAGAAGGCATCCTTAGAATGGCAGAAAAGGAAAGATATTGTTGATGGACCTGAATATGCCAGATGTTAACTAAGTACCTTTGCTGCAGCCACATCCAAAACAGGGTAATTCTCGATACCTACAGGCAGTTTTGGGTAAGTTACTTTTTCTATTACTTTCTATTACATTTGGAAACATTTCCAGGAAGCTCTGTAGAGTCACTAGCAAGGATGGAAAAGTAATAGAAGTAATGCACCTTACAATTATAGTTACTTATTTCTTTTATACAAAACAATACAAAATAATGAATAACTATAGCAGATTACATGTTTTGAAAGTAATAGGTTAGTTACTAGTTACTTTCAAATACATGTAATTGGTTACAGTTTTGTATGTCTTTGTATGTAACAACACACAAGTAATTGTAACTGTAAGGTGTATTTTTTTTCCAGCACTTCTCCATCCTTGCTAGTGATAGCACAGAGCTTTCTGGAACAAGTTTCCAAAAGTAACACAAAGTAATAGAAAAAGTAACTACCCAACACTGCCTACGGGGGCATGCCTCAGACAGCTATTGTTGGAACCCACTGGGAGGGAGCAGTCTTAGACCTGGTACTCTCAGACAGGGATGGAGAGAGGATCTCGGATTTAGAAGGGTAGCCATCTGGGAACAAACAACCACCAAATACTGTGGTTCACGATAAACACAGCCATAAAGTCAAGTCACACAAAGGGGAGGGTATTGGACTTTAGAAGGGATGATGTTGGCAAAATGGGAGTGCCTCAGAAAAGCACTAGCAAATGGGTAAGAAGGTGGGGTGGAGGAACAATGGGAAAAATCAAAGCTGCCATCACAGAGGCAACAAGCCTTTTGTGTGAAGCAAATAAACAAAACAAAGTGAAGGAAAACACCACTATGGTTCTCAAAAGAGGTGGTGGGAAAGGTTAGGGAGAAAAAGGAAGCATTCAGGAAGTATAAGGAAACACAGAAGGAGCAGGGCAGAGAACTGTACCAGTTAGAGCAGAAGGAAGCGGAAAGGCAGTCAGAACAGCAATGGCCCAAACCGAGGAAAAGATAGCCAACTCAGTTAAGAAGGGGATAAAACCTTTATAGGTATGTTAGGGAGTGAAGAAAGACCAGGAGGGATAGTGAGGCTTAACAAAGGGGAGTGGGTGAGCAGAGAGTGACACTGACAAAGCAGAGATACTGAATGAATACTTCTGCTCAGTATTCACAAAAGAAGAGGAGGGGAGGTACCCAAACCAAATATTAGAAGCACACTGGATAGTGGATTGATACCAGTTCATTCACAGAAGAAAGGGTTCTGAAAGAATTCCTAAAACTGAAGGTGGAAAAAGCAATGGGGCCTGATGGGATTCACCCCAGAATTCTAAAAAGAACTTAGTGGAGAACTAGTGGCACCACTGAGTACACTTTTAACAAATCATGGGAGGAGGTGCGGTACCTGAGGACTTGAGGAGGACGATGTGATTCCTCTTCAAAAGAGGGAGCAAGGCAGAGGCAGGAAACTACAGACCTGTTAGTTTGACCTCAGTGGTAGGAAAATGATGGAATCACTTCTGAAAAAAGAATTGTTAAGTTCCTAGAGGCCAGTGGGGCACAGGACCCAAGGCAACATGGATTCACAGTGGGAAGGTCATGTCAGATGAATCTAACAGATTTCTTTGACTGGGCGACCAAAGTAGTAAACCAGGGAGGGGCTGTGGATGTGACCTACCTAGACTTTGTAAGGCATTTGACACAGTCCCACAAAAGATTAATAAACAAGTTAGCCAGCCTGGGAGTGCATCCCGGGTGGTAACCTGGAAAAATTGACTGGACAACAGGACATAGAGGGTAATAGTAAACGGAGTCCACTTCAAGATAGGGGTTACTAGCGGGGTACCGCAGGGTTCAGCATTGGACTGGTCCTCTTAATGTCTTTATAGGTGACATTGCAGAAGGACTGAAGGAAAGTATGCCTCTTTGCAGATGACACAAAGATCTGCAACAGGGTTGATACACAAGGGGGAGTGGAAAGGATGAGAAGGAACTTGGCAAGTTTGGAGGAATGGTCAAAAGTATGGCAGCTTAGATTCAATGCAAATAAGTGCAAAGTAATGCACCTGGAAACAAAAACCCAAGGAAGAGTACATAATAGGGAAGATATTAACAACAACAAAATGGAAAGGGACCTGGGTAGTCATATCAGATGACCTAAAGGTAGGCAAGCAATGTGAGAAGGCAGTAAGGAGGGCTGGAGGATACTGGGATGCATAGGAGAGGCATCACCAGTAGAAAACAGGAAAATGTTATGCCTCTGTACAGACAGTTTATGAGATCCCATCTGGAGTACTGCAAGCAATTGGAGACCCCATCTCTGCAAGGACATAGAATGGAGGCAGTCCAGAGGAGGGCAACTAAATGGTGCAGGGTGCACACAGAAGCCATATGAAGAGAGACTAAAGAGATATACATATACCCTTGAGGAAAGGGAGGGGTATGATAGAAACTTTCAAGTACCTCAAGGGAATCAACAAAGTCCAAAGGGTGGCATCTTTCAGAAAAAGAGATGCAAGAACAAGGGCACAACTTGAAGATGGGGGGCGACTCAGGGCAACGTGAGGAAGCATTTTTCACAGAGAGGGTGGTGGATGCATGGAACTGCATTCCTGAGGAGGTCATGGGTTCAAAGACAGTGGGGAATTTAAGAATGCATGGGACAAACATAAAGCAATTCTAGTGGGAGGTAGGAG
Source organism: Neoceratodus forsteri (assembly GCA_016271365.2). Taxonomy (NCBI): domain Eukaryota; kingdom Metazoa; phylum Chordata; order Ceratodontiformes; family Ceratodontidae; genus Neoceratodus; species Neoceratodus forsteri. The sequence continues at coordinate 100,233,826 of CM028132.1, forward strand.
GAAATAGGCTGTTGGTAAAACTAGGATCTGCAGCTTATCCAGTAGTTAGGGAAACGGGCAGACTGGGTGGGCCAAGCAGTCCTTATCTGCCATCAAAGTCTATTTTTTATGTTTCTGTGATGGAGACTTGAGTTAGCCTCATTTTGTGGATACTATTGACTCTTCCAAATGATGGCCAGAGGTCATGGGGGTGGAGCAGTATAAAATAATGAAATTCTGGTGATTAGGGGTTGGGCCAGGAAGGTATGTGTGATTTCAAAGTCATGTTCAGATACTGACACTGGGCTAGAAGCCACACTTTGTTAAGGAAACTGTGTGTGTGAGAACCTGGGAGGTGTGGAGGTGCAAAGTGATTGGGGTGTGAGATGACCACAGAACTAATCCTGGTAACCAGAGGAGGGTATGATTTTATTAGATTTTTTTTATTACTTTGGCTAACTAAATATCCTTGAATAAAGCAAAATACTCAATAAGAAAAGAAAGAAAAAGAAAACACCCACACTGTTTTCCTCTTCAGTTGTAAACACCGCACTAAGGGACCTTGAGCTGCCTTGTCTTTGTTTCAAAATACTCAGTACATAGCTGACCCTCTGTCACCCGAGGTTACTAGAATCCCACTTAGAACTAGTGGCAGGCAGGGAAAGGCAGCTTGTGAGACACCAGTTAAATGGGTTTCACACCCTCTCACTCTGTCCTCAGTCTCAGCTGAGCTGGAGAGATGACATCATCATAGAATTCCATGGCAGCATAGCCACAGTGGAATGTTGGCTGCAGGGGTTAGGTTAGAATGTTGGGATTTCAAAGTTAGTCTTCAGCCAGACTCAAGAGAAGGAGGAGGTGCTGTAGTTGGCAGCCCCTCAGAGCCTAGCTCTGCTATAGCTACACCAGAAGTAGGGTAGTGTGTTCTCACCCTAGAGAAGAACACAGAAGAAACTGCAAGAGGTGGTAGAGACCGCTCCTGGTTTGTTCCAGTACTCCATCCCCAGAGGGATTGTGGGAAATCCAACATTTCAGGGGCAGTCCCATGACCTTGCTTGGAAAAGGGAAAAAGCTGCCTGACAGAAGAAATTGTACAGAGGTACCAGAGAATCTGTGTTTTGTGGAAAGAAGCCCTGGGGCACCTGCATACCACAGTGGGTCTGCTGCTCAAACAGAGCCCATGTGTTTCACCAAGACAGAGTTGTGTAAAAGTAACTGCCTATTGTGGGTCAGTAGAAGACTATCCAAGTACAGTGCTTTTAACATTGTATATAACTTGGAAGTATCTAAGACAGTGGGGGTCTAAGGAATGGACGAGCCACTAACAGAACTGTTTGAGTCAAGACACCACCTAAATACAGAGTAGAATGTTTAATGTGTCATGCATTTCGAGATAGCATCTACTACCAGTAGTTTCAAGGAAAGGTGTTGTTCCAAATGAATGGCTGGGTATGGATTTGTGAACAAGAGGTGGAGATCCCCATCTGGAGTAACCAGGTTTACCTCCACGGATTCACTTTGGCACCTATAGCTTTCTCCCAGGCACTTGGCCAGTGTCTGCAGAAAGTACCAGACGTGGGATTAAGGATGTTTCCTTTAGAGCTAGAAAGTGCTCATGGGTGGTTGAGGAGCCACCATCAAACTCCATGATTTATGGAAAAGTGTCCAAGGACTGGCGAGGTGCCATGTCAAGGAATCGAGAAAAAGTACCAGTTTGGGCCATGTGAGCCCTGTTATATTCAGAACCTGAGGGTATTGTGTAGTAAGAAGATGTGCTTTGACCCTGTAAATCTGCATTTCCAGTGAGTGAATTCCTGTGTTATTCTGGTGTTGAAGTGAATAAAAGCCACACTCTAGAATCCCATTTCTGGTTTGGTCATTCTCAGTTATTGCTTCCTGTGATTGGAGTTACTTGGGTGCCCCTGACCAGAAGTACAAACCTAGCCATGATGCTGAGCAAATGTTTTCTCCCTGAACCTAGGCTAGCCCGAGTAGTGCTTACAAAATAGAGGCACCCAGAAGAGGGCAGTTACACTTAGTCCAGAGAACTAAGTACAATGTCTCATTATTTGTGGTGTTTGGAAATTAATAGTCTAGACAAGGAACACACCTGGGTGCAGTACAAACACTGGGTCATACCATATTCCTCTGCATGAGTGAGCCAACATTCAGTGTAAACATGGGGATGCACCAAGTACTTCTGATACAGGGATAGTCAGGCTTCTGCACAAACATGGGCATATACCACATTCTTCTGGCATGGAGTAATTCAGGGTGAAGCAAAATTATGGGATTGTACCAAGTCCTACTCCAACAGAGGTCTTCTACAGTGTTATATCATAGAGTGCTGGCATGACCAGCAGTAGATCCAGTGTCAAATTCTGCCATGCTCAATATTTTTAACCAGACACTAGCCTCAGTGGAGTATACTCAACCAATACAGACCAATGTGCCTAGGGCCTAGTACCCTCATGGATTTTATTCAACTGATAAAGAACCACTACAGAGGTTCTTATTGCAGTTGTTTTACCTCCTGCTAGAGTATTAAAATGGCAAAAAGAACTACTGTATTTTGAAAACAGCTGAGCTACACTTGTTAATCATTTGTTACCATATTGTGAAGCTCTGTGTCCCATTTACACCAGTTGCTAATTGACCATAGAAGAAGGACAACTTGTGAACCAGTCAGTAATGAAGGATTCCATGCTCAGCATTCTATGGTGTTCATAATTATGCAGAATTCTGCCTTTGTTTTCAGATTGAAGGAATCACTTGGATACCAGTCTGCAGAGTAACAAAGGAAATACATCTACAGGATTCCATTAGATTTCTACAACATTTGATATAAAACTTTCACTTTGTGTCTATGTTTAGCACAGTAAGTTTTACAAGAATATCTCCTCAGCGCATTCACTGTTGTCAGGGTCAAAAACTGGGCATCCTTGCTGAATGGCAGCAGCTGGGAGGATGTTGTCTGTTGTAGCATGACAGGGTCACCACATCTACTCCTGTTGGATTATTGTCACATAAGGTCTATCAACCAGCAACTTCAGTTCCTGGATCTCAGAATCAGTGCCCTTAAACATCAAAAATGACTAGCACTGCAAATTACCCATCAAGGTTAATGATTAGCATTATTATATCATGGTTCTCAAAACTCAGTGAAGTTTGCGTCGTGGTTCCATGGTTTGCACTTCTGCAAAACAGCTTGCTCTAATTTCCGCTTATTATAAATCAATTTAGACTATTAGTTTTCTACAAGGAATGCTAGTCGATGCCATAATAATAATACCATTATTACTGATTAAAGTTATATTATTCATGCCAGATGGAGTCCTCTTTCTGTCAGCCAGAGTGGTTTTTGCATTAAGCATTAATAATGCGCATGATCTAAATAAACAGATGGTGTAGAATGACAGGAAATTATATGCAAGTGATGTCAGCAGCAGCATTTTCAGACATAATTACTTTAAATGAACTTTAATGCAGCGCGGAGCCAACATTTTAACAAGGTGGATTGCACACTGTGTAATTACAGCAGTACAGCCATTTGGATTGTGTTAAGGATGTGGGGGTACTATACAAGCAAGCACCCATGTGGATGGCTTGTTAAAAAAATGAACATGAGCAAAACAGATTTACAGATGTTTAGAAAAAGCAGGAGAAGTATTCAAATAAGTTGGATGGGTTTCCAGTCTACTCTAGTCAAAATACAGGAGATCTCCAACCTATAAATAAGACACTGCATTTTGCAGGGCTTTATTCCAGGGAACCAACTCTAAAAAGATTGATGTCAGCAATAAGAATTAATAGTTTGATTGAAGAATGGTGATCAAACTAGAAACAAATCTGTCGGAAGCATTCAGGAAGTCAGGAGAACATATATGAAGAAATGCACAAAATTCTTAAGGTCAGCACTGCAAACATGCTCTGACAGAGCCCCTTTGCTGGAGTGGGTGTGGTGGCAGAGGCACTTATATAGCCAGGAAAATGATGGAATGTGAAAACCAGTAATGATGGTCATTGCTTTGGAAACAAGAAGCATTTCAGACGTTCAGTATGAATCTATTGATTGATTGATTTATATCTGAAACAATTATGCAGACTCGAGACAACAATATTTGTCCTTCTTAGAATTTACAATATGTTGTATAACGTAATTAAAGTAATGATTTGAAATTTACATGCTGTACAAGCATGGCAATTCACTGAACCAGGCTGATGGATGCTGTTTAATAGTAAATGGTAATAGCTGAATTGTGCAGGCAGTGTGAACTAGTGGTTAGAGCACCAGTTGGAGAACATGAGTTTCAAGCTTGCTAGAGTCATATGCTCACTGTGTGACTCTGGGCAAGTCACATAACCTCCCAGGCGCCAGTCCACCCAGCTGTGGAAATGGGTTATAGCAGGACCCCACTGGAAATGAGATGTTGCAACTCAGATAGGCTATCCTGGATAGATGACAAAAATAAAAAATAAATACAAAATAAATGGTAGTAATTAAAATAAACTCTTCTGTCTCCCTAATACTGCAGTAAAGGATTCCCCAGAATCCGGAAGGGATTCTCCCAGAATTCTGATGTATTTCCTCATAGTGCTGAAAGGTTATACTGAATGGATTTTGCCATAGTAATAATGGAATTCCCCTATAGTACTGAATGGATTCCAGACAGTACTGAGTGGACTTCACCATAGTATCGAATGTATCCACCCATAATACTGAATAGAATACCCATAGAGAATGAATACTTTCCTTCAGTACTGCATTGTGTCCTCCATAGCACAGAAGGATTTACTTAAAGATTTGTCCAGAGAGATACAGTGGGCCTGAGCCAAAATGGTTCGCTTCAAGGTATGTCTTGTTGTGAGAGGGATGTAGGTACAATATATTGTTTACTGAACATTGTAGACAACAGCTAAAATAATGCAAAACTTTTACAAAACAATGTGAATAAATATTACACTATGAAACTATAAAGGAAACATCACAGATAAGAGACTTATCCTTGGTAGCCAACAGTAAAATGCTTGGCTGTGGGAGTTTGATGCGGGATATGTGGAAGGAGAGAGACAGTCTGGTACAAGAAATGGCATGTAAAAGTGGGTCATGAAGTGGAGTTTCAGGGCAGAAAGGAAAGAGTCAAAACAAAGAGAGGAGGGAAGGACTGGGCCAGAGATGGAGAGTCTGTGGGAGAATACAATCAGTCTATCTTTTGGAGGCTTTTTGGAGGAAATGCTGGAATATGTAGGGGTGGGTACTAAGATGGGCAAATGGATCACTGACTGGCTGAAGGGCAGGCAGCAAAGGGTGGAGGAAACTCTCATCATTAACAGCAGTAACAAAGCAGGGTGCCACAGGGATCAGTATTGGGACCAGTGCTGTTTGAGATTTTCATAGCAGGTATCTCACACGAGGAAACAGAGTAAGATCAGTCTGTTTGCAGATGATACCAAAATGAAAGCTGTAGTGGATGACATCGAGGGTGGAGGGACTGCAGGAAGACCTGACTAACCTACAGAAGTGGTCGGAAACATGGGCAGATGAGGTTCAGTGCCAAGAAGTGCAAAGTGCTGCACTGGAGCTAAGAACTAGAGGAGGAGCTATCAGCTGGAGGGGTACAATTGGGAGCACAGAGGAGGAAAAGGACCTGGGGTGATTATAATGGGGAATATGAACAACTCGGCTCAGCGCGAGGAAGGCAGCAGCTAAAAGCCAACAAGATGCTGGACTGTATAGCGAGGGAATCTCCTCAGAAGTAGTGAGGTGATCCTTCCCTGTACAGGTCACTAGTGAGGCCACACCTGGAATACTGCATGCAGTACTGGCGCCTGTTGCTGAAAAAGGATATCAGATTGTTGGAGGAGGTGCAGTGCAGAGCGACTAAGATGATCCAGCATTTGGAGGGAAATCCTACAAGGAAAGATTGAACATGCTTAACATGTATCCCTGGAGGAAAGAAGGGATAGGGAAATATGATTGAGACCTTTAAGTACCTGAAGGAATAAACAGGACTAATACAGGAGAGATATTCCAGATCGGAAGAGGGAGGGATGCAAGGGCATCAACTGAGGTTTGAGGGAGGAAATTCAGGAGGGAAATCAGGAGACATTTTTCACTGAACGGGTGGCAGGCAAGTGGAACACTCTGCCTGAGGAGGTGGTTTCCTGTAGGATGGTGGGCTGTTTCATGAGGGATGGGACAGAGTGGGGGATGACTGTGTGAGGAGGAGGAAAGAGTGGGGCAGCTGTAAAGTTGAGGGCTAGGCTGCACAATCGAGCAGACTCGATAGACCGTGAGGCCTGTTTCTGCTGCCATTTTTGTATGTTTGTAAAAGAGATACAGCTAGATTTTCAAGGAATACAAAGAAAGGTAGGGGGCAAGTAAAGAGAGCTTAGGTAGCAGGGGAGAGAGCCAGATTAGAATATAAATAAGCAATACACAGTTGGAGAAGTAGGGGACTCTTATGGAGGGACTGAGAGAGGAGCATAAAAGCAATTCTGTGTTCTGGGTGGAAATCTACAGCAAACTGGCAATCGAAAGGGGCCCTGTGTAACCAGGGTGCAGTTAAGGGCAGCACTATACACCACATTGTTTGACCATTCATTCATTTTCAATTTCATTAAGTATAGACTATTGAGCCAAGGTTGGTTGACAATGACGCCATATGTTTGGCATAAAAATGGAACTTCTCAGTGTTTGAATGCCAGAAGAATAATTTTACAACAAACTCATGATGAGCAGGAAAGCGGACACAGATTTGTTTCAGCATAGTGTGCCACGCTTCAGGAGGAGTTTAAATTCCATAGTACTGAATGGGATCCCAGTAGTGAATTGATCCCGATAGTACTCAGTGCCCATACACGGTAATAAATGAACCCATATTATTGACTTGATTTTACCGTATCGCTGAATATGTTCCTTATAGTACTAATGGGAACCTTCAATTGTACCTGAATAGCTTCCCAAAGAACTATACAGACCCTTCCAGTACTACTGAACGGATTGTCTGCACAGTACTGAATAAACTGCTCCAGTATACAGGCTTGAGGTGAGGAGGACCAAGTAATATGTCTTCAGAAAAAAAGGCTTCAGAACTGGTTTTCTAAAAGAAAGTGTTAAAGGATCTGTAGAGATCACAGAAGTGTCATTCTGATGCACTGCATCATCAAGGAAGTCCTTTTCAGATTACATAATACAACAAATCTGCATCCTCCATTATTCTAACATCAATATAGTCTCTTAAAAATAGAGCTTATGTAACTCGGTTGTGTTCCTATTGCAGGTGGAAGGTGTCATAAGTCCTCGTGGGCGATGCTGGGGTCCATCTCGAACAACTGCCAAAGCTGTAAGTATTGATTTCTTGATTTTTCAAAATATTCCTTTATTCTGCTGCTGCTGTCTCACTGAGCCCCTTCAGAGGGGACACCTAAGCCCCAGTACATGCTATTTCTGTGGCTTATCTTGATCTCCACAGAGCCTGCATGGCTACACCCATGATGGAGCCATTGGGGCAATCCACACCCTGCGAGACACCAGATCTGTCAGAGGAGAGCCCAGCTGGAGGTGGGAGATTGAGGTGTCCCTCCTCATCCTGATGGGATAGAGGTATTTCTGCTGATTTTCACCCCCACAAGACAATGGTATATGTATCAGCTAGCAATTGTACACAACAAGTGTTCATGGAGCTGTGTTATGCATCTCTTCCTCCCACAGCTGCCCCACCCTGTTACCCACGTAACATACACCAGGTGGTGCTGGCACAACAGGAGGCAGGAGCAGATGACTTCTCACTCTGGAGGAGGCAAGCATTTTGTGGAATGTTAAAGCCACCTCTCACCATGCAGGCATTCTGGCTGTTTCCAACTGCCATCACTGGTGACATGAGCAGTAATGCAGCTGTTGCACTGACAGGTCAGCATTTGTTTATTGAGTGATTGATTTCAGGATAATGCATTGAGTCAAAACTCATTTACAATGGTGTCTTGAATTATTAGAACATGATTTAAGAGGCCTAGCCCAGAGATGCTGGGAATACACTGCATTCTGCTACAATGTGGGAAGACCTGGGTTTGCGTCCTGAGTTTGACTGTCACACCTGAGGAGTCAAGGACATGCTGTAGAAGCAGCACGCTCAAACTCTGGATTTAGGAAACCCTTGCTCTGCCTCAGTTGGTGGAGAGGCGGCATGACATAGGTGTTGGGGGTGAGTGCATGATCTCTCCTCCAAATATTAGATGTAAAGAGAGGGTGGATTCATGACTGGGAGGGTGGGAGACAAAATAGACTGGGTAAGCAGTGGTGATACACTTATGTCCCCATGCTCCAGCAAGCCTGGCCTCCATGCGCTAGTGTAGAAATGGATTGGTAACTTTACAACGTAAAATTAAAACACACAAAATCAGAAAATGTTTCATATTTGCCTCAGCATGGGATTCTGGGACTCAACATATAATGCTTGATCACTGTGTACTTGGTCAGCCCCTCTGTCTGTTTTACCCAATCAGGAAACCTATGGAGGTGTGGGCATGGCTAACCTAATGAATTTGAATCAGAAGTGGAATATCAAATGATACATGCATGATCCTTGACCACTGAATCAAAAAGTAAAATAAAAATCTATGACATTGCCTCCAAGTATAGTGTAATGCTGTAACTTGAATTTTCCAGGAAAATCATATTACCATTAGAAATAGATTTTTTTACAACAGTTGACCCATCTTTTAGTTTAAATAATACAAAACTCAGTAAGCAACTTTTCCCCTCTGGCTCGTTGATCTTTTTCTTTCTTACTTTTCTGTTTATAAGAAGTGTGGTAGGGTGTAATTATATTTGCAGTCACCGCGCACTAGCTCTTATTTAAGGCAGATAGCCGGGCAGTAAATATCTGATCAGCAGTGTGAAAGGAACAGGGAAAAGAGCTGATCCAGCAGGCTAGATCAATCAAGGTAATATAGCGTTTCGCTGTGAGCCAGCGCTTTGATTAAAATTCTTGTATTTCGTAATAACTTTTGCATGTTTATGAGACTTCCTTATTGATTTCAGTTATTTTCCATTATTGCATTTCTGGATTTACAGTTCTTTGACATAACCCAAAACTATGAAGAAAAAGAATAATGAAATAATCACTTTTCAAAAATGGATGCTGGTTTCATTCCAGTTATTAAAGACATTATCCTTCATGCCCTTTTTTTCATCTGTTAAACTCCTCAGTTACCATGTATCTAATAGACAAAGAACCTCTGTGTGCAAACACTGAGGCAAGGGTTACCCAGAGGCATTTGGCTGGGAAGCCAAGTTTCAAGAAAATACAAAATCACACATGCCCACACAATGCAAAGCATCATGGGCTGCATATGCAAATCACCTCAGAATGTTATGCTGGTTCAACTTTAAGCAGAATTGCATGGTGCCGAAGGCCTCTCACACAGTTGCAAAGGGTGCTAACAGATGACATAGACACATGTACATAGACAAATGTATCTAATGCCTATTTGTTAGTGATCTTAGGAACATTCTGTGGCACTGTGATATGGTTAACTCCTTGCCTCTGTTTCCTGTTATCTAATAAGGAATTAATGCGTGGTTGAGCTTTGGTCATGTGTGGCAGTTTAACCAATCTAAATAGCTTATTCTAGTACACTATTTATTGCCATGTTACAAAGAGAAACGTTTTTATAGTATACTTCTATACCTTGCATATCTTTCTCCAGGTTTGTTGTGCAACAGTATTGCTTCTTTTCTGTCTGCAGGGTTGCCACCTGTAGACAATACCTCTAACCTTTCATACTTTCTTGCTTCTATCCTTTGTGCTGTAACATGCTCTTAAAACAGTAATAAGATGTGCAGAAAATTCTAGAGATTTTAGGCTGCAGTTGTCATGGTTACAGGTGTTTTCCTTTCCTGTTCTTCCACCATGGATACAATGTGTCCCATTACATCTGCATCCTGCCTTCTGGGTTGAAATGTCTTGGTAGAAATCTCACAAAGTAAGCCTTTCTGGAACATGTTATACTGCTGTTTTAATACTGTTCTTTTATGTTTTAAAAATCAAATGTTTTGTGAATCCAGGAGCTATATAAGAGACCGATCAGACTGAACTGAGGTAGCCCAGCTCATTCCTCTAAAGCCACAGAAGGAAGGTTTTCTGTTCAGGAGATAGACTCTTACTCTGTCTAATAGTGACAGAGACCTTCTAAGGAAAGAAGCTGCCCTGTGAAAAAATTCTAGAAGAGACACAAGAAATATCGGTTGCCTTGAGACTTTCTAGTGTCATGGAATTTTGCAATTCCAATACTTACGCTGTCCTGCATTTAGGGCCTATTTTCTTATTTTTATATCCTGAATGATCATCTGCCTTAATAAAAGGCACACGGAATTCAGTGTGTTAAACATAATGTCTGTGTGTCTGCCTGCTGCCTTTCTCACCCCTTCACAGGCCCCACCAGGAATTTCTCCATGCCCTGAGTTTGCCAATAACATGGCATGGACCAGCCAACTCAAGTTAGGACACAGCCTTCTCTTCCATGTTCCACTTTGTTCAACCGCTGAATGGTGTATGTTTACATCGTCAGTTCTGGAATCTTTCATGGCAAGGCCACTGGTTTCGCTTTACCAGAAAACCCAGTAAAATTCCAGAATCTGGACTTGCACACCTGTAAAAAAAGAATGTCACAGAATTTTGCATTTTATACCAGATCAGTAAATCTATAGAACCTGTATTTTCTTATAATTGCTTCCTGTAAATTTTCAATTTGCTTCATTTAAAGTCTGTATATTAAGTCGCCTTTTATTCTGATTATTTATACACATACTAAAAGAACGACAGTAGAATCCCAGTAAATCTGGAAATTAGGCTAACAATTACTGGTGCAATGCTCAGAATTTCCAGTCTTAAAACCAGAGCTTCATTACTTTAATCACTGTAAATCAGTGGCCTTGCTCATGGATATAAGAGTGCCTGTTCAAGTTCTTGTCAACAACAACAACAAGCATTTGTCAATGCCGAATGTTTGCTTGCTGGCATTGGCATTGGTAGTGTAGGAGTTACAGAGCTGCATAATAGGAATGGCAGTGAAGTATTGAACTGAAGCCAACCCCACCACCACCTGCAGATACTGACAGGCATTGGGGTGCTGCTTTAGGTCTTCAGGCATAACGGCCATGCCATTTCACCACCCTACCCTGCAGACACCGACAAGTGTCATGGTGTGCCTTGGGGTCTTTGGCCCTTATGTTCACCCCATTCCATCAGAAAATACAGTGAGATGGGTGCTATATAGAGAATGAGGTGAACTTTGGGGCTGAAGAGTCCAAGGCACACCTCAATGCCTCTCACTGGCTGCAGGGTGTGGGTGGGGAATGGTATGAGCATTACAGGCGACAATCCTAGTCACACCCCTGATGCCTGTCAGTCTCTACAGGGTGGGGCGTTATGGTCAGAAACCCTAACACCTCAGGTGTTCATTGGTATTTTCACTCCAAATGTTCAACATGTTTTTTGTGACCCCACCTCATGAACAGTGGCAATATCAGTTTGTTAGCCAAAATCTGATTTTGCACAGCGACTATGCCATTTGGCACCGCAGGTGCGAAAACACATTTCTAACAGGATGTGAAAATTATAGCTGTACTGTTCATGGGGAGGTGTAAAAATGGCAATGTTGAAAATCTGCAGTGAAAATATTAAAAACTCGTGAAGTCACGAGCTGCATAGAAACTGTGCAGCGTACACCCGTAATGTAATTAGTTTGGGGATTTTTATAGCAGATTGTCAACACAGGCATTTTGGGACCTCCGCTCATGAACAGTGTCACTGTGATTTTTTAATCTGTCCCGAAATGTGTTTTCGACAGCGACCACGCATTTCTGCGCTGGAAGTGCGAAAACACATTTCGCCATGGTGTAAAAAATGACAGCTGTAATGTTCATAAGGAAGTGTGGAAAAATGCCAGTGGTGAAAATCTGACTGAAAATATTACAAATTCATGAACTTATGAAGGTGCGTGGAAACTGTGCAATGCTCGCCGTAACACAGTCATTTTATGGACTTTTGTCACCAAATTTTAACATAGCCATTTTAAGACCTCTGCTCATGAACAGTGCCACTGTGATTTTCTTAATCTGTCCTGAACATTGATTTTGCATACCGACTGCGCCATTCTGCGCTACATGCGTGGAAACACATTTTGGGTGAGATGTGAATTACAGCTGTACTGCTCATAAGGAGGTGTGTAAAAATAGCAATGTTGAAAAAATCTGGGTGAAAATATAAAATTTGCGAACTTCACAAGCATGTGTAGGAACTGCGCAATGCAGGCTTGTAAATCAGTCATTTTGTGAATTTTTCACAAATTTTACAAAGGGTTTAGGGGGCCTACCTCGCAGACTGTGACACTGTCATTTTAAGTAACTCAATCTCGAAGGGGTTCTGCGCAGTGACCCAAATCACCTTTCGGGGCCGATTAACACTATGACAGTGCCAGAATTCATGAGGAAGGGTCCCAAAACCCCATATGGAAAAATTTGGTGCCAAAATTCCAAAACATGCTTGAGATATGCATCAAATTTGAAAAACCTATTTATTCCATTATACAGCTTACCGGCATTTCTTCAGTTCGTGTCCGGCTTTGAAGAGTGCAGACGTGTTCTCGGTCCACTCAAGATCGCCTCGCCGCCTCCAGAGGTAAGTATGGAGTGAGGTGGGGTGTGGGGAGGTGGATGTGCAGAGGGTGAGTGCGGGTTTGGGGGCAAGACAATCAATGATGGACCGTTGTTTTATTTTCAGGTGTTTGTTTTCTTTTTAGGAGGACGGCTGGCTTGTGCCATGCTGGGGTGTGCTCCCAGTGTGGCAGCTGGAAGATTTTTTCTGGGGTGGAGCCAACAGGGGTGGGCACTCCGTCGGCCATACAGATGTGTGCCATGCTGGGTGGGCTCCCAGTGTGGCAACTGGAAGTCTGTTTCTTTTGGGGGTTAATTGAGCTGACAGGGATTGGGCACCTCGGCGCCATTCTCACTTGTGCCACACTGGGTGGGCTCCCATCATGGCACCTAGAACTCTGGAGGGTGCAGAGCCGATGGGGATTGGGCACCCCTGTTAGCCATACTGTGTGCGGTGGGCAGGGGGAGCACTATTCAGAGATGCTCAGAGGGTTGGGGAATATTATTACAATACTGATCAGGTGTGCCAACAGACGACAACTCGTCTACTTTTCAGTCCCTTTGGGGTTCTGTTTTCCTGCTTTTGTCAATGTCTCCTACCCTGAACTCTGACTCAACATTCCAAGGATGGCAATTAGATCTTTTTGGAGCATTCCAAGGATGTCATTTTAGTCACTTGCTTCCTCCCGGAAAGATAATCTAGGAAAAGTTCACTTCAAACTGAATTTATGTTCCAGGAAGAGAAAGCAGAGACATATACAAGCAGGATTGCTGGCAATATGCTAATCAACACTATCTTATCGCTGCTCACTGAAGCGGAGCTCTCCTTTCAACTGTATGCCACTGCATTTTCAACTGCTGTCATAGACAGCTACAGCATTCATTGGTGAACTGTGGCCATGCCTGCAAACACACTGACTGAATTGGAAGACAGGTGCCACACCTCAAAAACTCGGATGATGGCACTTATGTTTCTTGCACATGCGTAAGCAAACATAAAAACTAAAACAGTCCTTGCAGTGGAAGTCAGACTCTCTTAACCTCAGCACTTGTTCCTAATGATTGTGAAGGGAGCTACTGTAGGTGCTACGAGGAAGAGTTAGGGGCAAACTACTCTTATTCAGTTTGTGGTATTGGAGGGGTGGCATAGGGTTTCTTTTAAGACATACAGGGAGGCAGGCGGTGACCATCTGCGAGGTGTATCTAAAAAGCTGCTATAATTGCATAAAAAGGAGGTTGACTTATACACAGAGTTGACTTATACGCAATTATATATGGTATGCTATGAAAACATGTAAGCAGTAAGACACAACTGGGTGTGGGTAGTTATGTGATAAATGTATGCCCAGGTGCTTTGTGAGGCATGAGGCATTTACACTGAGTGCCTTCAGTACATGGCAGTGCAGTTATCACATAACTACCCACACCCTGACGTGTCTTATTGCACTTATAAAATGGGGAAACTGAGAAATCTTCACAAACAAAACAAAAATATCTGAGCCTTTTTGTTTAAAAACAAGTATTTTCTTTTGTTAAAAGTGACTAGTATAAAGTAGTCCATCTCCAGCTATCATCTGTCTTTCATCACATTCAGCAAATGGAATATTTTTATTATACTGGAATGCAGGAATTCAAAGTTTTGCAAAAGTTTGCTGGCAGAATGTTCACCTCTACCCACACAAACACACAACAGAAGGCCCTAGTAAACTAGCGTTTCCACTTTATCTGGGCAGGGTTAAGCAGCAAAGATTTCTGGTAGGTAGGCAAGTAAGGATAGGAAGGATTTTGATGGTCAGGAAAAAGGCAAAGATCAGAAAAGTATATCCATGACAAGTACTTCATCTTTGTAATTTGTGCATGTTTGTAAACTTGGGATTATAAAGAGACAAAATATTTAATTTTTTATATATATTTTGAAGGAGTTTCTGTCTTTGAGTCTAGTTGACTTTTTAATGAGAGTAAAGGTGGCAGCCATGTTTGTAAAGGCAGTCAGAATCACTATTATTTTTTTTTCAACAAAAGGCATTGATATGCTATGTGCTGATTACTAGCACATTTTTAACCAGTGGTAGTACTCTGACATTGCACAGCTGTATACCAGTCAGGACACAGTAATTTACCTACCTGTTTTATAACGGTAAATGTGATTGTCTGGAATGTTTAGAAATAAATACTCCATATTGGCTAAAAATGATGTATTGCTTTATAATACTCTGAAGAATAGCCTTCTTGACTGGTGGGTGAGATCCGGGAGCTGGTAAGCCAGCTGTTTCACTGTCAGGCCTGGTTGACATTACCTGAGCCAAACACTGAACCTTAGAGGGCATGGGGATTGGCACAGAAGGCCAGTCATGCATGCAGCCACACAGCTTAGCATTTTAAACTAAGCTTCAAGTTTTAAAAACCATAATGAGATCTCACCTGTTAATGGAATATTAACACACTACAGTCAAAGACAAGTTACTGTTATAATGGTGTGTGTGCTCATGTTTCATCGTGGTAATAAACTGCTTTATTCCAGTTTCTCTTTAATGGTGGTGGGGATGGATCATCATTATCATTCTGTTGGCATTAATGTCAATGTGTCGTTATTTAACTACTCCTGTTAGCACTGTAGCAAAGCCAATTTACTTGATGTCCACCAAGAGTCAGTGGAAAAATGTATGCTATCATAAAACGTATTGATGTTTGTAAAACATGAAGACATAACCTAACTGCTTTTTAGGGGGTGGACTTTTTTTGTAATGATAAAAGATAGGTAGACATTTAGTAGGAAAACGTTTTGGTGTTTTATCAATGCAAAGAAAATATAAAATTTGATGTGTATTTTATTTTGGAAACATGATGTTATGCAAGAAATTGAGAACTTAATTATAGGATATGGTTAACCTGCCTTACTGGGAAAAGTAGGCTTCTGTGATACAATCAGGAGTGAATGGGAGGGTGGGGAAAGGATGTGTCAGTGGGCAATGACGTCAATGAAGTAAGTTATTTGTAGACAGGGGTGTGTGATTAACTTCTCTCAAGTATTCAATGAAGTAAATGAATATCGGTGTTGGGGAGCTTAATTAGTCGGGTATTCATTACACGGTCTTAGTATGTAAGCCCACCCAAATCAGGGCTTACCTGAACTGCCCCTTTCTATGCCTGGACAGTGTCTTCACCTGCTGGTTCCCCAGGACTGTTGGAGGTTGAGAACTGCAGGCAAGCAAATGTTCAGCCAGGAGCCCTGGCGGATTTAAAACAGGGCTTCCCTTGAGATTTCTGTAGACATCTCCGCATACACACACATACGTCCTGACACCTTCATTCTCTCCTGGGGCCAAGGCAGGGGCTAAGAGAAAATACAACAGTTGAAAGGTTTCTCAGGCATGGGAGCAGAAGCAGGGCAGGAAATGAGGTGTGAGAGCATGGCGCCATGTTGTACTCTTCATGCATGCACAGTAGCACATTTGGGGACCATGGCTTTAATAGTGGAACTGGTCTGTGCACTGTCATTCATTCATAATCCCGGTGCCAGGGTTGGCAACGGAGTTGGGAAGAATAGCTCAGTGCACCACTGGGCGATTCTAAAGAGGTTAACCAGCCCAAAGCAGGCAGTGGGCCAGGAACTGTGGAAGTGTAAATGGGCATGTGCACCCACATGGGAGAGTGGTACAGATGGCCATCTCCTGAACTCAAGCACCCAACAGCAAATGGACCAAATGTCCAGTTAAGTAATCACATCCCTGGATCAAGGACAGTTAGTGGAGCCAAGAACTCATAATAGCAACATTGGGAAACTTGAATCAAAATGGCAGCAAGCTGCAAAAGACTGACACTTATGTAAATAAGATAGTGGCTCCCATAACTTCAAAGCCTCATGGGAAGGGGTTGTAGGTTAGACCTAATTTTGCCTCGTGAATTTTGGCCCTTCAGGAGCCAACATGTGCCAAAGACTGTTTGTCTGGGAACAAGCCTGACCAATCAGGTATTGAGTTTCACATCAGATAAAACGGTCTGTTTCAGAGATCTTGACCAGTTCAGTCAGATAGATAAGTGAGTAACTGTGTGTAGAGCTGTGGGATGTTGTGCCACTGTCTTTCCAGGCACTGCAGGCCTGGCAGACTGAAAGAGTCTGGGATCCCAGTTAAAGTGCTTGTGTGAAGAGAAGAAATTTTGAACAAAACTACGGAATTGAAGGCAAGTTTGGAGCTGGGGTTTCCTGCCCCACCACAGACTCTTTCCCTCTGGGGACAAGCTTCTACAGCATCTCCACTCAAGAAGACCTCTGTCTTGGTCTACATCCTGAGTCTCAGAGAGGCAGCAACAGAGAGAAAAGTGGAGAGAGGCCACCAGCAAGCCTTGGGAGCCTGCATGCCAGCCGGAGCAACTGCCTCCATCCAGCCTGTTCCAGCAACCTATTCTAGAAGTATTGACTGAGGCATCAGCCTGTGAGTAAACTCAAGGGTTCAGCCTGGCAACTGGGGAGAAAGTTACTGTGTGAGGAACTGAAGGAGATATCCTGGGCAGGACTTAGCCTATATGAGAGACCCAGGCAGAAGACCTGTGGAGGACAGCCAGCCATCCATCCTCTGGATTAAAAATCTGGTCCCATTTGTAACTTGTTTTATCATTTTAAAGTTTGTATTCTGCAACTGTTGAGTTTAAAAGTATTTTACCTGTAACATTTTAAAGTGTGCCACCGAACTCCACCCTGCTAGCAGCATCAGTGTCCCCAATGTGGGTACCCGCTGTAACATAAAAAAGCCTGTAAGGGGAATTTAGCTGGGGTCATCCACACTGGGGTTGGAGGCCAGCCAGAGGATGGTCAGATTCTGTGGCAAAGTATTGAACTTTTATTGCCCAAAGTATTTGCATTTTGACTGCTTAGAGCTTACTGCTACCTGTACCTCCATTTATCCCATTTTATCTTACTGTCCCCTTGTTCTTTCTGTACCCTCCCTTTTAAATAATTATTTGTTTGAACTGCATGTCATGGTTTGGGGATGCCTACTCTGTCACTTGTTTTAAGGGTGGGACTTTGTGGGCAGTTCATGCATTGTTTCTGGTGGGTGATCCTTGTGTGTCAGCATCCAGGTACACCAGAGAGAAACATAGAATCTGATGTCAGATAAGGCAATGACTTGCCTGAAACCCTTGTAGGACTCCCTAAATTGCCCAATTCAAGAAAGCACTGAGAACAGAACTCACAAAATGTACCAAATGCATCTGTTAGAGCTAATTAGGTCCGCTTGGCTCATTCTCTCCCTTACTTCTTATGAACTGTGCACACAGGTACCTAGGGCCTCAAATGCTCACTGCTGGTTATGCTTCCCTGGAGCTGCTGTTTTCTAGGTACTGTACCTATCATTATGTTCTGTTGATAATGCTCTACATGAGCTGCTGGTTTCTACTGTTAAGCTCCATGTGAGCTGCCGTTACTATATTACTAACTGTAATGAACTGAGATTACTATTTTATGAATCATCTTCTTGATTCAGCTGTGGAACCTTGTAGATGAGCACTTGTGCTCAAAGGTGTAATCTGAATGATGAAATAAATAAATTAAAAGATAAGGTCTTCTTGGCCCATCCAGTCTGCCCATTCCTCCCTACCTACACTGACCTGACACTCGCACGGATCTACAGCTCTTTCTCCCTGCCCCTTCCTTTCCTATGATTCCCTTGTGCCTACCCCATGTATTCTTGAACCCCACCACTGTTTTTCCACCACCACTCTACACTGGGAGGCTGTTCCAGGAATCCACCACTCTTTCTATGAAGAAGTACTTCTCACATCTCTCCTGGATCTATCCCTCCAGCTTCATAGCATGTCCCTTGTTCTTCAGCACCTTTTCTTCTGAAAAATACTTCCCATGAGGTATTTAAAGGTTCTCATCATATCTCCCTCACCTCCTCTGTTCCAGGTTATACATATGGAGGTCCTTTAGTCTCTCATTGTAGGGCTTTTGATGCAGACCTTGCAGTATTTTAGTTACCCTCCTCTGGACCACATCTACTCTGTCTATGTCCTTCCAGAGATATTGCCACCCCAGGTAGAGGCACCATGCCACATTGGGCCACTGTGTACCCAGTTAGCACATCCTCAGCTAATCCAGGCCAGTCCTTTCACGAGGTGCTGAGATATGAACCCCAACAGCCCTAGAAAGTCCACTACAAGTATTTGGCAGAAAAGGAATAAGAAATATTTTTAGCTCTCCTCATGGCCATGGCTAGTCCATGACCACCCCATCCCCATCATCTCACCCTTCCACCTCAGTCCTGGCCATCCCATAGTATTATATGCAAAAACACTTTCCTTCATGCTTCCAGTTCCTAGTTGTGTTTTTAATAAGCTGCCCTTGCCCCCTGTCTCAAAGGGTCAAAAATTTCAAGTAGGGCCTCCCTGCTATTCCCAAAGTATTGTAGGGAATTAATAGTAGGAAGGTGAAATCCCAGGTAATCAGCGGTCCTCCCTCATAAACTATAGTACTGCACCACTGACCCTTCTCCCATCCTAATACTATCACTTGACAGCTGTTTTCAGTGTACACATCCTGGGAAGGATCTGCACATTATCATGTGATGCTAGGCAGACTTACTGGTCAAATGATTACACATCATAATTAGAGGTATCATTCCAGCTGCAGAACTGGGATGGGTATTTACTATTCCTGTCAAACATACCCCTGCTATTAAGGGGAACACAGGGAAAAGTAGGCTCTGCACTCATGGAATATTTGAAGTATACAGATTTACCTACACACTGTATTTTGCTCAAAATCAGCTTAATCAGTTTTCATGGGTGAAGGCACAGACCAAGCTGAATACCACTCTGCCCCAGCACTTAGAGAACAAACTCTCTTCGTTGGGTGTGTGAAGAAACACAATTCTGCTAGGGGAACAGTCAGCACCAAGGGCCCCTCACCAATTGTGGGGCAGGTCCCAATGTGCACTTTGTGTGCAAAACATTTTGTTTTGCTTACTGTTTACTATAGTATAGTGGATTGTATCAGACTGATTTTACTTAGTTCTAGGCCGACATCTTCTGTTATTGCAAATCCCCAAATCCCTGCATCTGACATTAGAGCAGTAAACAGCAGTGGAAAATTCAATAGCCTGCAGTTCACGTTAGACTTTATATAAGTTCTGATCTTTTGTTTGTTGGCCCGTTGTCGTCCTTGGTCTAAGTATGTCACAGACTTAGCCCTGGAGAAAAGCAGACCTGGAAAAACATCTGATCAAAGGAAAAGGAAGGGAAATTCTTTAACCAGGAAAGGCACAATAAGCTGAAGTTTGTTTCAGGTGCAACCTGGGAGCACAAGAAAGTTAAGTGACTTGCTTATTGTCACACAGTATTCAAGTGGAGGGTGATGGGATTCAGACCCAGGTCTCCAGGTTTGCAGCTCAGTGCCCTTAACCACTACACTGTACTGCCTTCTATCAGTGGCTCTGTCCCTGACTGAGCTGGAGATCACAGTCCATACATTTGTGACCACCAGACCATATTATGGCAATGTGGTCTTTGTTGGCTAGCAGGTAAACTGCATTTGTCACCTACTGTTACAGAATTTCAGCAGTTAGACTCGTGTGAGTTGCAGGGCTCCTGTAACTCTTGTACTGTAGGAATTACATTGCTATAAATGAGGCCTTGGGTGTATTTCAAGTTGCTGACTTTAACATGGAAGACCCGTTGTGCACTGTGGCCATCATACCACTCTGACCTCCTGGCCCCTACATCCCTGTGCACTCGCTGAGATTCATGAAGCGAGATTTACTAATGCAAGTGCAGGAGAGGGAATAAACATTTCAGGTTGTTTCTCTACCTTTCCGGAATATATTACCATGTAAGGTGTGGGATGTACTCCAGTGTTTTCTTTATTACACTTACCTGGTAAGCTGGGCAGGGATTCCTTCCACCCAGCAGTCCCCTGCCTATCCCTGTTACCATGCTCTTGATGGTTCCATCTATACAGCTAAGCCAGCCATAGTCCAGGGGCTGCAGCTTGGCTGGTTACCCTAGTACCCACTGGTAAGCTGTGGTAAGCTGAATCCAGCTTACAAGAGTTGAAGGACTTGTGAAGGAAGGAGAGAAGAGAGGAATGGACAATTGGGAAGTGGGGGAAGGTTTCTATGACTCACTTTATTTTTCAAATTGTTCTCCTCTCTTTGACATCATCAAGTACACATCAGCACATCACTCCTTGTGTGAAAGAACTTTGATAGCACCTTTTCTCACAAAATTCCACCTTGTGCTGCTTTCCTAGCCCCTATGTGACATCAGGTGGCAGTCCAACTGCAGGATCAGAAACCTTCACTCCCAAAGGACATGAGCACCCAAGTGAATATTCCATCCTGCCTCCTTGACTCCTAGTATGGCCCCAGAAAGTCAACTGTTCCCAGCTGGAAAATTCACAGGGCCAATAGATCAGCAGTGACAAACATTAATGGTAGAATGCAAGGGAACCTAGAAAGCCAAACAGTAATACAAGAAATGGCGTTCACTGGGGACACTCAAAGCATGTAAATGTGATTTTAAAAATATGGTACCACTGCTAGCCCTAATAAAGTGATGTTTGCTACAAAACCATCAGCTATTGTGATTATGGTGGATGAATGAATAAATAACATTTATGTAGAAAAAAGAGTGGAACTTGCTCATTTTATGTTCGTCTGCCATCCTGCCTTTTCCCACCCCAACCTCTGGTTTCCTGCTGAAGTCCTAGACTTAGGACACAAACCCAGGTTACAGTTGTCAGGGCAGCCCTATGCTGCCTGTATCATGGAACTGGCCCTTATACCAGAGAATTTTCAGTGTCACCTGAAACCATGTTTATGTAAAGCAATGTATGGTTGATCTTTGAATTCTTCCTGTATAGTTGTGTCATTTTATGATGATTTTCAGCCTGGTCTATGAGCAAGTTTGTTTGTTTTAATGGTATGAGCTCTAATCATAGGATGGGTGCAATATAAATACATTGTTTTACTATTGTTATTATTATTCAATTATAACTGGATTAAAAACCTTCCAGTGCTTGTTTCAGTACACACACATTAGGCAGAATAAACCCTAATACTACTACTGAAAGAAAACCCATTAAAATATGATTCTGCTTGTCAATCTTTATCAATATGAGTAAAAAGTGAGACTTGGAAGTTAGTATTTAAAGATTGCCGTTGACATATATGTAACAGTGCTGTACTGGTAGACCAACTATCTCACTATCAGTAGCACCAGTGACTCCTCAGCAGGTGGAATGGTGAGGGGCGCTGAAGGTTTGAATGTGGGTGGGTGGATGGAATCACCTGACAAGGAGAAGCAGGAGTCGTACACAGAGGTCAGATGAAGCAAAGATGTTCATTTGATAGGAGGGAAGGAGGACATGGTCATACAGAAAAATACTTAGAGCAAAACAACAGGGAGTATGGACAGCATTGTAGATATCTAGGCAGTAATAAGTAACATATAACTATAAAATGTAAACTCTAAAATGTACTGTAGTTCTAAAACTCTACAAATAGCTCTGCAAGCTATATAACTGCTATACAGGCTGTATGAGCACTCTACAAGCTCTCTACCCCAACACTAATCGGATAAGGAACCAGGAGATGATAATGGAATGGTGGAAGCAACGTACTCAATGTGTACTCGACCTCGAACTGAAGAAAACAAGAAACAGCGGGTGCAACTTGCACAGGCTTCAACGTACTCATCTTCGCAGATGACAGGAACATGGTTGAGGATCTTCTGGATGGACACCTTCTGGAGAAGAAAGATGCTGAAGGACATCTTCTTCCGGTAGAGATTGATTCTGTTGAAGTAGGATGGCAGGCAACACCATAAAGCAGTATCGTGGCAGAAGATTGAGTCGGTAGCATATGAGGTGGGCACCTGAACTAAGGCACTGTGCAAAGCGGCGATGCAATGTGGGCAAAAGCCCGAATGGTGATGGGGGTAGGGCAACCGGATGTGGTGGGTGGGCAACAGCAGCAACAGGATGTCACTATATGTACTTGCACGTGGAGGGGTGGGAGCGAGCACAGCGAGTGTGGCCTGGGAGGGTGGAGGGATGTAGGGGGTGAGGGGTGGCGCTGCGGTTGGCTGCTGAGCTGTGCCGTGGCATCGAGGTTGGCCTCTGCTTGTGGTGCGTGGCGTTCCGGGTTTGGGTCTAGGTTTACTGCAGTTTTGTTGTTCCCAGCCCAAAACTTGTATTTTTTTGCTTTCACCCCGGACATGCACCCCTGGAGTTGAGAATTTTAAGTAGGGTGCGGGTGATGCCTACGCTCAGCGTGTGTGGGGGACGCAGCCCCTACAGAAAGCAAAGGGCCGAGTCCCTGGTGCCGCTCCTCCATGCACCGAGGTTGTCAGGGTGGCAAAATTGTTTTCACTGCCCTGACGTCACGATATCAATGCGGTCTCGCCTCGGTGCTCGCCATTATCACATAGAACCAATTGAGTCTATACACATACATTGGCAACAATAAAGCTGGCAGATACACTTTCGCATTGCACTGAAAGAACTGTTCATTGCTGGGGAAATTTTCCAGGAACAGGGGCAAATTACTGGAGGCGGGACAATTGTTCGTTGCAGGGCAATTTGCTAGGAACAGGGCAGATTACCAGAGATCTGGGGCAACTGTTTGTTGCAGGGCAATTTTCCAGCAACAGGGGCAAATTCCCAGAATCTGGGGCAATTGTTAGTTGCAGGGGCAAATAACCAGAATCTCAGTAACAACACAGTCTTAGTGCTTTGCAATAAACACAACAGGTCAAATACTAGTAAATACACAGAGGGTGGTAGTAAATGGCTGTCACTCCACAGAGGAAGAGTGACCAGTGGGGTACCACAGGAATCAGTGCTGGGACCAGTCCTATTCAACGTCTTCATCAGTAACATTGTACAGGACCCAGAAGGCAGAATTTCCTGTTCATAGAAACATAGAAACATAGAAACATAGAAGTTAATGGCAGATAAGGACCACAAGGCCCATCCGGTCTGCCCATTTTTCTGCCTTATGAATGTGCCATAGGCCTTTACTCTGTCAATGGCCTATCTATTCATACTCATCTGTATTGCTCCTTTATGCCTATCCCATGCCTGCTTGAAGCCTTGCACTGTATTCATATCCACCACTTCCTGAGGCAGGTCATTCCATGCATCCACCACCCTTTCCATGAAAAGAACTTCCTTACATTACCCCTTAATAGGCCTCCTCTGATCTGATGACACGAGCTCTGTAGCAGAGTGGACACACCAGAGGGTGTAGACAGAATGAGGAGGGACCTGCAGAAGCTTGAAGAATGGTCAAGGGTTTGACAGTTGAAATTCAATGCAAAGAAGTGCAAGATAATACATATGGGGCACAAAAACCCTGGAACAACTTATTAGTTGGGGGAGATCACATGCACCAAGCAGAAAGGGACCTTGAGGTTATCATCTCTGATGACCTCAAGGTAGGGAAACAGAGCAACAAGGCAGCAGGTAAAGAAATAGGATGCTGTAATGCATAGGCAGGGCATCACCAGCAGGAGAAAGGAGGTCATAATTCTACTATACAAGACATTAGTGAGGTCACACCTGGAGTACAGTGTACAGTTCTGAAGAATGAACCTACATAAGGACGTAGACAAGGTAGAGAAGGTTCAGAGGAGGGCAACACAGATAGTACAGGGATTGCATCACAAGTCCCTATGAGGACAGGCTGAAGGACTGGAATCTGTACTCCCTGGAGGAGAGGAGGGAGAGAGGGATATGATAGAGACATACAGGTACCTTACAGGGAGGAACAGGGTGTAAGAATACACTATTTTCCAGTGAAAAAGATGTTCCAGGACTAGAGGGCATGGGATGAAGTTGGAGGAGTGATTCAGAGGAAACGTGAGGAAGAATTTCTTCAAAGAACGGGTGGTGGACAAGTGGAACACCCTGCCAGAGGAAGTGGTGGGGGCTGAAACAATCATGGGATTTAAGAATATATGGGATAGACATAAGGAATTCTGGAGGTCAGGGTAAGGCAACAGACTTCTAGGAAAACATAAAGTGAACTTACAAGCTCAAATGGTGACCGGGTGGGCCATAGGCCCTTATTGGCCGACAGTGTCTAAGTGTATCTGTGTATCTATGTATTTTCATCACTTGACAGTCACTAGATGGCAGTTGCATGCTAAGCACCCTTGCTTCACTGACCCTTAGCAAAGTACTGTGCTTACAGGTCCCTTCTGTTACCAGGACCTGGCTACCCTGAAAACACTGGATTAATGCCTTCTTTCCTAGGCCTTCCTTACCCTTATTACTACTGGGCCCTTTAAATCTTTCAACACAGTGGGCCTTTTCTGCTCTTGGCCCTTTAGCTGTGGGCCTCTCTGCTGGGCCCTGTAAATAACTTAGGCCTGATTGCCTCTTTGAACTATTCTAGTGCTTGCTCTGCTGGGCCCCATTGGACTACGAGTCTTGCTTTACTAGGCCCCCTCAAACCTGTAGTGGGCCTGTGATGCCCCTTTAAATGCTAGGGCTTGTCCTGTCCCTTTAACCCTTGGGCCTACTGTAGCTGGGCCCCTGTGAACCTACGGGCCTGTCTTGCTGGGCCCCTTTGACACTGGGGCCTAGCACTCCCTCTTCAATCCTCAGGGCGTGCTTCTTTAAAAGCTAAAGCCTATGCCACCCTTTAAATATCTTCAGGTCTGATCAAGGCCTTGTTGACATTCTCCTTGCCCTGCCTCAGCACTGCCCCCTTATGAATATTTCTTAAATTTCCCCAATGGGCCTTAAGGCAGGCCCCTCCTGTGGTGTCGCTAGCCCCAACCAATAATAAAATATTTAAATATGGCCCCTCTAGCCTGCCCACTCACCAGCTCATGGCTGATGCTATTGGCACTTTTGGGTGCTTTTAATAAAATAAAAAAAACTTAAATTTGTTTCAGCCAGACAGCACTCTTCTTGTGCTGCCGCCAACTCACTGCCTTGGCCCGGGAGAAGAAAGCTGCTGTGGGAGGCAGAAGGTGCTTGCTGGCAGAGGGAGGGATTCAAGCAGCCAGACAGGCAGGAAGGTGGATGACTCAGGTGGCAGGGGGCCTCGCACTTCAGGGCGCCCAACAGTCGCTTCTCTGTAGATGCGGCTATTCTACCGCCGCTACTATGGGACCAAAGAAGTTTTCTTTTAATTAAAATAAAAATGGGGCAAACTGAGCCCACATCGTGGGCACCGGATGGTGAACTGGACTGGACTTAAGGCTGCAGCACTAGGACTGCCGCATACCACGGACCCAACGCCTGCATCGGGGACGAGAGGCAGACCACAGGTAAGCCCTTGAATTACACTTCCTTATCAGTGTCCCCACTCTCTCTCTCTCCATGAGCAAATGTCTAGTTCTTTTCTTCAGAGTTCCTGACAGCACTCCCTTTTGGGCTCTTCTTTGCCCACAAGATGGTGGTGACAGACCTTCCCTTTCCGGCCACAGATCAACTGCCTCAACCAGCCAGCATTTGGGACATGTGTCCCTGGCAATGCTGGCCAGTTCTCACCTGCCCAGCACAAGCTGGACTCAAAAATGCTCCCAGGTTCATGCTACTTCCCAAGGGGGTGGTGCAGAATGGAGCAGACAGCCAAGGGAAGCAAGGAAGACTTTTTTTTCTGCAGCAGCTGCTTTCTGGCAAAGGGGAACACACTGACAGGGCTCCTAAACACTAGCCCTTTCCTGCCACACATGGGATCCCTGGGGCACCTTTCCCTATTTCTGTTGTGCCCCAACTTTGGGGCACTACATATATTAGTTACTGTATATATAAACCGTAGTAATGTAATGTGTCAGTTATATGTAGCCTCTCAATGCCTCGCTAGCCAGTACAGATTGGGGTGGATGGCACAATGGATGCATTAGCTAATAGTGAATTGGTAAGCAGGAATAGATCACGGTGAAGTTGGAGAAGGAAAGGAAAGGAGAAATTGTTTAATCAGGAAAGGCACACTAAGCCAAAGCTTGTTTCCAGGTGTGACCTGGCAGCATGAGGAAGTCATGTAACTTGCTCAGGGTCACACAGTATGCAAGTGGGGACTAGGGATTCAAACCCAGATCTCAGGTTTGCAGCTCAGTGCCCTAAACCACAGCACTATACTGCCTTCCAAATGCACCAGTAGACAATGACTTGTTTAGCAGGCATAGATCAGGGTGGGTGAGGAAAAGGATGCATAAGTTTGCATTGATTTGGCTAGCAGGTATAGACTAGAGTAGTATGGAATAAAGCTACATCTGTTGACACTGACATGGCTAGCAGGAATAAACTGAGTGGATGGGAGAAAAGTATTTCCCAGTTAACAGTGACTTTTAGCATGTATAGACGGGTGGATGTGGGGAAGGGACGCACCAATTGAAAGTGACATGTTTATCAGATACTGTATGTGCAGGGTGGAGGATGTAAAGGATGCACTCGTTAACAGTGATTTTTTAGTAGGCACAGACAGGGTGGATGAGGAACAGGATGCAGCAGCACTTGGCAGTGCCTTTTTTCAGGTATTGACTGGGGTGGACTACAGAAAGAATGCACCAGTCGATAAGGACTCTGTATAGATTGGAGTAGGTAGTGGAAAGTTTGCACCAGTTGGCAATAACTGCTTAGCAGGCATTGACCAGGATGAGCAGGAAAATGATTTCCTGTTAATAGTGACTTGCAGGTGTAATCAAGAATAAACCAGTTGACAATAACTTGTTCAGCAGGTATACAGTAGACTAGCGTGAGTAAGGAAAGGGTGAACCTGTTGAGAGTGACTTTTATACTGTAAGTGGGAGAAAGGATACAACCATTGAAATGACTTGGCTGGCAGTAATAGACCATGTGGGTGAGAAGCAAGAATGCACCAGTACGGCTTGCTTAGCAGGAAAACACTAGCACAATGACTTGATTAGCAGATATAGACTAGAGTGAGCAGGAAAAGGAAACAGCAGTTGAAATTGACTTGTTTAGCAGGTGTAGATTGGGGTTAGGGAAAAGGATGCAGTAGTGTAAAGTGACTTTATTGACAGGTATAGACTAGAGATGAGCAAAAGGATGCACCAGTTGACAGTTGAAAGTGACTTTGTTTACCAGATATAGAACATGTGAGCAGGAGAAAAGGATGTATCACTTGGCGATGACTTGGTTAGCAGGTGTAGACTGTAGTGTGCAGGGGTAAAAATGAACAGTACCAGCTTGCAGTGACTTAGTTAGCAGGCAGATTGGAGTGAGTGGAGGAAAACATGCACCAGTTAGTGTAAAAAGTAAAGGCAGTTGCAGCTCCACTGGGCATTAATCAGAGAATGTTCTCTTTGCCTGCTACTTTAAACTAGCTGACAGTAGCTTGTACAGACAATGGTGTGTGGGAAATGGATGAACCAGTTTGACAATGACTTGGCTAGTAGATGTTGACTGGGGTAGGTGAGGGCAAAGGATAAGGATGCAGCAGTATAGTAGAAAAAGTCATATGGCTACCCTGCTGAAAATAACTTGTTTTTCCACTGTTGTACAGTATGCCTGACATAAGAAATCAGGCCTTTTCCAGTATCTGAACAGGCACAAAACAAGCTCTGTATCATGTTTGTAGCTACTGAGATATTGATGTTGAGATATCCAATTAATTTGTTCTGAAATGAATAAAGTTTTACTACTACTTACTACTACATTGGGCCAAAAACAGGCGTACTTCAGTTTTTCACAGTGCTTGTTTCATGCCTGTAGTGTCTGTCAATGCTGCTTTGCTTTGGTCAAGTTACTTAATATGCATGTAACCCCTAGATGGCGCTATCCCAGGGGCTACTACCCCTGCCTGATTTGCCACTAACAGGTTGAGGGGCCTGGATCCAATGGCGGGTGCCTCCACCCAGAGGTCAGGGTTTGCAATAGTTAAACTTACTTGGTCACAGCCCTCTGGGACACTGCAACCCCCTTTCTTCCCACTAGTGGCCCACACAATATATCAGAATTACCTTTACAGTATACACTTACCCCCAGGACTAGTTCCGGCACTGGGACCTCCTGTGAAATAAGATACAGTGCAACAATCACAGTACAGTACTTTAACATAGACAAATACCTCAGGAAGTATAACTTTGCTGAAACAAGCAGCTCTGATTTATTTAGGGGAATATAACAAGGACAGGGGAAATCAGGTTAATTAGCTTATCACTTTACTATCTACCTATGGCTCTGTGCACAGGCCTATCCCTACCAGTTACTGTCCCTGGGTACCCAAGCCCTAGTGGCTAGTCCAAACTGTGGCAGCTGGTAGGGGCCCTTTCACACAGTGAAAAGAAAATTAGTTTAAACAGCAGTACAGTGGTTCCATTTGGATTTAATGTGGCAATTCAACAGGGAGCGACCCTGAATTAGTACTCACGACCTCCAAACAAGATAGGGTCCTTCAACGTCAGCAGGGCTACTCTTGAGCTCCACGAGACTCTTCACACATTTATATGGTAAAAAGAAAGTACTATACCAGGCAGGCTGCTTCTCTATCCCGACGCAATTACTGCACAATACCCGAGAACACACAGCAGATTCAGTTCCTGACAGACCGAGTGCAATTCA
Organism: Neoceratodus forsteri; assembly: GCA_016271365.2. Classification (NCBI taxonomy): domain Eukaryota; kingdom Metazoa; phylum Chordata; order Ceratodontiformes; family Ceratodontidae; genus Neoceratodus; species Neoceratodus forsteri. The sequence continues at coordinate 100,263,003 of CM028132.1, forward strand.
ACAATTCTCCAGTCTTCTACAGGGTGAGCCTGGTTTCTACTCTTCAGAGATCCTTTGATTCTCTTCACAGGACGGATTCAGTCCTAACAAGCAGTTACACAAGCTGCAGACCGGAACTCTGGGCCTTACACACGTTTTTGACTGAAACTGTGCACTGAAGGAGCACAGGGTTTCTTTCCCTTCACTGCCAGATCTAAACTGAAACTCCAACAGACAAAACCTGGCACTTCCTTTGAGTTCCTCCCAGTTCTTGACTGGATTGGCTGTCACCACAATAGACTGCTGCTGTTGGTCCAAAAGGCGCGAAGTCTAAACTACATCTCCCAGAGTCACTGCCCATACAATCCTCTTGTGGCTGGCTCAGATTACTGAGTCCAAGTTCTGATTCGTCCAAGGCACCATTTTAGAGCTAGCTTACCCCACACTGATTGGTCCAGTTCAGCAGTTCAAAACCAGAATGGGGAACTAGGCAGACACAGTTCTGACTGCAAAGAAAGCAGGTTAGACAAACTGTATTTTCATTATTACTCTAAATTATTTCTGGCAAACAGTTACATCTTTCAGATAGGTTCCCTTTGCACTCCTAGTGACTGCAAATGGAGTGAATTGGCAGCAGCTCGAGTGGTACTCAAACAGAGAAGCACACAGTCCCCATACAAACTAATTATGTCTGCAAGCAGACAGCTCTTAAAGAGACAGTACCAGAGGCTCCAAAACACTCACTGATAAATGGCTTAAACGCCAAACACCATTCAGGCTTGGAGCATTCAAGCAAGCTCCTGGAAGTCTTTGGGAACCCCATTTGCAGGGGTTACACCCTTCCTGGCCTGGGAAAGCTTGACGTCCGCGCGAGCAAGTACCCATAAGTTTCAACTGCAACCATATACATTTGCATTAGGCTCACACATGTAATCATCAGTCAATACATCATTTTACCAAGAACACATTTCTGAAACATTGCAGTACGTCCACTCTTTACACAGTATTACACACACATTGTACCATAACTCAAGTTATTACCTCTTGTACATGAAACCTGAAGAGGGGCCCTTCCTATCAGTTACCTTGGGGCTGGATGGGGCAAGGGCACCATACTAGAGGGCAACACAAGTAACTTGGAGTTAGCACTGTTGCTCAGTTTGGGCAATGAGCTCGGGGACACATACACTCCTTTATGGACAACATTGAGAGGCAAGTCCACAGGCCTCCCAAGTGAATCATAACTGAGGTGCACCACAGGCTTTACAGCTCGACCAGTCTTTCTAGGGGTAAACTGTTACAGTCTCTGCACTCTGAGCCTCATTTTCAGCATTGTCCTCACTTGTCAGGGAGTCTCCCTGGGGTAGAGAGGCTAGAACTTGGGGCACTTTCAGCTCCAGGAGTTACAGTTTCTGAGTCCACAACATTTGGCTCACATGGAGGCTTTGGACACTGGCAGTGGACTGTCAGGGCACTCAAAATACTCTTCTTGCTCGGGTGTATCACCAGTCTGCCCCAATCTATCATTTTCCTCCCTGAAAGCTCAAACAGTTCAACCATGCACAATGATTCCATTTCATCTGATCTGATGCTTTGCACTTCACTTTCTGGGAGCATTGGCTCAAGGATGAAGCTGGGGCTTAGACAGTCCAGAAGGCCCAGCTTTGTCTCCAGTATTGACTAGGGATTGCCCGAAACAATTGACTCAGTTCGTAAGAAGGATAGTATTCAAAGTCACTCTCACTTTCTTCTGATATGGACTGACAGTCATGCTCAACTGGGACTTGTGCAGGGGAACACTTTAACTCGCTTCTGTAGGTGCAGACTTCCTTGATCTTTTCTTAGCAGCAGCTCTAGTCACTGGTCCAGAGGGGCATCTTCTGGGGGCTCAGACTCAATCAGGATTTGTCCAATGGGCAGTAAATGATTTCTATGCATTGTTTTACATCTTTGAATTGTTCTCAGGCCTTACTTTGTACACTGGCAGATCATCTAGTTTGCCCACTACAATGTGAGGAGATGGTGCCATCTGTCAGCAATCTTGTGTTTGCCATGCAGTCCCAGATTTCTTAGCAATACCCGATCTCCTCCTGGAGTTCCTGTGCTTTCCACCTTTTATCATACCGTTCTTTGTTGGCCAGATTTCTTTGGCAGCCATGGTTTGAACCAGTTGGTACGCATGAGTTAGCTGGGCCTTTAACTTTTGCACATACTGTAAATAGTTGTCAGCTTGAACCCCATCAGGAGAGACCCCAAAACACACATCTACTGGTAGTCGAGCTTTCTTCCAAACATCAGGCGGTAGGGGAGAACCCAGTGGCATCACTTTTGGTGCAGTTATAAGCATGTACCAGGGTGCTAATTTGTTGGCTCCATCTAGGCTTGTCCTTTGGGTGCAGGGTGCCTAGCATATCTAGCAAAGTGCAGTTGAAACGTTCAGCTCTGGGTCCCCTGGGGTGGTAAGGAGTGGTTCTGGATTCGCACTCCCACAGAGAAAGCATCTCTTTGATCAGATGACTCTCAAAGTCTCTCCCTTGATCAGAATGGATTCTTTGTGAGCCTCATAGTGAACAAAAAGTTTTCTACAAGTACTTTGGCCACAGTGGATGCTTTCTGGTCTTTGGTGGGGAAAGCTTGGGCATATCTCGTGAAATGGTCAGTGACCACCAGCACATTACTGATATTTCTTTGATCTGACTCCAAACTCAGAAAATCAATACAGACCAGCTCCATGTACACTGGTGGTGATGTTAACAAGGGGGCAGCCCTCTGGGGCAAAGCGTTCCTCTGTAAGCAGCGATTACAAGTTCGAATGTGTTGCTCCACATCAGCCCCCATCTTAGGCCAATAGAATCTGGATCTCACCAAGTCAAGTGTTCTGTCTATACCAAGGTACCCCATGTGGTTGTGCAAGGACCTCAGTACTGAGTCTCAAAAGGCAGTGGGCAGCACTAGTTGTTGTTTGTCTACTTGTCCCCTCTGTCTACTGTTTCTCTGTATAACAGTTTATTGATCAGTTTCAACTTAGGACCTTCTTTGTATAACAGTGCAGTTCTCAAATCAGTGGGCGTAATTTGGACACATCTTTTCCTGCATAGAGGGCTTCTAAAGCTGCTTTGATCATGGGATCGGATTGAGCCCGCCATACTGTCATTGTCCAGCTGAGGCAGTGCACCAATGTCTATTGCAGAAAAGTGGCAATAAGCAGCAGGTATGCAATTCTCAGAGGGTCCCAAGCAATCCACCATGCAGTCAACTGCGTCCGTGGACATTTGTTCCTCCCTGTCAAACTTCCGCAGAGTGCCCAATGTCAGGTTCTGCCAATCGGACCCAATCATTCTGGGGAACAGGCCTCCGGAGAGAGCATCAGCATCTATGTGGTTCAGACCTGCTCGGTATTCGAGAGCATAGTCATATGTAGATAATGCAGAAAGCCACCTATGGCCAGTGGCATCCAACTTAGCTGAGGTCTGCACATAGGTCAAAGGATTATTGTCAGTTTTACTAGTATTTTAGCCCCATACAAGTACTCATGGAATTGGTCAACAATAGCCCACTTCAAAGCTAGGAACTCTAACTTATGTACAGGATAGTTCTTTCGGATGGGGTCAGGCTTCTACTGGCAAAGGCCACTGGTCTCAGGCCATTCTCGTGCTCTTGGTACAACACAGCCCCCAACCCTTGCAAGCTAGCATCAGTGTGCAGGGACGTAAGGTTTTCTTGGATCGGCATAGGCCAGCACTGGAGCATGGTGTTGATATATGATCTCATGAAAAGCAGTCTCACAATCAGGAGTCCAGCGGCCCCAAATACTTCACTCGGATGAAAATACACTCTTTCAGTCTTGAGGGACGCTGACTTTTGGTATTTTTGTGGGTTGGGGATACCCTTGAGTAAGGTTAAGTAAAGGGCGGATCACTCTTGAATAGTCCTTGATGAAGCGCCGAATAATAACCACAGAATCCCAGGAATCTTTGCAGTTCTTTAGATTTTTGGGCAGTGGCCAGGTGGTCAAGGCCTCAACTTTACTTGGGTCGGTCTCTATTCCCTCGGTGGATACTATGTGTCCCACATACTTTACTGATGTTTGAAAGAATTGACACTTATCAATGGACAGTTTAAGGCCAAAGTCCTCCAGTCGGTCCAATACCTTAAATAATCTGCCTCATGTTCCTCCAGTGAGCTGCCAAACACAATAACATCATCTAGGTATACCAGGCACTCTAGTAAGTTCATGTCCCCACTGCACGCTCCATCAATCGTTGAAAAGTGGCTGGGGCACCTGAAATCCCTTGAGGCATCCTCATGAATTCATAGAAGCCAAGCGGACAGATAAAGGCTGTCTTCTCACGGTCCTCTGGGGCCATCGGGATCTGGTAGTACCCACTCGGGAGATCCAACACAGAGAACCACTTGCTCCCGCTTAGGCAGTCCAAAGCATCCTAAACGGGGCATTGTGTACTGATCAGGGATAGTCCGCCGGTTTAAGGTGCGATAATCCACACACATCCTTACTGTCCCATTCTTTTTCCTCACTACCACAATGGGGAAGCATAAGGGCTTCTGGATTCTTGTATTACACCAGCAGCTAACATCTCTTGCAGATGCTGTCTCACATCATCTATGTCAGCAGGTGCCAGGCGTCGAGACCTCTCACGAAATGGTCTTTCATCATGCAGCCGGATATTGTGCTCAGCTCCTTGCACGCATCCCACGTCCCATTCCTTTAAAGAAAACACCTGGTCTCTGGGCAAGCTTCTCACTGATCCTCACTTTCCATTCAGCTGGCAACGGGAGTCGCCGAAATCAAACAAGTCAGGCGTTACTCTGTCATTCTCCCTCGAACTCTTGCTGCTGGGTAGCACTGCAGTGTCTGCACAATGCACATTAGCCAGGATGCAACCTCTATTTACTCGAATGTCTCTTTCAGACACATTATGAACTTGGACCATTACCCTTCTGGCATAAGCATGGGCTCTAGCGGGCAAAATACTAGGCTTGACCAGCAGTCCCTCTGGCAATTTTCCATCGCCTGGTGCATCCAACATTAATATTTTATTCTTAACATCCTTTCTGATATGGACCTCTCCTTGTAAGGTACACTGGGCATTTAGCCAGGATCAGAGACTCAGGATCCTTCTTCCATACAATTCCGACCGGTTCTTCTGGTTCTATTTTTCAGCATCTCTGTGCCTCATAGGCCTTCTTAATTAAAGCTGGAACTCTTAAAGCTCTACTAGTTTTGACCCTGTTTTCATAACACAACTATGCCAGCCTTCCGAACATATGAGCATTTGTTTCCAATCAACAAAGGACACCATCATACAGTCCAGTGGGGGGCACACTAAGGCTAAGTCTCTACTTGTTCGGCCACTCCAGCCATGGAGGTGGGGAAGACAGCCAAATTCGGATATACCCGGAATAGGGTAGGCCTTCTCACTTAACCCCCATACATGCAGTCCTTCTAATGGTTGTAAGGGTAAGTCTGACAAATGCTTCTGATACCAATCCTGGAACATAATTGTCACTTGGGAGCCACTGTCTATACAGCTCTTGTAGACACTCCATTCACCTTTACAGTGGTCTCCATGGAGGGACCCACTATTCTGGACCAGTCTGGAGAGGCGATAGTGGGGTCTGGGCAACTGACCTTGCCACAAAGGACGTGAGTTAGCATTTTGGTGCCCTCACTGGGATCATTTCTGCACCTCTTAACCACTGATTTGTTCTCTCGAAGCTCTCCTTGTAGCCTATATGCAACTTTGTCAGTGTCTTTTGGGACCGCATTCCCTTTCATGTGCCCATCCTTCCCACAATTATAGCAAAACATACTTTCTGGAGTTTGAGCTGGCGAGGCGCCACACTGGGAGCCAGGGCGGGGTATTACTAACTGGAAACCTTGGTGCCATCTCTGTCTGCGGCGTGATAAGCATTTGGAGACATCTCGTCAGTTTCTCCACTTCCATGGTCAAGGAATTGAGTTTGGAGCTGTTATCAGTGGAGATACATGGGTGGGTACCCACCCCATAGCAGATGCAGTCGGATATAGGTCAGGGCTCTGCATTGCAGGCGTGGCCTTCATAAAGGGACTGTTTTTGAATTCCTGGGTCTCTCTCAACAGTTCGCCCCATTGTGGCATATCTTTTTCCTTGTCAGAGCACTCATTGACTGCCAACCTCTGCCCTGAACTTCACTTGATGGGCCACCTCAGTCACTCGGGTCGAGCCGCAGCTATTGGTGCAGGTCCCTCCCGAGGTCGCCTTTTCTCAACTCTCGAATTTCTCTCATTAACTCATCATAGGAGGTGGGATTCCAGTCGATTTGCCAGGCGTAACTGAAGCAACAGCAGTTCTGAGAAGGGGCAGACTTAGGATCCTGTCCAGCCTGGTTCGGTCCAGTTCAATCGCTGGCAAACTACCCTTTCTGAGGCATTCTTGCAACAATTTTTCCAGCCGAGATACATACACAGACAGCAACTCCCTTGGTACTGTTGTACATTTCTTACTCTCCACCATAGATCCTCATCAGAATCTGGGCTCCCATACACATTCTCCAAGGCCTCAAGATAGGCCTGTGCAGTCACTTCAGGGTTACTGGCCCGTTTAGCACGGATGGTAGCCAGGGCAGGACCTCGGAGGCTCTCACTAACCCTCTTTCGCTGCTTCCGAGCATTGCCATTCTAGCACTTGGGGCAACATAGTCTATCCAGGTCTCCCAGTCATCCTCCCTTGGGGGTGGGGAGGGTGCCAGAGAAGATCCTCAACCTTCTGTAAGAGTCGTGACTAATGGCAGGTGCAGAAATAGGAGTCTGCATTGGTTCAGCCACCATTACGGGTACTGGAGCTGGAGAGGGTGTTGGGGAGGAACACCCCAGGTGGCAAGAATAGTTTCTTCAAGTCCTCCACAGTTTTCCTTCCCCAGCAACCATTTAGCAAATTTCTCCTCAAAAGTTTCAGACAGTGGTGGGGCTCATTCCCACCGGGTCTTTACTGTACTTAGTTATCACCAGGCAGTGAGGGCTCCCTCTGGGGTAATGGTCTGTGGCACTTTGGAGCTATCTATGGGATCCTTAAACTCTACTAGGGCCAGGAAAGTGTGGAGCAGATTAGCATGCCGACCCACCACAGGGTTTTGTAAACCTTCCACCTTGGAAAGTACTTCCTGTACAGTGTCCGTATTGATACCCAGGGGATGTCCAGGATAAGCATAGCATTTTGGGGTCAATCTCCTCCCCAGTACACCACTCCACCAGCCGTGCACAGCCACTTCTGTCGGGGTACCCATTTTTTTCTTAACAGTGGTTCGTGAATATGGCCACTAGAGGACACACAATCCCAGCGGTGAGCTCCAAGATGTAACCCTAGATGGCGCTATCCCAGGGGCTACTACCCCTGCCTGATTTGCTACTAACAGGTTGAGGGGCCTGGATCCAATGGCGGGTGCCTCCACCCAGAGGTCAGGGTTTGCAATAGTTAAACTTACTTGGTCACAGCCCTCTGGGACACTGCAACCCCTTTCTTCCCACTAGTGGCCCACACAATATATCAGAATTACCTTCACAGTATACACTTACCCCCAGGACTAGTTCCGGCACTGGGACCTCCTGTGAAATAAGATACAGTGCAACAATCACAGTACAGTACTTTAACATAGACAAATACCTCAGGAAGTATAACTTTGCTGAAACAAGCAGCTCTGATTTATTTAGGGGAATATAAAGGACAGGGGAAATCAGGTTAATTAGCTTATCACTTTACTATCTACCTATGGCTATGTGCAAGGCCTATCCCTACCAGTTACTGTCCCTGGGTACCCAAGCCCTAGTGGCTAGTCCAAACCGTGGCAGCTGGTAGGGCCCTTTCACACAGTGAAAAGAAAAATTAGTTTAAACAGTCAGCAGTACAGTGATTCCATTTGGATTTAATGTGGAAATTCAACAGGAGCGACCCTGAATTAGTACTCATGACCTCCAAACAAGATAGGGTCCTTCAACGTCAGCAGGGCTACTCTTGAGCTCCACGAGACTCTTCACACATTTATATGGTAAAAAGAAAGTACTATACCAGGCAGGCTGCTTCTCTATCCCGATCGCAATTACTGCACAATACCCGGAGAACACACAGCAGATTCAGTTCCTGACAGACCGAGTGCAATTCAACAATTTCTCCAGTCTTCTACAGGGTGAGCCTGGTTTCTACTCTTCAGAGATCCTTTGATTCTCTTCACAGGACGGATTCAGTCCTAACAAGCAGTTACACAAGCTGCAGACCGGAACTCTGGGCCTTACACACGTTTTTGACTGAAACTGTGCACTGAAGGAGCACAGGGTTTCTTTCCCTTCACTGCCAGATCTAAACTGAAACTCCAACAGACAAAACCGGCACTTCCTTTGAGTTCCTCCCAGTTCTTGACTGGATTGGCTGTCACTCACAATAGACTGCTGCTGTTGGTCCAAAAAGGCCAAGTCTAAACTACATCTCCCAGAGTCACTGCCCATACAATCCTCTTGTGGCTGGCTCAGATTATGAGTCCAAGTTCTGATTCGTCCAAGGCACCATTTTAGAGCTAGCTTACCCCACACTGATTGGTCCAGTTCAGCAGTTCAAAACCAGAATGGGGAACTAGGCAGACACAGTTCTGACTGCAAAGAAAGCAGGTTAGACAAACTGTATTTTCATTATTACTCTAAATTATTTCTGGCAAACAGTTACATCTTTCAGATAGGTTCCCTTTGCACTCTAGTGACTGCAAAAATGGAGTGAATTGGCAGCAGCTCGAGTGGTACTCAAACAGAGAAGCACACAGTCCCCCCATACAAACTAATTATGTCTGCAAGCAGACAGCTCTTAAAGAGACAGTACCAGAGGCTCTAAAACACTCACTGATAAATGGCTTAAACGCCAAACACCATTCTTCAGGCTTGGAGCATTCATGCAAGCTCCTGAAGTCTTTTGGGAACCCCATTTGCAGGGGGTTACATGCACATTTTCAGACTCAGCTGTGCGACTTTCAGGAAGGTACAGGCTTATTACAGGCATCTGTTTTCAGGTATACTAAAGGTGGCAGGCAAAGAACAGGCTGTGTGCAGATAAGTATCCCAAGGCTCTGTCCTCTCCCTCATGCTATTCGCAGTGTACATGCTGCCCTGGGTGAGGTCATAAGGTGGTATGGGCTGGGTTTTCATTGTTATGCTGATGATACCCAGCTCTTCATGTCCTTTGCACCTGGAAGATCAGATGTGATTGACATGCTTAATAAGTGCCTGTTTGAGAACTGGGCTTGGATGTCGGTGAACTGGCTCAATCCTAGGAAGATCAAGTATTGGTAGTGGAGCCGGGTCGGAGGGGAGGAGCAGGTGCCTCTTGAATGGACCTGGTTCTGTTATTGGCCTCGACATATTGAAGGCAGCCGAAGGTGAAGAATTTGGGCATATTCTTGGGCAGTGAACTGATGTTTGAAGCTCAGGTGTTGGCTGCTGTCTATGTAGGATTTTATCATCTCTGGAATATTGCCCGAATCCAACCCCTTGTTCTCCCGGACAACTTGGTCACTCTGATACATCGTTTGTCACCTCAAGGCTTGACTACTGCAAAAATTTCTAACTTTGGGTCAGTGGAGGTGTGATATGGTGCCTGCACCTGCTGCAGAATGCTGTGGTCTGGCTTTTGATGGGACTTTCCAGGTCCTGTCATATTACGCCAGTGTTTCGTGAACTGCATTGGCTGCCTGTGTGCTGGCACATCTCGCTCAAGATAGGTCCACTGACCTAAAAGGCTCTACACGGCTGGGTCCAAGTTACCTGAGTAGCTTCTGTATCCCTACAGCCCAGGACGTTCTCACCAATCAGCAGGGAGGTCCTCCTAGAGGTGTCCAGAGCAAAATTTAGATCTTCCAGGGATCAGGCATTTGAAGTGGTTGCCCTGATCTTCTGGAATTCTCTGCCAGGGTACTTCCGGGAGGCTCCTCATTGTTAGTTTTTAAAAGCATTTTAAAACTTTTCTGTTTATGCAGGCATTTGGGGTCTAATTGGTTAAGTATAACTGAATATTGTCATTTTGAGTACATTTAAGTGAGTTGTGGTTGTACTGTTTTGATGTAATATTCTGTAAGGGCACCCTGAGCCTTCGGTAGGGCACCCAAAACAAATAAAATCTGCTACTACTACTACTAATAGTACTGCAGTTTTGAACAAGGTAGGAAAAGCTTCCAATACCATATTTGTTCGCTAAAATGGGCATTGCATTACTAACAGAGTCAGCCTGGGTGAATATGGGCCTCTATAAGGGAGATTTCCTACATCCTTCCAGGAGGTAGACAACAGTTCTTAGTGGAGGTTTACATGTTACTTGGACATGTTCAGTGACCACCAAGGGATCATATGCATGAGAAATAAGACTGCAAGACAAAGGGATCAATCATTGTGTCCTACAGATCCTGGAAACACTTAATCTACCTAGCTTTCATAAAAGACTTAGGCCTGATATTCAGAAGGGTTGCACATGGCGCAACAGTGTTGCACCATGCGCAACCCAGTGATGCACCCAGGCACGAGATTCAAACGGGATTGTGCCTGGCACAAATCCCAATGCGCCGGAGTGCATCAGGTACGTGTGGCGTGCAGGTGGGGGGCGTGTCTAGCATACCCGCACATCCCAATATTCCGGCCCAGGTTGTGCTGAGTCTTGCATGTGCAACCCCTACTTGGCTGCACACAGGTGATCCAAAAAAAAAAAAAAGGAACATGGCTGGCCATCACAGGTGAGCTGCTGTATTGCAGGGTGCAAACGGCAGCTGCCACCTGTGAGTGGCCACCCGAGTCCGCTGCATCTCCATGGCGGTGCTCCCCATGCCTGATCGCGGGCATCTGTTTAAATAAATAATGTCCTATGTCCCTGGTGGTCCAGTGGACTGCTGTCAACAATCACGGGCTTAAGTATAAAAAATTCACGTCCTATATCCCTGGAGGTCAGTGGACCACTCGCAGCCTGATCGCGGGCATTGTATTAAAAAATAAAGTTCAATATCCCTGGTGGCCCCAGCGGTCCCCCTCCCCACCTGCCACTGGGCTCCACGCTCCGCTCCCCAGTCAGCGGCGGGCAGCAGCACCCACCCGCCTGCTACCCACCGCCTGCCGACTGCCACTGTAGGTGGGCTGTACGCCCATTGGTCCACAGTGTGAGCCAATGGGCATGCAGCTCATCAGACTTAATAGTCCAGATATGTGAATGGATCCATTCACATATCTGGACTGCATAGTGGTACGGGCTGCATGCCCATTAGCACATGCTGTGGACCAATGGGCATACAGCCCTACTCTACAGTGTCAGTCAGCAGGCGGCGGGCAGCAGGCGGGTGGATGCTGCCACCCGCTGCTGTCCGGAGGGGAACGGCTGTGGGGCTCAGGGTGGGTGAGGAGGGTGGTATTGCTGGACCACCAGGGATATTGACTTTATTTTTTAATATAAATGCCCGCAATTGGCTGCGAGCGTCCACTGGACCACCAGGGATATAGGGCATGAATTGTTTTATATTTAAACCCGTGATCGGCATGTAGCGTCCACTGGACCACCAGGATATAGGACGTGCTTTATTATATACTTAAGCCCGTGATCGGGCGGTAGCGGTCCACCAGACCACCAGGGATATGGGATGTTATTTAATCTACATATGCCTGCGATCGGGCAGAGGGGTGCATTGCCCGCTGTGCAGGGGCGTCGGTCCCCGGCGGCTGCTGCCTGGCAGGGCACCAGGTGCAAGTCGCTGTGGATCGGCGCACCTGCATGCAAATGGGGCCATAATGACATGCAAATTGTCCCATTTGCACCTTGCATACATTATGGCCCCATTTGCATGTGCACTTTGAATATCATGGTTGTTGCGCAGTGTAAGGGAACTTGCTTAGCGCATCCCCCGCTCACTCTTCTGGCCACTTGCACTGGTGCAGTGCCACTGCGCAATGCATACCGCGGGTGGCCAGGGTGCAATATTCAGTGATGCTGTGCCATGGCGCAGCTTAGTTGAATATTGCCCCAGTCACGCCCCTGTGCAGTCAAGTTGCACTGCTTTCAGGCTCGCGCCATAGCCTGGCGCAATCTGAATATCCGGCCATAGAATAAATAACAGGGGACAGACTTGTCCTAATGCCCACTTCTAACGACACGTGGAAGTTCTTTTACAGGAACTCAGACCAATATTCAACTACCACATTCCCTCAAAAGAAAATTAATCAAAATAGGTAATGCCCTTGGTACAACAAGGAACTGATCAAGTTTAGGAGGCTCAGAGACAAATGGTGGAAACTATGAAAAACAATAATCAGTCGGACTGGCTACAATTTAGGCAAGCCAGAAACAAACACATAAACAAGATTAAAAAGGCCATTTCAAATTACTATAAGACATCCTTTCTGAATAATATTAATTCCAACCCACGTAATTTGGGAACTCCTGCGTAAGCTGCAGAATCACAACAGAACCGAACTCCCAAACACATTTGTGACGGATGATTGGAAGTCCTGATAGGCCAAGAAGCAGCTGATAGCTTAATAAATTATTTTCTAGCATGGCTGCAGAGGCCCTAGGAACTATAACTAAACTGCCCCACACTCCCGTGAGAACGCAAAAGCCAGTATCAAAAGAGAGAACAATTTTGTCTTCCAAGAAATCAGCACTGAACTTGTCCTGGGGAACTGCTCAGCCTGGATACAAGAAAAGCGACAGGGCTAGATGGGTTACTTACAGATCTACAAAATTTGCCTCCTGTGCTGACCAAACCTCTCGTGATACCTTTTAACCTGTTCCTACAGACAGGAGAATACCCTTCTGACTGGAAAATATCAAATGTAATCCCTGTCTGCAAATCAGGGATAAAACAGATATAGGTATTACAGACCTATTTCTTACTACTCATTGTTTCCAAACTGTCTGAGAAACTGGTTAGTAAACAAATAACTGACTACATGGAAATAAACAAACTGTGGAATCCATATCAATCTGGCTTCAGGGTGAACCACAGAACCACATCAGTCCTGCTAAGAGTAACTACTGATGTCCAAGAAGCCTTAGACAAAAGGTTATTGTTGGTTGCAGTCTTTATAGACCTGAGATAAGCATTTGATACCCAGAGTCACAACATCCTAATTGATAAACTTGAAGAACTCGGTTGATGCAGGGTCGCTAACGTGGTTCAAGAGTTACCTTAGTGACAGATTCCAGCAGGTCACCTTGAACATACATAGCTCAAAAATTGTTGCCTTTGGTACTTGAGTCCCCTAAGGCTCTATTTTAGGCCCAGTACCTTTCAACATATACATGAACTCCCTGAAATTTCCAGTCCCTCAAATAAACTTAAACCTCTACACAGACGGTACTGTTATATACACATCTGGCAACTCCCCGGACAAATCCAAGCAGCCCTTCAAGAGGCTTTTAACCTCCTGCAAAACTTCCTGTACAGCAAAAACTAATACTCAATGCAAAAAATCAAAAGTTATGCTCTTTAGGCCCTATCACAAACCTGTAGGCCCACAGGAGGAGCTGGATATAGTAACTTATGAAGGTAACAAACTAGAAATGGTCAGCTCTTACAAGTACCTGGGTCTATGGATAGACTCAAAGTGCAAATGGAGTGTCTGTAGACCAAATGACCAAAGGCCTTCACAGAAAACTAGGGTGCTCTACCAACACCGACTGAGATACTAAGGAAGCCAGAATTAGAACTGTAGAGACAATGATCCTACTGTACCTATTCTGGTCTATGGTGATGTACTGTATGGCGTGTATACAGTTATGAACTACATAAAATTGACGATTTTATAATAAATTTGTAAGACACATATTGATGCTCCATGCACGAGACATCACGGTTTACTATACAGAGAGCTAACATGGACAAGCCTGGAGGTCAGGAGGCAGATACTTACATTAAACCTCATGTTTATAATACACAAAATCATCTCCCAGGGTACATTCTGGACAAATATAGAACCCAAACCCAACAACAGGCCTGCTCTAAGATCTGCCAATGGCCTGGAATACAGGATCCAGCAGGCATTAACATACACGGAATGTCATCTCTCCTGATCAGGGGTCCATCAGCCTGGAACTCCTTGCCCATGCCCCTCAGGCTGACTAACAGGCCAATAAGACTATGCCCCATCAAAAGTGGTCCTTAAAGAAGCCATGAAACCCTAATTTGTTGCCCAGACTATGACAAGGGATAATGTCATCCAGAAACATGGCCTGGCCACCCACCCGGCACAGCACATATACATAGCATCTACCCTAAGTTGCCCTCAAAAATATCTAATCAGCAACTGCTGCAACATGAGTACTTATCTGTAATTGTCAAAGTTAATCCTAGTGTGTCCCAAATGTTTTTGTCCTGTACTGCCATATACTGTTTGACAATGTAAAGCAGAAACTACTGTACCACTGTTACCTATGTATTGTACTGTCATGTACTGTATTCAATGGGATGGAATCCACTGACCCAATTTTCACCCTGTAATCCTGATATTGTAATTTTGTACTGTTATGACCTTGTAAACTAGTCATCTGCTTATGGCACCCATTGAAAATGAGCTATGCTCAGTTGGGGTCTGACCATGTTCATATTTAAATATAGCAACATAGCAAAATATTTACTACTACTACTTGGATGAGCATTTGAACTGGCTTGGGGAGGCTGTAGTACCAAGGGAGGCAAAAATTGCCACCTCCACTTGATGAAGCAACAATGAGTGAGAATCCAGGGAAGAAGCTCCTCAGGGCAGGGAGCAAGAAGAAAAGAGTGGGGACAAAGCAGAGGACAAAGGGGTATAACTCAAGAATGCAAGAAGTGAGGAGTAAAAAGAAAGGAAATAGAGAGGATGCAAGGGGAGGGGATCAGCGTCACTCATGGAGCAGCCAGGCGGGGGTAAGCAGGAGGGAGTAAAGCATGGAGAGCCATGTGCGCCAATGCAAGGAGTCTGGGAAATAAAATTACAGCTCTTGTGGCCATCATGGTCGAGACTAGCCTTGATTTGGTGGCCATA
The DNA here is from genome assembly GCA_016271365.2 of Neoceratodus forsteri. Lineage (NCBI taxonomy): Eukaryota > Metazoa > Chordata > Ceratodontiformes > Ceratodontidae > Neoceratodus > Neoceratodus forsteri. The sequence continues at coordinate 100,278,016 of CM028132.1, forward strand.
AGGGAGTCATGGTACATGGACAGCCATGACTGACACATGGCCGATCAGGCTACCCCTGTTTAGAGAGACTGGAAAGCAAGGTGGAGGAGGAGTTGTACTATATGTGAGGGAGGTAATAAAAGCTGCAGAAATACAGGGCATCTAGAGCAAAAGGAAGGGCTGGAGGTGATGAGGGTTGTCCTAGAGGCAAGGGCTGGGGCCTCTGTCCATACAAGGTTTGTATACAGACCTCCAGAACAGGGAGTGGAGTTGATAAGACAGTTGGGAAGACATTATTAGGATGGCAAATAAGAGGAAGGTGCTGCTAGTTGGGGACTTCAGTCTGCCATATGTGGACTGCAACCTTCTAGCTGCAGCTTCAGCAAAGAGCAGGGCCATACCTGACTCCTATAAGCAGATTTTCTTAGGCAGCTAGTCAGTGAATTCACTAGGACATGGCAGTGCTGAACCTCATGTTTATAAACAGTGACAGCATTGCAGATGTCACAGTAGCAGTCCCTAAGGTACCAATGATGACCATGCAGTGAGGTTTAACATTAAGATGGTAGCAGAGGCAAACTGCATGAGGATGAAGGTCCTGGGCTTCAGGAGTGTGGACTTAAAAAATGAGAGACTGCCACAGAAACTGCCTAGGTGTGTGTGTGTGGGGGGAGGGGTGCAGGAAGGAACAGGAACAGTGGAGAAAAAATAAGTGAGGACATAGTTAAGGCAATTAGCATCTACATGAAGGAAGTGAGTAAAAGCAAAAGGAAAAAGAGACTGTTATGGTACTCTAGGGAAGTGGCCATGGTGGTGAAGGAAAAAGGGTGGCTTTCAGGAGGTAAGAGGAAACATGAGGGAGGAAGACAGGGAGGTGTACTAAGTAAAACAAAGGGAAGCAGGTAAGGTTGTGAGGGAGGCAAAGGCACAGATGGGTAAAAGGATAGCCAAAAGGGTAGCAAATGGGGATAAGACTTTCCTTAGGTAATGTAATTGAGAAGAGGAAAGCAAGAGGAGGGATAGTGAGGATAAGGATGGCAGAGGGAGACCGTGGCAGAAGGGACCAAGAAAAAGCAGACATCCTACACAAGTACTTCTACTCAGTCTTCACAATGAGGGGGTGCAGACCACCAGGGAGCTATAGAAAAGAAAAGGGTCAGGCTCAAGTCCATTTTGAGAGGACAGAGTCCTGAAGGAATTTAAGCTCTTAAAGTGACAAGGCTATGGACTGGTCGGGATATATTCAAGGGTACTAAAAGAACTCAGGGAGATGCTTGCTGACCTACTGATGGCCTAAGTCAACAGCTCACTGGAATCAGGCATGACTCTGAAGGAATGGAGAAGAGCAGAAGTGGTTCCTTTTCGTAACAGTGGCAGCAAAAAGAGGCTTGCAACTACAAACTGGTGAGCCTTTCCTCAGCTGTGGAGAAATTAATGGGAACATTAGTAAAGGAAAGGCTGGCAGAATACTGTATCTTGAATGAAATGGGCTACAAAACCAAAGACTGCTCAGATTTATGAAGTGGGAGGTTATGCCAGACAAACTTGATTGATTTTTTGACTGGGTGGCCAATGGAAATAGATCAGGGAAAGGCAGTGGACATGGCCTATCTGGAGTTTAACATGGCTTCAACACTGCTGCACAGAAGACTAATTTAGAAATTGAGCAGCCTAGGGTGTGATCCAAAGTGGTGAACTGGTTTAGAGACTGGGTAACAGATAGGTGAAAAGAAGGTGGAGGTTAACTGCACTCACTCTAATGATGAAAGAGTGACCAAGGGTTGCCGAGAGGACTCAGTACTGGGAGTGGTCCTCTTCAACATCTTCATAAGTGACACTGCAGATGAACTGGAAGGAAGGTAATGGCTTTTGCAGATGATACAAAAATCTGCAATAGGGTGGACAGTCAGGAGGGTTGGAAAGAATGCATAGGGATCTTGGGAGACTCAAGGAGTGGTCTAAAACATTGGGGGTCAATGCCAAAGGTGCACAATTATGTACCTATTTATATGAACTCAGGGACTGAGTATTGGGGGCGGAGGTACTGTTAGTCACTAAACAGGAAAGGGACATTGGGGTTGCCATATCTGATGACATCATAGGGGCAGGGCAATGGTACAAAGGAGTGGGTAGGGCCAGGGCGATGTTGGGATGCATTGGGAGAGGTATCTCCAGCAGGAGGAAGAAGGTTGTGTTACCACTGTATCAGTCACTGGTGAGACCCCACCCATGGACAGTCCAGTTCTGAGGCTATACCTCAGCAAGGACATAGACAGAGTGGATGCAGTCCAGATGAGGGCAACTAAAATGGTGCAGGTGTTTCACCAAACCCCTACACGGAGAGAGACAGAGGGATCTCAACATGTTCACCCTGGAAGAGACGAGGAGAAGGGACATAATACAGCCTTACAAGTACCTTATGGATGTGAACAGGGTGAAGGAGAGGAGTTCTTTCAAGGTGGAAGAGCACCAGGACCGAAGTTTAAAGCTGGAAGGAGGGGAGTTAAAGGGGTTGTGAGTAAGCATTACTTCACTTAAAGAGTAACAGATGACTGGAATAAATTGCCTGTGGAAGTGGTGGAGGCGAAAACAGTAGTGGGCTTCATGCATGCATGGATAGACATAAGGGAATATAAGTGAATAAGCAGGAAGGAGGGAGATTCGCCAGATATCAGTTAGGATCTGTGGAGGCAGACTAGGCAGGAACAGTTGAGCAGACCTGATGGGGCAACCTTTCTTTTCTGCTGACAAATTCTATATTTTGATGTTTCTAACTACCAGATAACTTATTTCAGTGGTAGTTAATTTATGTTAAAACTTGTTTGTCCCTAATAGTCCATCTGAGATGCAACATCATGTTACCAGTGGGGTCCTGCTTTTACCTTGTTATTGTAAGTGGTAGGAACTGACTCTAGGTATGCAACCAAGAAAAAGCATTGAGGTTAAGTTCTCATTTTATAGTGGTGACCTGGTCAAGAGGTGCACAAAGCTGCAGCTGAGAAACACAAGATTCATTGATGTACTGGCAGGTCAAGTGACTTGATCAAGTTTACAGAGTGTGTTAGTGACTAGTGGTGGATGTGAGCCTGAGAGCTTTAGGTTCACAGTTATCGCTCAGCCACTGGACCCCACTTCATCATCATCATCATCAATTTTATTTATATTAGGCGCCCTTCCAATGCTCAGGGCGATGTATAATTCACATAAATCACAATAAAATCAGCAGCAACAAACACATAAAATCATCTCCTGGGGCAATGGTTGGGAATTCGAAGAACATAAAGGAACTCACCGAATCCACCCAAGACCCCCCATCAATACTTAACATCAATGGAACCACAATCCTCAACCCAAAACCATCGTGATACCTTTAACAAAGCCTTTACCGACCTCAGCTGTCCTACCCCAGGACTACTTCAAAGATGATGAAGCCCTCTGTCTGCAATGAACACTACTCCCACCAGCTCACCGGCTTCTACTAAAGTAGTCAAGGCTCACCAAGTGCGCAAATATGTAACCAAAGCCCTTGGTAAATCAAGATTCAGTAATGACTCCCGATCTCAAAATCCTGTCTCTCACACTTGATGAAGTGCTTAGTCCTCTGACCAGAATTTTCAACCTCTCCTCAGCCTTAGCCAGGTCCCAGACAGATGGAAATCTGCCACTGTCACCCCAATCCATGAAAGTGGTGACAAACTGCCCACGATAACTACAGACCTATCTCCCTACTACCCCACTCTCCAAGGCACTAGAATGCATCGTCTCGGACCAGCTCACAGAATACCTGGATACATACAACATCCTGTGCAAGCAACAACACGGGTTCCGCAAAGGTCACATCACCTCCACAGCCCTACTTGAATTCACCAGCGCTAATCCACAATGCACTTGACTCGTGAACTACTAGGCTTAATCTACATTGACTTAACTAAAGCCTTCGACACCATCAATCACCACCTCCTGCTTGTCCAGCTTCAGAACACTGGGCTGTCAACTGACTCCATTGGCTGGTTTAAGAGCTACCTTGAAGAACAGTCCCAAACAGTAAGAATCGCTGATACACTCTCAGACCCTAGACTGGTCCGCTGAGTCCCCCAGGGCTCCATTCTGGGACCCCTCCTCTTCAGCCTATTCTTAAACTCACTACCAGACAGCTGCCCAGAACAAATAATTTCACGCCGATGATGCTGTGATCCTCACCTCTGACCCTGATCCAATCAAATTACATAATAAACTTCAGCAGGCCTTCTCCTCCATTGAATCCTGGATTCTAAATCATAAACTGCTTCCCAATCAGAAAAAAACAAGTCTATGGTCTTCTGCAGCCCCACAACAAAACAAACAACTCCACCTCTCCATTGCAACCAAACAAGGAGCCATTGTAGAGCAAACACAATCGTTCAAGTACCTTGGCATCACCCTTGATTCCCACCTCTCATATGCTGTCTTTATCAGCAATGTTGCAAAGTCTCGCCATGCAGGTTAGGCATATTATTCCAGCACAGGAACGCTCAACCCTAGAAGCAATGGCAGTGGCAGTCCAAAGCTCCATCGTCAGCATCATAGACTATGGTCTTATCATATGGGACTGCAACTACCACTGCTCTCAAACGTATCGCAACTTCCCTGAATAAGGCCTGTTGTCTCATCACTGGCTCACATCGCTGTACCCACATGTGACCTTTATTCCAAATCTGGATGGCTTCAACTTGACAACGCTTAAAATACCAAACGTGCATCACGACAAAGAAAATTATAATGGGTCTGGCCCAACCTGGTGTCTGTGCCCTCCTTAAGCCTAGGCATAGGAACGCCACTTCAAGGAGATCCAATTCCATCTACTACATATCCCACGATGTCGCACGCACCCAAGGACAAAGATCGCTCACCCATCGGGCATCTAACTGGCTCAACTCTCTTGGCAGCGACATAGCGACTGCCTCCAACACTCGGCCCTTCAAGTCCAAGCTGCGCCTCTCACTGTTTGTATCCATGCATTGCCCATCTTAACATTTCCACTGTTCCAGCTGCAAATGCCCCAACACCCAGCACTTACAATCAGTCTTTGCATCCCTAACACCTTACCTGTCATATTCCCTCGACAAGGCCCCTTGCTGCACTGTCTCCCACCCTTGCCCACCTCCCCCGTATCTCCACTCCTGCCCCGCCTCTAACCACCTCCCATACTCCCCCTACCCCTGCACCTCTGTCCCCCTCGATCTCCTACCCTCACTTCCCCACCACCCACCCCCTTGTCTTGCTCATAGCTCAAGTCTTTGTACTGGTTATTACATGTCTGTAAGTCAATTACTGTATGTTTGTAACTAAAAATGATGACTGTTGCACACGCTGACGTGAAACCTTGTAAAAGAGCTTCGCTCAAAGGTATTGTAATCCTAGATTGAAATAAATAAATAAATAAATTAAAATACAGCTCATATTCAGTTCCCACTTAATTTTAACTTTCTTAACTTATTCCACTTAACTTCCTTCTTTATCTTGCCCAGGTGGCATCTGTAAATTATATTATCTTTATCTCTGTATGTTAACCTGGTGAAACAATTTCAAATAAATAATAAATAAGATATTAAATGCAAATTTTTGATCAATGCAGACAACTGTAGAATTCACGAGAGAAAGAAAGCAGCTTTTGAGGCACTACAACTGTAAAAACCTGCAAGCAAGTAAAATATAGCAGTAATAAAACCCAACATAACACTGTGAGATTGGAGCGCTCATATTTTTTAGAGTTGCAGAAATGAAAGCATGTGTATTGAAGCTACAACTTTTGAGAAATACTACTGTACTTCATAAATGAGAATATATTGTGCAAAATTTTAGAATACATGCCACACATTTTTTTCAGGATTTTCTTCTCTGCTGCCAGACCTAAAGCCTTTCTGTGTTGGTCAGTCACTTCCAAGATCTGCCTCTTGCTAACCACCCTGCTGTGTTCCAGCAGTGTCAATGTATTGTAAAGCACTAGTGTACCAAAAGCCATTACTGAGATAGTAGTGGGCTTTTTAACTCCTTTTCTTCCACTTTCCACTGCCTGCCCTGCTGTCAGCCTTGTGGGCATCACTCTCCCTTGTGGCTAGAGGAGAACCCTTTGGCCAGACTACAGAGGTCAATGGTGCTGTGAACATGAGGTGTCTCCTCCTGGGTTGAGAGGGCGCTACTGCCTACAGTACTGCTTTACCCAGGCCTGTCCACTTCCCAGTGTACCAGGCTTGTTCCAGAACCTTGGCTGCATGAATGGTACCTTGACTTGTTACCACTAGGCCGTCAGTCGACCTGTATTTGGAAAATTTGAAACAAATGGATAATGTGGCACAGACAACAGGCAGGTGTGATATGTACCAGACAAACAAGTAGAAGCATGTACACAGGAGCTGATGATGGTGAAATATTTAAGTAGAAACATAAAGTGCTGAAGTGTGTTGTACAAACCTGCTGATACAAACAGATGCTACCGTACAACCCCATGCACATTTGTGATAAAAAGACTCCTTCCTCAAAGGCAGAGCATCACAGCAAGGACATTCTTTAAAATGTCTGCCTGGGATATAACAATAAATTATTTAAATTATGTAAGCAGTAACACATGTCAGAGCATGCGGTTATTGGATAATTACTGTATGTTCCCCACTCCATTGGTTGGCGGTATGAGACGTTAGCTGAGTGCCCTTCAGCCATGGGGTTGAGGAAAGTGCAGTAATTACCCATTAACCTCAAGTCCTGAAGTGTGTATGCATTTATAAAATAATACAAAACACAAGACTAAATAAATCTTTACTTTAGGAATACATAAATCGTCATCATTAGTAAATCGGTTCTCACACCAAACAGCTGGGTTTGCCCATTCAAAGAGGTCACATTGACTGGCAGGTAAGTCACTGATATTGTTGGCTGAACCTTTTTTCGTTTTCTCAGCTGTCACATTTACTGAGAATTCTAAGCAGTGCAGTAATTGTAGTTAGATCAGCTTGAAAACAAGTTTCAAGGCTTGAAAGGCACTATCCAGATGCATATGGTTATTGGTTGATTACTACACACATCTGGACAGCTACTGACAAATCAAGTTGCTGAATTTTCCTTGACCATTTTATAATTTCAATTTATTGAATCTCATAGTGTGGCAGTCTTAAGGGATGGGTGACCAGAAAAAGATCCAAAACCCAAACCAGTGTAGCACAGTGCACAGAATTTAAAACCAGATGATTGAAGGAAATTTGAATGAGGCACTGCCATCATAAATACATACAAAATCAATCATAACTTATTATAGGTAAAATGACAACAATTACTAAAAAGTTAATATAAGCTCAAAGACAAAGATAAAAATATCAGGGTAGAGTAAAACATAAAATGTATAAGAGGATTGACAAAATATTAATTATTCTAAGGAGTCCAAAACAAAAAGATTTGGGCCTGATATTCAAAAGTTTGCATAGGTGCTAATAGATGTTTGCCTTCGACCCAGGTTTTGCACTAAAGCCCAATATTCAAAAGCTCATTTCCACAGGCAAACATGGTTAGCACCTGCACAAACTGAAATGGGGGGTATGCAAATGTGGTGGGCAGGGAAAGGAATATCGGCACAAGCTGATGTTCAGCAGATTTGTGCCACACAAAAGGATTTAGCACTGTTCTTTGCACCGCAAATACCACTGAACAAAACCACCTCTTATTCTGCTTAACCCTAGTGGTAGTCAGAGGTACTGCAGTCAACTAGCGGTTGGCTGCTGGTGGAGCACACCCGCCCCTGTGGTCCATGACATCCCCCTCCGATTGCCAGCCTGTATATATTAAAGTCTCCTTGGTGCTAGTAGTCCCCCTTCCTCTGATCGCCTGCCCATATTTAATAAAGTATCTCTGGTGCTAGTGGTCCCCTCCAATCGCCAGCTCATAGTATAACTAAACCTCACACCACCACCGATCCATGGTACCTGCTGTTGCACATCCCTGGCATCTAGGCTCCTCCATGGCACTGAGTACGCTTGCACCCCCAGTCACCTTACCTGTATCTTCGGGTGCCATGGATGAGATTATCGACAACCAGTGCAGCCCTCCTCACACCTCCTTAGCTGGTAGCCGTGTGTTCAGACAGGGAGCGCACCTTATTCATAGGATAGGGCACATCACTGGGCTGGTGATCGGGGGACCACTAGCACCTGGGAGACTATTATGAAATACAGGCTGGTGATTGGAGGGCAGACCCTAGCACCATTGATAGCTACATATGTCGTGGACGGTGGGAAGGGCAGTGCTGCACTACCTGCCTCTGCTACTCACGCAAATGGGTCTATAATGGACATGCAAATGGCCCTTAGCACCTTACATTCCAATGGGCTAATTTGCATGGGTTCCTTTGAAAATTGCAGATAGCACTTCAGCATTACCCACTCTTGTGGCTCCACTGGGAGCCATGTCAAGGTGGTGCTACCTGACTTAGCACTGAACCACATGGTCCTAAATTCAGTCAGATAGCACCTGACTGAATATACTATCCTGGGACCTTCAGATTGCAAAGCGCATTGCAAACATTTGCACTACGCTTTGCACCTTACTGAATATCGGGCCCTTGATCTTCACATTAAGGTGAAGTTCATCAAGTTTTCAAAAGAATTGTATCCAAGATATCAGGAACACAGAAGTACCTAGAAAGGAGCAAACACCTGTGTTATAAGACTTACAGCAAGATTCCACTAGTGCAAACAATTCTGGTTTAGCTTTTTATGTTATTATATTTGTTTATTTTTGTAGGCCTTATTGTCTCACCACTCACTCTGTTATAATTGTGGTTGTATGAAGATCACATCCATACCAGTTTTACAGATTTTTTTATATACAGTTAATATATATATATATATATATATATATATATATATTTATACAATGGGGTGAAGTGATATGCTATGAAGTAAATGGTGTTATTTTCACAGGCATTGTATAACCACTGTGATGACATCACCACTGTGGATTTATTTAAGCAATAAGGCATGACCATGGTTATGTTAATGGTCTGTTAATCACCTTCTAGGGTGTACTGTGGCACGAGGCATGCCGAGTGCCACATGCCCTAGAGGGTGATTAACTGACCATTAACATAATCTCTGGGAGTGCCTTATTGCTATTATAATAAAAATGTTTTAAACAGTGTTAAACCTTGTTCAGCAAATGGCTAAGCTTTACATGTATGTTAATAAAAGATTAACATAAGGCTATTAGAATGTTTGTAGCCAATCAGAAAGCTCCATTTCTCAGATCCTTTTATAATTCCTGATAAACCCACAGTGTCTACATCACCAGCAAATATACAACAATGGTGATGTCACCAGAGTGAGACCATCTAAACTGCAGCCTGCATTTAATAGCTTCACAGTTTCTCTTTCTCACTGAATCCTGCAACTAACTCAATTAGCATTGTAAAAGACAATCACCTGTGTCTCATGGTTATTCTGACAATCCTAGCTCATTACTGTGCTGCTCTAATCTTCAAACCAGCCTCCTTCATAAACCAGTTTTCTTTCTGAGTGCTGACTGCAACAGTTTCTCTGTCTCAGTGAAGCCAGTAACTTACTGAAAAACAGTGTTTCTCACTCCTAGCTGCAGGTAACACAGTTATATTGCAAATCACATGCGCCTGTTTCTCATAGTGTCTAACAGTCTCAGCCCATTCAGAAACACTTACACACACTCACACACACACAAACAGTGCTGTCAGTATAGCCTAGAATTTAGAGTAACAAGCAATGAACAAACTTCTACACCCAGCAACCCAGTCCAGTGTTTGATTCTCACAACTTCCATTTCAATACTGTGTGACTCTGAACAAATCACTTAACTGCCCAATGCTCCCAGGCTCCCCCAAAAAACTTACCCAGTTACCAAAATAAAAAACAGAGTAAACAGGAGAAAACAGACAAAAATGTTCCAATGGATAGTAGCCCTATTGTATAAATCGCACACATGATGTGCGACTTGTAGAATATGGCAAGAATTTTACACTCATGCAGAGTGAACTGCAATATGTCACTCGTGCCTTCAGCACTGTGTGATATTATCACAGTTCACTCTGAACTCATGCAAATATTTTCCATATTCCACACTCGCCATCATGTATCCCATATATATATATATATATACAATGTATGGGGAGCCCTTTATTATTAACTGAAATCAAGCAGATTACAACCTTAAAATGTATGGTAGAACGTTGTTATAGGTAGACATCTACCTTTTATAACAACATTTTACCATCGATGTAACGTCACGATGTTGTTAACCCATTGATGGTACGTCACATTGATGTGTTAACAACTGGGAACAGGCTACGCATCCGCGCAACTTGATCAGCGGCCATGAAATGGCCGGGGTGAGAGCATGACACGGAGCAGAGCGGCGGTGGCACAAAACCTGCAGTAAGGAACTGCTTTCTAATTTTTAAACATAAACAGTACCATACACTATAAAATATAATGTATGGTACATTGATCATCAACTAAATAAATGTAGGGTACCACAGGATCAGTGCTGGGACCGTACTATTCAATATCTTCTCAGTGACATTGCACAGGACCTAGAAGGCAGAATTTCACTGTTCGCTGATGACACAAAGCTCTGTAACAGAGTAGACACACCAGAGGGTGTAGACAGAATGAGAAGGACCTGCAGAAACTTGAAGAATGGTCAGGGTTTGGCAGTTGAAATTCAATGCAAGGAAGTGCAAGATAATGCATATGGGGCACAAAAACCCTGGCACAATATATCAGTTGGGGGTGAGGATATAGCATGCACCAAGCAGGAAAGGGATCTTGGAGTTATCATCTCTGATGATCTCAAGGCAGGGAAACAGTGTGACAAGGCAGCAGGTAAAGCAAATAGGATGCTGGGATGCATAGGCAGGGCATCACCAGCAGGAAAAGGGAGGTCATAATTCCACTATACAAGACACTAGTGAGGCTGCACCTGGAGTACACTGTGCAGTTCTGGAGACCTTACCTACGTAAGGACATAGACAGGGTAGAGAAGGTTCAGAGGAGGGCAACAAAGATGGTGCATGGATTGCATCACAAGTCCTATGAGGACAGGTTGAAGGCACTGGACATGTACTCCCTGGAGGAGAGGAGGAGAGAGGGATATGATAGAGACATACAAGTATCTTACAGGGAGGAACAGGGTGCAGGAATGCACTATTTTTAAGCGAAAAGATGTTCCAGGACTAGAGGTCATGGGATGAAGTTGGAGGGAGGACGATTCAGAGGAAACGTGAGGAAGAATTTCTTCACAGAACGGGTGGTGGACAAGTGGAACACCCTGCCAGAGGAAGTGGTGGGGGCTGAAACAATCACGGATTTAAGAATGCATGGGATAGACATAAAGGAATTCTGGAGGTCAGGGTAAGGGGCAACAGACTTCCTGGAAAACATAAACTGAACTTACAAACTTAAATGGGCAGACTGGGTGGGCCATAGGCCCTTATCTGCCGACACTGTCTATGTATCTATGTATCTATGTAACTGTTTTTTACCATCTCGAGGTTGCCATGGTGACGTAAACCTCTCGAGCATCGCTTTCAAGGTTTACATGGTCACCCTGGCAACCTCCGATGGTTAACAAACCGGTTAACAATCAATGACCATACATTATCCTCTTATGTTATGCGTCATTATGACATCACTCTGTTGTTAACCCTTCTTGAGTATGTCATATCAATGAAAATATGTTCTATGTTCTAAGAAAACAGAATGCTCACAACAATCAATGTTCTGTAAAGTAATTCAATCTGTGATTACACAATCTTGGTAGCCCAAACACTATAAAATATAATGCATGGTTTTGGTTAACAACCATGCGAAATACTTCTTGAGGTTGCCATGGCATCTGAAAACCTCTCGAGCTGTGCTCTCGAGGTTTAGAATGATGTCATGGCAACCTCTCAAAGTGTTTACAGCGTGGTTATTAAATCAAAGGCCATACATTATCCTCTACTGTATATCTACAGTGCCCACAGGGAAAGCTTTGACATAGCGACACTGCTTTTCAATAATGCCCCTAGACTGTAAATAGTGGTTCAGATCCATCCTAAACCGGCAATTAGTTTCAACCCCAGCACCAAACTCACTTCTAGCCCTCCTCCATATCACTATTTATTTTTATTCTCTGATGGTCTAGGTTGGACACCAGACCTGTCAGGTGGGGAGGGGGAGGGCCAGATGGGCATCAGAGCCATCAGGTAGTATGGGGTGGGAGAGATTTCTTTTAATCCTCTGACATGCCAAGTGGGGCTTGGGATTTGTCAGGTTGTTAAGGTGAGAAGGGATAGCTTTATCTTTTATTCCTTGATGGTCCTAGTTTGCCCCTGACTCATAAGTATTTGGATGAGGAGACAGATTTATGCTTTCTAACAAGTTGTTTTGGGCACTTGACCTGTTAGTTAATTGAGGGAGGGGCCAGGCTTTTTATTCTCTGCCGGGTTGGGCAGTAATCCCATTAGGTAGTCTGCGGGAGGGGACCCGATTTATATTATTCCCAGATGGGCCAGGCTGGACACCAGAGTTCATGCTGTGCAGCAGGCTAGGTTGGAGCTTGCAGGACAGTGTGATCCCTGGGTGTGTATTGGGAAGTGTGAAGAGCTGAGACTGAGATCCAAGAGAAAGAAAGTGCAAGAGAAGGAGTGTCAGGTAGTGGAACCTGGATCACTGGCTCTTGGAGTTACAGCCTCGAAGTGTGTGCCATCGATCCCTCTTCAGTCCAGTCTCCCATACTAGTGTGCTGCAGGCTAGAGGAGGTGGAGAGACCTGAACAGACTGGTAGCAGCAGTAGTGTGGCAGCAGCCCCAAACCTCCCATGCAGTGTTTGAGACCCTCTCTTTGACCTGAGTTGATGGGCGTGGGAAAGCAGTGTTTTACTACCCTGTCTATTCCACCTTCCAGTCACCGCTTTGCTGCTGCACCTACTTATCTCTGTTTGGCTTAATACATAGAAACATAGACTATGTCAGTGGAGAAGGCCCACCAGGCCCACCCAGTCTGCCCAGTTTGACTATCTGACAGCTAGGTCTTTGTCACTAGCAAACGCTCCTCCCAGATTCAAGAGATCCCTGTGTCTGTTCCACACTACCTTGAATCCTCCACAGTCCTTGCCCCCACCACCTCCACTGGGAGTTTGTTCCAGCTGTCTGTCACCCTCTGTGAAGAAGAATTTTCTAATGTTTCCTCTGAACCTCCCCTACTAGCTGCATATTGTGTTCCCTTGTTTTCGATTGCCTGTTTAGCTGGAAAATGTCACTTACCAGTACCCTGTTTATACCACTGATGTACTTGAAGGTCTCAATCACGTCCCCCCTTTCCCCTTCTTTGTACCAGTGAGTACATGTTAAGGTCCCTCAGCCTTTCCTCGTATGACAAATGACTGAGGCCCTTTACCATTTTTGTTGCCTTCCTCTGGACCCACTCCACCCAATCCACATCCTTCCTGAGGTATGGTCTCCAGAACTGGACCCCATACTCAAGGTGTGGCCTGACCAGTTGCCTGTACAAGGGCATTATGACCTCCCTCTTCCTACTAGTGATTCCCCTACCGATACATCTCAGCATCCTACTGGCCCTTGTCACCACCTTCTCACATTGCTTTGCCACCTTCAGGTCCCATGAAATGATTATACCAAGGTCCCTTTCCAGCTCAGTTACCTCTAGGACATGCCCCCCATCCGCATTCCACTCCCTGTTTTTCTTGCCTGAGTTGATGATTTAGCACTTTTTGTATAGAAGGACAGTTGCCACCCCTGACCACTCCTCCAGTTTTTCCAGATCCCTGAGCATTCCTCAACTCCCTCCGTGTATCACCTCTGTTGCAAATTTCGTGTCGTCCACTAATAGACATCCCTCCTCCAGTCCTTCCGCTATGTCCCTGTAAAGATGTTAAATAGGAGTTGCCGAACACCCGACCCCCTGAGGCACCCCATTGGTAACCATGCCCACCTTTGAAGGTACCCCATTTACAATTACCCTTGTCTTCTACCCAACCAGTTTCGCACCCACCTTATTACTACTGACCCCAGCCCAAGAAGTCTCATTTTGTGCAGAAGTCTCCTGTGTGATATGGAATGAAACAAACACCTTCCTAAAGTCAAGGTGCACAACATCTACAGACCCCCATCCACCACCCTGGTGACCCAGTCAAAGAACTCTGTCCAGTTTGTTTGACACGACCTGCCCTCTGTGAACCTGTGTTACCATTGGTCCTGTAGGCCACTGGCTTTGAGGTAGCTAGTGATTCTTTCTTTAGAAGTTCTCCATGAGCTTGCCTACTGCTGATGTCAAGCTCACCAGTCTGTAGTTTCCTACCTCCTACTCCCTCTCTTGAGTAGAGGGACCACATCCGCTTCTTCTGCAGTCATCAGGGACCTCCCTGATTCCAAGGATTTGTTGAAGAGGCTGGTCAGAGGCTCTGCCACTACTTTACTAAGCTCCCTCAGTACCCTGGGTTGCACCCCATCTGGACCCATGGCCTTGTCCACCTTCAGCCCCTCTAGCTCCCTCAGGACTTCCTCACCCTGGAATGGACTGGAGTCTAGCCCTCCCCGCCACCATCTCTTTTTCCTGATTTACCTACCCTCCCCATCCTCCTCTACTGTGAACACTGAATAGAAATAGCTGTTTAGCATGTCCGCCTTCTCATGGTCATCTTCCACTGACCTCCTCCCCAACTATCCCTCTTTGACTTTCTCTCTCTCTCACACACTGGAAAAAGGTTTCATCCCTTTCCTTGACTGAGTTGGCTATTCTCTCTCTGTCCTTGCCTTTGCTCTCCTGATCTCCAAACCTGCTTCCTTCTGCTTTTCTTGGCATATAGCCCTATCCCTTCCCTCTGCATCATTTTATACCTCTTAAATGCCCTTCTCTTTGCCCTGACCATCGCCACTTCTACTATACCATAGGGGCTTTCTTTTTCCTGTTTTTATTTACCCTCCTGACGCAGAGGTTGGTGTCCTCTAATATGGCCCCTTTTATTGTATTCCACATTTCTTCCACCTCCTTAAGTTTCCCACTACTGCCAATGCTTGTTGAAGGCAGTCCCCAATTTTCCTAAAGTCCACGTGCCTGAAATCAGCACCTTTACCTCGGGTCCGATGAACCTCAGCAGTGTTTTCACCGTGGAACCAACGGTGCCCTCATCACTCGTGCCAAGGTTCTCCCCTACAGATAACCCCCACAAGTTCCCCATTTTTAAGTGTAACCCCTGCAAATGGGGTCCCCAAAAGTCTTCAAGGAGCTTGCCTGAATGATCCAAGTCTGAAGTGTGTTCGCATCTGAGCTGTTTAAATGTGGTTCCAAGTGAGTGCTATTTGAGCTCCATGTACTGTCTTTAAGAGCTGTCTGCTTTGCAGACATAATTAATTTAGAAGGGGATTGTGTGTTTCAATGCCTGAGTCCCTTCCGCTGCTGTCAGCTCACTTGCTTTCTGCTGTCGCTAAATGCGCAGAGGGAGCTCTTTCAAAAGGTGTAACAATCTGCCAGGAATTGTTTAGAGTAATAATGAAAATACAGTTTGTCTAACCTGCTTTTCTTTGCAGTCTGAACTGTTTTGCCTAGCCCTTCATTCTGGTTTTGAACTGCTGAACTGGACCAATCAGTGTGGGGGACCTTTAAAATGGAGCCTGCTGCTGGCAAATCAGAACTTGACTCTCATTGTGGAGCCAGCCACCTATGTACTGTATGGCCAGTGACTAAGGGAAATGTAGTTTGACCTTGGCGCCTTTTTCTACCAACAGAGGGAGTCTTATTGTGAGTGACAGCTGAATCAGCCAACAGAATAGTGTGGAGCTAAAGGAAATGCCCTGCTTTGTGACTGGAAAGATGAGGTCAGTTGTGGCAGTGAAGAGAGAAGGAGCTGTGTGCTTCTGCAGTGTATTGTTTAGCGTGGGGCCAGCGATGTGAGAACCCTGAGTTTCGGTCTGCAGCCTTTGTGAGTGCCAGTTTGACTGAATCCGAAGTTGTGAGTAGAAAGAAGCACCAGAAGTGTGTAAACCAGGCTCACCCTGTAGAAGACTGGAGAAATTGCTGAATTATGCTCGGTCTGTCAGGAACTGAAGCTGCTGTGTGTGCTCTCTGGTATTTTGCAGTAATTGCGATTGGGATCGAGGAGCAGCTTGCCTGGTATAGTACTTTCTTTTACATATGAATGTGTGAGTGCTTGTGGGGGATCGCTATTTCCAATCCCCATGCTGTGTTGTGTGCTGAAGCTGGAAGCAAACCCAGCTCAGCTTGGACTAAATACATTTGCTATCAACTGCAGGGTCCAGTCACAAAGATCTTGTCTCCATACCTTGTTGTTCTAGCAATCCAGAAGAACATCTACCATCCAGTCCTCAGCTTGGGTATTGTGAGTACAAATCAGGGTGTTCCCCTGCAGTCTGTTTTCAATCACAAGTGTGTCATCTGATTCTTGTTGTTTCCTGCTTCATGGACTAAGCTATCCAGCTCGGATTACAATTGGGTGGTGTGCATATATTTTCTTCTACAGGGCCCCATCCATCTGCACTCTACCGCCAACCCCGGCAACGGACCTGGATAGCTCCCCCACAACCTGGGTACCCAGAGTATGACTTTTCAGAACCTGTATGTGCACTGTACTGTGATTTAATGCCACCAATTAACCTGATTTCCCCTCCTGTGTTACTGCCCCTAAATAAATCAGATTTGTTGTTGTTATACTATATACTGTCTGTGGTGTTGGTACTTATGGAAACAGTATTGTGTTTGCTGTGTATGTTGTTTAACCTTATTTTACAGGGGGCCTCAGAGACGCATGCTGCAGAATCAGTCTCGAGGGTAAGTGGTATCTATATGAGTGAACAGTGTATACGTGGGGTATTGGGGCTGTAACTCTGGGGTACTGTGTGAGCCACTAGAGGGAATAAAGGGGGTCTCAGTGTCCCAGAGGGCTGTGACCAAGCTAGTCTAACCACTACAAACCTGACCTCTGGGTGGAGGCACCCGCATGGGACCTAGGCCCCTCAACCTGTCCGTAGTCAAACAGGCGGGTAGTAGCCCTGGGATAGCGCCACCTAGGGGTTACATAAGACTCAAGTCTAGGGTCACCCTCCTGGTCAGTTCTCTCTACAAGCTGCCTCATGAGTGCTTCCTGTAGGAGTCCACGATTTCTACTACTGGTAGATGCTGCAGATGGGGTGCTCCATTCCACATCCGCATGTTGAAGTCCCCATCAACAACGCCCCTCTGTTTACCATCCTCTGATATCTTCCAGCATTGCCTTGTCCACATCACCCTCCTGCGCTGGTGGTCTATATACTACCCCAGTCGTATGACTTCTCCTTTTTCTGTTTCCAGTGAAACCCATATTGCCTCAGTTCCTGCCCTGCAATTCCATGGTCTTTATGTGTTCTTTCACATATAGTGCCACCGCCCCGCCCCTTTCCTCTCTGTCCTTTCTGAGTAGTACATATCCCAGTACTGCCATAGTTCCAATCCTGGCCATCATGACCCCATGTCTCCATAATTCCCATGATGTCCAGGTCTGCCTCAGCCATGACCACTGCTAAATCTGGTATTTTGTTTCTAGGCTGCTGATGTTGGTGCACCTGGCTCTCCATTCACCGGACCTAATTTTCTGCCCACTACAGCTTGTTCCTCCCCTCCCTCCACTCCCCTGGATGCCTCCCCTTACAGTTGACATCCCATTTCCTACTTACCTCACCTTATTCCTTGCATGTTCTTCTCCTGGGCCTCCAACTAGTGTCTCCCCTGGTACTGCAAAGCCGCCACCCTCACCATGGTGTCCACCTGATGCTCCTAGTCATGTTATGCTTTTTATGTGAACATCAAATGGTCCAGGTTGTGCACAGGATCCATCAGGTAGTTGGAGAGAGGGGACAGATTTATTTTTACACCCTAATGGGCCAGATTGGGCACCAGACTGTAAGTAAGTAAAGTAAGTAAAACTTTATTTTTAGAACACTTTTCAAAACCAAAGTGCTGTACAAAAACATTAAAAATATACAATTAAATTAGATTAAACAATCACATTTAAAATCCTTCAGAGCAGGCTTTAAAAACAAATAGGTTTCAGCTCTGATTTAAAACTAGGCAGTCAGGCATTCTCTTATCAAACGAGGTAGAGAATTCCACAGGAAAGGGCAGCATAGGCAAACTCACGTGCCTCAGATGTCTTTAACCAAACTCTGGGAATTCTAGCAACTCGCCGGTAGATCAGAGTGAGCGGGAGGGCAGTAGGGAATAAGAAGATCTTGTAAGTACTGGGGTCCCTGGTCATGTAGGGCTTTATAGGTCAGCATCCCGACCTTGAAGGTGATCCGCCATTAAACGGCAGCCAGTACAGTCCGCGAGCACAGGCATAATATGACTAGACCTAGATGTACCAGTCAGAAACCTAGCTGCTGTGTTCTGCACTAGCTGCAAGTGGTGGATATCAACCCCAGTAGCCCTAGGTAAAGGGCATTGCAGTAATCGAGGTGGGAGGTGATGAAGGCGTGACCAGTATAGGAAGGTCAGCCTGAGGAACCAGGTGTTTCACCCAGGTGATATTTCTAAGATGATGAAAGAAGATTTGATAATGGCAGACACCTGAGATTTCAGGGTCAAACCATCATCAAAAATAATGCCCAGGTTACACCCGGTCTGAGGTCAGGAGCTAGACACTATCAAGCCATAATCCAGATGGAAACCCAGCCCTAGGACCTGCCCCCGAGGCGACCAGGGTCCACAACCAACACCTCAGTCTTACCGGGTTCAACCTCAGCCAGCTGGTGCTCATCCAATCTCTGATCTCAGCTAGACAGATGTTAAGCACGGAGATCACATCGTCCTGTCTGGGAATAAAGGACAGATACAGTTGGGTATCATCTGCTAGCAGTGAAAGCCCAAACTCTATCACCTGATGATCTCTCCTAATGACAACATATAAACTGCAAACAACATGGGCACCAAGATGGAGCCCTGCAGTACCTCAGGACAGGGAGAAGATGTCAGAGCAATAAATTCCAGTGACAACTCGCCTGAGTCCTACCTGTAAGAAAAGATCGAAACTAATGCAGAACTGTTCCAGACAGTCCACAAAGAAAGCCGAGGCGCTCCAGAAGCACACCATGGTCCACAGTATCAAATGCCGCAGAGAGATCAAGAAGGACTAGAATAGTGCAAGCCTTCGATCTCTCGCAATTAGGAGATCATTTAAAACCCAGATCAGGGCCTCAGTGCTGTGTCTTTTCCTAAACCCGGATTGGAGAACATCAGACATTGTAGTTTGTAAGATGGTCCTCCAGCTGCAGGGCAGCCACTTTTTCAATAACCTTACCCACAAAGGGCAGGTTAGAGACAGTTCTATAGTTAGCTAAGCAGTCTGGGTCCAAGGAGGATTTTTAAGGAGTGGTCGATGACCCCTGCTCCAAGGACTTCCAGACAATTTCAGCAAGGATCAGGCAGATAATATCTACACAACCTACTAATAGTGGTGTAGGGCCTGGATCCAAACTACAGCTGGTTGGTCATACAGTCTGACAATCTCACAATGTCCATGAACTCCAGCTTGCTAAAAGTCAAATCAGGCGGCACGGGTGCTCGCCACCTCTCTCTCCGATCTCCGCAATCCCTTAAAGAGAGAGCTGGACCGATACCTGATCTAATGCTGGCAATCTTATCTGTGAAGAACCGAGCAAGCTCCACACACTTTGTTTGTAGAAAATCTCTTCCAGGCTGCAGACAGACTGGATTGCACAGTCTGTCAACAGTCCGGAAGAGTTGAGCTGGTTGGTTCCGGACAGCAGCAATCTCCTCGACAGGAACTCTGCCTTCTTATGGGTGATTGCGGATTGATAGAGCACATAGTAGTCCATCAACCTAAGTCTGTCAGCATCAAGACCGGATTTCCGCCAAGCCCTTCTAGCCTTCGCCCACTTTCTTCAGCTCCTTCAAGGACCCATCAAACCAGGGGGTCCTTGGGCACAAAGTGAGTGGGTGAGCACTAACAGGAGCAGTTAAGTCCAGGGCATCACCCACCACCTTGTTATAGGCAAGTACAAGACCCCTGGACTCATGCACTCACTTGATAGACCCGATAGGTCCAGCACTGCCGATAGGCCCTCTGTAGTAATCCCCTCAAAGGGCAATACTGGACCATCTCCGTGGGGGCAGGCCTAGTTGGGGTGCCCCAAAGCTGAAACTTGTCATGTGATGGTCTGACTAACCATTTGATTCCACCCCAATCCCATGATCTCCATCCCAGGAGAAACACAAGATCTAGTGAGTGACCCCATATGGGTAACAGAGGTAACCACCTGTGTAAGGCCCAACATAGTCATAAGTTGGAGGAGATTATTTACACACTGCGAGAGTTCATCATCAACTCCAGGCATTGAAGTCGCCCAGAATTAACCATCTGGGCACTCCAGTGCCACATCGACAATGAAGTCTGCAAACTCCTTCAGGAATTCTCCACCATCCCTGGGTGGACGGTAGATGAAGAGAACCTGAACCCTACACCTGCTCCCAGGATACACTCAAAAGATCGTGCAACCCACTGGCACATCCACAAGGTCCAGCTCTGTTTTAAAAAGATGGCCACACCCCTGCCCCTACGATCGAAGCCTCGGCAGTGTATCACCGAGAACCCAGCCAGAGCAGCAGATGTCAAAATAGGGCCTGCATTTTCCTCCAGCCAGGTCTCAGTGATACATGCCAGGTCAGATGTTGCAACAAGATCAGCTATAATAGCGGTCTTGTTCCTAATTGACCTGGCATTACATAACACTGCCAGGGTTGGATGGGTTTTCAAGGAGGATCCCAGGACCTGCCCACAAATTGTGGAGCCCTTGGTATGGGAATCAGGCAGGAACACCCTTCCTGACCCCATTTCACCCCAGGGCATCTCCTAGTCCCCACTACCTCTATCCGCCACCCTTCTCCATTCCCCACTGGTAAGATGTTTGGGGAGGGGACGATTTAGATTTAATTTTTTTTATTCCTGCCAGGTGAGAATGGGCATATAGATATATTGATACTGATGGTAGATAAGGGCCACTTGGCCCACCTAGTCTGCCCATTTTCCCTACCTATTATAACACCACAGAACCTACTTGACCTCTGGCTGTACCCCCTTCTCGCACCTCTATGGTTCCCTAATGCCTATCTCATGCATTCTTGAAGCCTGTTACCATTTTTGCCCCCATCTCCGCTGGGAGGCTGTTCCAGGCATCCACTACTCTTTCTGTGAAGAAATACTTCCTCATATTTCCTCTGATTCTCCTCCTTCCCAGCTTCATAGCATGTCCCTTGTTCTTGAGCATTTTTCTTCTGAAAATGCTTCCTCTTAAACTTTATTTATACGCTTGAGGTATTTGAATGTTTCTATGATATCCCTCTCTCTCCTTTTCTCCAGGATGTACACATTGAGGTCCTTCAGTCTCTCCTCATAAGGCTTATGACGCAGACCCTGCAACTGTTGCTACCCAGTCTATGTTCTTTAGAGATGTGGTCTCCAGACCTGGACACAGTATTTCTAGGTGAGGTCTCACCAGTGATCTATACAACGTAACAATACCTGTCTCTTTCTGCTGGTGATACCTCTCCTATGCACCTCCCTAGGTGTCAGCGTGGCTCAGTTGGTAGCACATCCGCCTCTGGACCAGAAGGTCGTGGGTTCTCGTCTCACACCTGGATTGGACTTGCACCTAAAAATCGCTGGCATCCAAGTGCAGTATTGGGGTGCTGTACGTTGGGGTGTGCCATCCTCGATGAGACGTTAAACCAAGGTCCCTTCTGCCCATCCGGTGTTGTCCTGGTGGGTGTCCAGGTGGAAGTAAAGAACCCAGGGCACTCTTCACAAAGAGTAGGAACATTCCGGTATCCTGGCCAACATTCCCTTCCCATAAATCAGTTCATGCAATTATCCAGGTTGTGTGTGGTGATGATGTTGATGACACCCCCACACAGTCAGTCACTTCACTACCAGTCTAGCATTGCTTGTAAAGCGCTTGATGTATGAAAAGCGCTATAAATGCTGATTCTTCTTCACTTCTTCTTCTATGCACCCTAACATCCCACTAGCTCTTTCCACTGCCTCCTTGTCATTACTGTCTCTCTTCATTTAGGCCATCAGATATGATTATTCCCAGGTCCTTTCCTGTTTGGTGGTAGTTAATACTACTCCCCATTTTGTACTCCGCCTGGGTTTCTGTACCTCAAGTGCATGACTTTGCACTGCTGAAACCTAGCTGCCACACCCTTGACCACCCTCTAACTTTCCTAGATCACTATCCCTCCCGAGTGTCTACTCTATTACAGATTTTAGTGTCATCTGCAAAGAGGCATACCTTCATTTCTATCCTCTGCAATGTCACTAATAAAGACATTGAAGAGGACTGACACCCTGCTTGTCACCTTCCCTTCCTCAGAGTGAACTCCATTTACCACCACCCTCTATCTCCTGTCCACCAACCAACTTCTCACCCAGTTTACCTCCTTAGGACCCACTCCTAGGCTTCCCAGCTTATTTACAAGCCGGGTTTACAAGTTTCCTATGTGGAACAATGTCAAATGACTTACCGAAATCTAGTTAGGCCACATTCACCGCCTCCACCCTGATCCAATTCCCTGGTGACCCATTCAAAGAAATCTATCAGATTTGTTTGACATGATCTTCCCGTGAATCCATGCCACCTCAATCCAAAAGGCCGCTGGATTCCAGATCTTCCATACTCTCTCCTTCAGTAGTGCTTCCATTACTTTCCCCACCACTGAGAGTCAGGCTGACTGAGCTGTAGTTGCCAGCCTCCTCTTTGCTTCCACTTTTGTGAAGTGGTACTACATTTACCTTCCCCATTCTCCAGAACCACTCCTTCTCCAGTGAGTGGCTGAACAGTGCTGTCAGAGGTGTAGCCAGCACCTCTCTGAGCTCCTCCATATCCTAGGATGCACCCTGCCTGGCCTCGACAGCCTTGTCCACTTTCAGAATCGCGAGTTCTCTTAGAACCCTCTCCTCTGTAAATGGACTGTTGTCTGCCTCCTTCCTTGATGCTTCTGGCCTTATCTGTGGTCCCTCTCCTTCCTGTTCTTCTGTGAACAGTGAACAAAAGAATTTGTTCAAGATGTCTGCTTTTCCTGGTCCCTCTCCACACACTCCCGCCTTTCTTTTTGCTTACATAATGTTTGCTTACATACCTGAAAAATACCTTGTCCTCTTTCTGCACTGCCTGGGCTATTTCCTCCCCGTCTGCGCCTTTGCACCCTAATTGCTTTCCTGCCTTTCTATTTCTCCTGATACACCTCTCATCTTCCTCACTCTGTGTCTCCTTATATCTCCTGAATGCTAACTTTTTTCCTCTTACCTTCCTGGCCATCTCTTTGAGAACCATTGCAGCCTCTTTTCCTCCTGTTTTGCCTACCTGTCTGTTGCAGAGGTTTGTTGCCTCTCTGTCCCTTCTTTTAGATTTGCCTGCTATTCCTCCACTCCACCAAGTCCTCCCCCACCCTGCCAGGGCATCCCTGAGGCATTCCCTATCTTTCTAAAAATCGGCTCTCCTGAAGTCTAGGACCATCCCTCTGTGTAGTTTGATTCTGCCACAGTACTTACATTGAACCACACTGTATGGTGATCACTGGTCCCCAGGTAGCCATCAACTGTGACGCTTGCAACACTGTCCCCTTTGATGAGTACAAGTCCAGAACTGCCCCCAATGAGTGTGCTTTACTAGTTGCCTGAGAAATGCCCCTGCAGGGAGACCAGGATGTCCTGCCCTAGCTGAAGCTGCAGCTGATGTGCCAATCTACATTTGGCAGATTGAAGTCCCCAATCTCTCCCTTGTTTGCCACCTTTTGGATGGCTTCCACTAGTGCCTTATTCAACTCCCTCCTCCCCAGCCCGTGTTGGAGGTCTGTAGATCATGCAAGTGTGAATAGCGGCTCCTTTCCCTGCTTCTGGGTGACCCACATTACCTGACCTCTTCCTGATTTCTCATCCCAGTAGCCTTTATGCTATCCCTCACATAAAGAGCAACTCGCCCTCTTTCTTCCCACCATGTCCTTTTCTGAACAGAGTGTAGCCTGGTATGGCTATCCCAGTCATGGTTATCACTGCACCATGACTCAGTAATGGCGGCAATTTCCAGGTATGCCTTTGCCATGATGGCCTATAGTCTGGAATTTTATTTCCAGACTTCAAGCATTTGACACATGGCCTTCCAGAATGTAACAACCACCCTGTTTGTTGTCATCCCTGTCCCTTTTGCCTCCTTTCCTTACCCCTCTGCTCGCAGTCCCATCTTTCTTCACTTCTACCACTGTTTCCATATTTGTTGGGTACCCTTGGGGATTTCTTTCCTTAGGTCTCCCCCACTGCCTACTTCAGTATGGGAGCAGTTTATGTCTTCCTGTTTCTTCTGTCACCCCAGCTAGTTTAAATGCCCCTCAATGTAACATTTAAACGCTTCATTGAGGACTGTGGTTCCTCTCGGATGGTTACAGGCCACCTCCCTGTATAAACCTCTAACCCTCCAGGTGGGATCCCTATCCCCAATGTAGCCAAACCCTCCTCTCTGCACCATTCCTTCAACCATGTGTTGAAGCTCCTGGTATGGAGTAACTTATCCTTCCCCTTGCCACAGACAGGTAGCACTCAGAAAAGGCCACTGAGCATGCTACCTGCCCAAGATCCCTCCCATCTCCTTTGAACTCTTCCTGTACTATCCTAGCCTCATCCCTAGCCAGGTCATTGGTCCCAAGTTGTACCATGACATCCAGCTCTCCTCACTGTCCTGCTTCCCTAGTGATCCTCAGGATCTGTCTCTCCATACACCGGGTAGGCACCTAACCTCCCTCTCCCCACCCTTCCTGTCCCCAGATCTATCCACCTAACAACTGAGTCCCGCGACAAGGACTTGCTTCCTCCTCCCTCTGGAATCCTCTATCACCCACCTTGGGGTCTCCACTATGAAGGGCCCCCACATCCTCCTTGGTCACTATTGTGGTGCCTCCATGAGATGATCCCACCCTGCCAGAGTGACGAGGAATTTTGTAGTGGTACCATGTGAGGGATGTGTCTCTGACCCCGCCATCCTCACCCTTCCCGAGCCCACTGTAGTCCAGCCACCCTCATCCTTGGCATCTTTGAGACAGCAGCAGCAGACTTGGAGGTCCCTAGGTGGGGACAGAGGCACCCTGAAACCTAGCAAACTCAGCCTGGAGTCTAGCAACCTCCCACCTCAGCCCAGAGAGGTGCATGCAGATGGGGAACACTGCAGTCTCCAGAAAGTCTCCCCTGAAGACTGCCACCCCACAACCATTGCCTTGCACCACTGTCAGCATAACTATGTCCTTCCTTGCCTGTTTTTTCTTTTGCCTCCTTTAGACCCTTTTACCCTTGTCCAAACCATTGCTTGACCCTAACTCACTTACCCTGTTTGTTTTGTTTTACCTGTTTAATCCCTTTATTTACTCCTACCCTAGATAGGGTGTTTAACCTGTACTAAACTATTGCTTGGCACCAGACCTACCAGGTCATTGGGGAAGGTCAGATGTCTTTTTTCCGTCCCCTGATAGGCTTGGTTGAACACTGTACCTGCCAGGTTGTTGGAAGAGGATTATCCTTCCTGACAGGCCAGGTTGAGCATAGAACCTCTCAGGTTGTTGAGGAGTGATCTTTTTTTTTTTTTGTTCTCTGATGGACCAGGTTGGAGCTGGACCTATCAGGCAATTTAGTGGAAGGGACATAGGTTTTATTCCTTGAGTGGCCACAGTGGGCACTGGGTCTGTCTGATTGTTGTGAGAAAGAGACATATTTGTTTTATTCTCAGATGTTTGGGTTGGGCACCAGGGCACCATCAAGTAACTGGGGCAGGGGGACAGAGTTTTTTAAATTCCCTGATGGAGTGGGCTGCTCACCACATCCATCAGGTAGTTGGAGAGAAGGTCAGATTTTTGTTATTCTCTGATGGGCCACGTTGGGCACCAGAAATTCTATTCTATTCTATTCTGTTCTATTCTACTGTGTTTGGTAGAACATTGTTCTAGGTAGAAATCTGTCCTTAGAACATTGCAGTGCTGCAGTAGCTACATCATTTTGTTGTTGTGCTGCATTAGATACTAGCTGCCAACAGCACAACACTGTTGAATGTCTTCACAGGCGTTGATGAAGAGACTGTGGCAGTGTGGATGTGAGCAGCATTGGAATGAAACTCTACAAACCCACGCCACAGTAATGCATTTTTGGTACTGTGGGGACCTTTTTGGATTAAGGAATGTAATTATGGTTGCCCATACATTATGAGCAACCATACATACAAAACTATTTTAAACTCAAGGTTTCCATGGAAATGAGACCGCTCAAGCTGCACTTTTAGGTCTTCTGTTACCATGGAAATCTTTCAATTGAAAAACAGTCTTGTTGTGTATGATTGCTCATACAGAATCCTTTCTATTCTATTCTACTCTACTCTACATTCCCAGCACTCCTGTACCTTGTAAACTACTTTAGAATACAATGTTTATGCAAGTCTGTTGGTTAAGTGTTGTGTTACAAAATTGTCTTACATTGGCCTTCCTCTTATTCCAGCAACTGGTCTTCCCACCCCCATAGTTTCCCATTCCAATGCTAGGTTATTCAGACTGACTTTAAACTCAGCTGTTTTTGTTATACAGAGAGTTTGTGAGCTGTACCTTCTAGTTCTACAAACATCAAATGGTGACAAAGCTATGTTATCATTTGTCATTTTGCATTGCAATAATTTACGCTAAAGAACAGAAAAACATTCCCTCCTGGAGCTGTATGCATGAGTTGAAACATTCTATGGTTAACCTGATTCAAAATGACCATCACCAACTAAATGTCAATTAACTCAGTCCTGAAGTCCTACCTCACATTACTCCTTTTCCCTGCTCCCCTAGTCCTCTTCTACCTTCTGGCCAGCAGCAGCACCTGAAATTATGCAAACAATTGGAAATCTCAGCTAATGACATGATTTACCAGTACTGTTTCAAAAAGATTCAGCCCACCCCACTACTACCACCACCTCTTTCTTTGCTTCATTTGGAGCATGGACCATATCTTTACCACTCTCTGGGTGAATACATTCTTCCACATATTACACCTAACTCTATCCCCCTTAAGTCCTAGGTATTTTCCCTAGAGTGACTGATTGATTGATTGATTGATGTTTTTATTTTAGTTTTGTTGACCAGTAAGGGTGAGCTAAGTAATTCAGCCAATCTTCAGCCTTGTCTTTGGAAGGGTAGAGATACAGATGCAAACTGACATATTGAACCAGATTAAGCTGATTATTGCCCTAAATTAGGGTTATGCAAATACCTTTTCCCAAATAATCAGGCTGAATATTATATTTGGGGCCTCAAATATTTGAGTTTTTGTTATTTGGGTATTTGACTTGGGTGGGGCAGGAGAAAACATAAAATAAACCTATACCTCACCTAATTGCCAGGGCTAATTTGCTGACCTCCATCCCACCCTTCCAATCTTTTACCATCCTCCTTCCTCATTCCTGGTGACCCCAAGACTGGAAATCAAACTGTCTGCTCAGCACTATGCCTTACCAGTGCCCTAGAACAGGGCAGAAATCATCACTTTTGCAGCATGTTATGCCCTTGTAATTCATCCCACAGTAGTATTCAGTTTGCTTTGCCCACTGCTGCTGCTAGTTGCCCAACAGTTTTAGCTTCACATCAATGATAATCCCTGGTAGTTTCTATGGTCCATTGCAGCTAATTGTTTTATATTTAGAGAGCTTGCAAACTAGTATTAGGTTTTAAAGTCTGTCAACTTCACCTTTATATCTGAGGTACTTCATCATTTCCCTTTGTTTAATTAGAAGGCTGTTTACCTGATGTTAGTAGATGTGATATGTGCAACAGCACTCTGCCTGGCAGCTGACACATCTAGCTGTACCCCCCACTACTCCCATCAGCACTGTGACCTCACTGACTGTGACATCACTGCGCTTAGGACCAGCCACTTAGTGACTGCCAGATCAGTCATCTGTGATGTCACAGCAATGAGATCACAATGCTGATGATATAGTGAGGGATAGAGGTAAATATGTCAGCTACCAGGGTAAGAGTTGTTCCACACGTCCAGCACTGTATTATCCTATAGAAGAATTTCTAATGAGCAAAAGAAAAAGAAAACACTTGAGAAATAACGTTTTGTTGTAGTGCTGTGCTGCTTAGCACCAGAAATAGGCAATACATTCTAATACATCCATGGTTTGACTTTAATATGTACATTATAAGGGTAACCTCAAAGGAAGAAATGTTTAAGAGTTGCCAGTGTGGTTATATACATTTTGAGTCATTAATCTAGTAATAAAAGTTGTTATAAAATATCTGACTGAACTAGAAAACGCACTAATGATAAATTTAAGGATATCAGAAATACATTATGACAAAAACGCTATTTTAATCTCCCCTGGTTGGACTTTTTGTTATAGTCTTAGTTCCCCATGCATCCCGGTAATTTGTCAGCCTCTAGGGTATAACAGTTGAGGCACCAAAAGCGAGCAAGAAATAATTTGGTGAGACTGGAGATCATATGCCCATGGAGGGTCCCTGGAGCCCTGACCTAGAACATGTCTTGGTAACCAAAGTACCACTAAATTTACTGAGGGAAATGGTGAAGGCTGTGGGTAATAGCCTAATGGGGTCAAGGCCCAATACTTGAAAGGATTGCTTCAGAGAGAGTATTCATGGGCAGGTTCTGGAAGGTTTGCCTGCCTGAGGTGCTGTGCTCCTGAACTGAAGTGGACTGGTTCTGCCTAGCAGCTCCATAAGCTGTAGTGTTCAAGGAGAATCTTCCCTATCCTGGGCCCATCACCCTTCCACATCCTGGTAATTTAGAGTAAGTGAAGGTCCCTAAATGGGCCCAGTGTAGCCAAAGATGTATATGCACAGAAGCCAGTAGACACAAGGGATTGAGATAATTTCAAGTGATGTTTCTAAGTAGTGAGCAAGCACTGTGAAGTCACTGTAGTTATCAAGAAAGTACTTTCTGAGCTACCTTAGGTGTACTATATCCTGAGCCATTGTCTGATCATCACTCAGGATCTGTACTGCATTAAGCTGTGGCTGCAAAACCCTGTGCTTGTCACCTGAAAGAAGCGTATGTCGAGCACTGTTGCTTGTCTCAAGTAAACTGTAAGCTGCTTGAACTATTTGACGGTCCTGGTGCCCCACACAATTTATTATCTCAACCACAAATCCTAGCCAGCATCCTCAATTATACGGAAACGCTCATGAGGACTGCAGTGCTACAACTATATGATGTCATTTTTATTGCAATCTCAAAAGTAGTGTAGCTTTAAAGAGCTGCTGTTACTTCTTGAAAACATTGGAAACATAATATTTAGATATAATTTTTCTTGTATTTTATATATATATCTTCTACAACTTTCTCCTCCCTTATTTATTACCGAGAAAATGTGCACCACAACAAGAGCTTTATCTCTTATATTTCCAGTTTGGTCCCTACTTGAAGTCATAATCCTCTGCTGTGACATCACCAGCTGTTGCCATGGGAATAACTGTGATGCCAAAAGTAGAGTGTGTATTTGTTACACAAATTGTAGTGAGAAAGAAATAATGTGACTTACAGTAAACAATTTGTTTTCTGTTGACTGTATAAGTAACAGTAGACAACTGAATGCCTTTTTTCAGGTACGACACTTCAAAACTAGGCAAAAACAAATAGCAATGAAAAATAGTCAAAAACATGAACAATACTATGTATAATGTAAATACAATATAGCAGGAAAAGCACACAAATAATATATTGAAGCAGGCAGCAATGCAAATATGAGTAATGGTAGCTGCAACATAGTAAGACAATGGGTATCGTAATGTCTAGCACTTCTGTGAAAATATGGTACTATTGATATATTTTACGTTAGTAAAGCTTGCTTCAGACACCTTCATTTTCAGATGTTCAGATTAGTCCCAAAGGCTGATAGTGGCCCTTTAAGGCATACAAACAACTAGCTAAAGAGACGGGCTGTCGATCAAAGTGCATAGTAGGAATTGTGGTGTGGGGATGACCAGTCTTGTCCCTGTGAGGGAGACACAAACTGTCCCACTGGGAGAGTGACATAAGTTAGATGCACTCACTGACAAGAGGCTGTATCACGCTTCCTCTGAACCCCCTTAAAGAGCTAGTGTACTGCTTGAAATGAATAGTGTCTTTCAGAAGAAGTCAGCTATTATTTTTATATGTGATTTTTTTTATTTTCTGTTTTGCTAATTAGAAGATTTTCTACTTCACAATACTAGGTGTGATGTGTGGAACAGCACTACCTGAAGGTTAACATAGTTCTGTTCCTCCTATACAGCACCAGCATTCTGAACTCACTGACTGTGACATCATTAGTAACCAAGAAGAGTTATCTTCGCTGCTTGATTGGTAACTTGTGACATGTGACCAATCAGACAGCAGGACTTGTAATGTAACAATGACTGAGGTGGCATGCTGATGATGTAGTAGGAGGAATATAATTAGACAATGTCCGCCTCAGCTTCCATAGCTTTTCATATGACACCCAATACTATTTGGCAGACAGCTGTTTAAGGAACATACAGAAGAAAAAAACAAGCTTAAAAGAAATAAGGGACTGCTTTTAAAGGAACTTCTACACTGCAGCAAAGTGCAGCAGCTACTGTAGGAATGCTTGATTAGGCTTTTACTATCAGACTAAATTTTTTTCATCTGCTGCTTTCCAATTTTAATTGCAAGATCCTGGCCCATCCATGTCTGAAAAGCCGTGTAATATTCAAGATACTGTTGATGAGCTTCATCAGAGTTATGCTAATGAGGGCTACCAACCTGCCATAAGTTGGTAGTTCTCATTAGCATAACCTTCACGGTGGAAGCCACCAGCGGTGAATGAAATGGTCACCCTGGCTTGCAGCCATTATGGATGGAGTCAATCTTTGTAGTTAAAATTGGAAAGCAGCAGGTGAAAGAAAACTTAGTTTGATGCTAAAAGACCTAATCAGGTGTTTCAGCAGCTGCTGCATTTTGCTGCTAGGTAGGAGTTTCCTTTAAAATGAATAAAATGTTCTGCCTGTTAATGTTTTGTGCTACCAACTTTTAAGGATGATTTAGCGGGATAGTTGCATATGGAGGTGGAAAGGAGTTCTATTACAACATCTGGGCTAGATTTGTTAAAGGTGTGCCCCAAGCAAACCTCATTTACACTGCGGCAAACTGGATTCTGCCCCAATGTAGCATTCACAAAAGAGTGCAAACTGGTGTGCATCGGGCAAGAAATTGAAGTGGCAACAATGCAAATCAGGGGAAGGCACCTGCATATTGTCGCAGTCCCATTCACCAAGGATTTGCTCCTAGGGTTACACCTGTCCTGATTTTCGCAGGACAGTCCTGATTTGGGCAACTGTGTCCTACAAAAACGTGAAAATACTAAATATCCTGATTTTACAGTAGGAAAAATATTTTCTGACTTTCCACTAAATGTTCTAGAAAACTACAATAGTTTAACTAAAATACCTTAAAATGATAAGAAACAATAGAAGCAACTAAGAAACCACAATACTTAGCCTTAATTCTGATTATATAGAGAAAACAAGTCTGTTGCATTGGTCGAGGTTAGGTACTGTCCTGCAAAAATCATGTTTCAGTAAGAAATGTCCCACTTTGGGCTTCTTAAAAGGTGGTAACCCTATTTGCTCCTTGCAAGGACTGTTTGTGAGGGTCCCTGCATGGAGAAAATACTGCCGACTGAGACCTGTCTGTATTCTGTGCAACCCTTGTGGTTGCTGGAGGTACTGCCAATCACTGTCCCCTGAAAAGAAAAAAATCAATGATTTCTGGTGGTCTAGGGTCCCTCCTCTGTCCTGATTGCTGATCACTGTGCTTTAAAACAAAAGGAAAATGCCCCTGGCGATTTTGTGGTCTCTCCACTTCCCTAGTTTCTGATCACTGGTCCCAGTATATAAAGTTAGTCTCCTGGTAGTCTAGTGGTCCCTCCCACCACCCCTGCTCACTGATCGCCTTACCAATATTTAAAAATGTTTTTCATGGTAATCTATTGGTCCCTCCCCACTCCCCATTCTCCAAACATTGTACTGTGATGTAAATAATAATTTCCTGGTACTCTAGTGGTCCCTCACCCTCACTGTTCTCTGATCGCCATACCAATATTTAAAAATGTTTCACTGGAAGTCGAGTGGTTCCTCCCCTTCCCATTCTCTGATCAAAGTACAAATATTTAAAAATATTTCCTGGTAGTCCAGTGGCCCTCCTCTCCCCTAGTCTCTGATTACTGTACCAAGAAAAAGAGATAAGTACTCCAGGTGTGGTCTCACCATGCGGACTCTGTATAATGGCGGAATGACTCTCCCGCCTCTGAGATGATTCCTCTGGCAATACATCCCAGCATTTTGTTTGCTTTGGCTGCCACCTTATGGCACTGAGCAGAGTGTTTCATGTTGCCCCTATTCCCCTATATCCTTTTCCTCCCTCTCGCTGGTCACCTGTATGCCCTGCCAGCCAGTAACTGGCCCCTGGGTTCCGAGCTCCCAGGTGCATGACCTTTGCTCTTCTTAGCATTGAATCCCAACTGTCAGATGTCAGGCCATTTCTCTAGCTTAGCCAGATCCTCTCTGAGCTCCTGTCTCCCTCCTCTGTGTCCACCCTCCTATCGCTTAGTATCATCTGCAAATAGGCAGATTTTACTTTGATTTCATTCAATTAAGATTTATATTTTTAAATATTGGTACTTTGATTGGAGAACGGGGTGGGGAGGGACCACTAGACTACCAATGAATGATTATTTCCATAATGGGATGGCCATCCAAGAATGGGGAGGGGTGGGACCACTAGACTACCAGGGAAGATTATTTTTCTTATACAGGGATGGTGATCTAAGATTGGGGAGGGAGGGACCACTAGACTACCAGGAAATTCTCTTTAACACAATGGGATTATGACGATGGGGCGAGCATGCAACACTTGCCACAGGCCATGCAAATGGACCCTAATGGGCATGCAAATGGCCACCTAGCATGCCCAGTGGGCTAATTTTCATGGCTACATTTGTGAATAACAAAGAGAGCACCAGCACTATTCATTGTGGGGCCATTTAAAGGAATGCAGTTTGGGGCAGCACTAGTGGGGTTAGAGGTAGGGTAATGGGGTTACTGTTGTCTCACCCATATTCACAGTTGGATAGTGCCATAAGCTATCCATCTGTGAATAGCATTTTACCACCTGGGCAATTGCAAAGAGCAAAGCAAACTTTTGCGCTGCACTTTGTGATTTTGTGAATCTAGCCCCAGATAAGGAATAAACAATAGGAGCTGATAACTGTCAGAGAATAAAGATCCTGTTTTCGTGCATATGACCTCAGTAATAAATACTGAGAGAAATACAAAGCAAGATATGGAATACAAGCTGCATAATGCCCAAATGTTACGTTTTCAGTGTTCTCCAGGAAAGGTTGGCTGTTCTTTAAGTGAATTTGTAAAGTTTATTTTTAAACTCTGACCCATGTAATAGTAAATGTATATGACATGGTATAAGGATACTTAATTTTCCATGTTATGAGGCTGGCTTCATTTTCAGACCAAAGGATGCCATTTATCACATCTGTCTGAGATTTTCTGATGGAATCAGGTTAACACAGCATCTGACCTGCTAAAATTTCTCTGCACAAACAGGTGCATCTCATCTCCTAATATGAGGCAAATGATACTAACATTTCTTTTGCTCAAAGTGGGCTACAGCGAAGGGAAGTGATATTCTTAAATAAGATCCATCGAGAATTCACTTATATGTGACAACCACCTCAGAAAGACAGTAGCCATGCCTAATCACTTGGGAAAAAAGCGGGGGTTCTAGTCATGCTTGTCATGTTTAAACAGAACAGTAGGAAAAAGATACTGAAATAATGAATATTTTGTTCACCACCATTCTTCAGAGAGAACAGAATAAATACAGTATATTAAGCAGCAGTGTACTATGCTAAAAGTTTATACGTAGACTTTATATTCTTTTTAGATTACCCTTTTCTCATGTCTTATAAGATGACTTTTGTTCTAAGTTTCTAGTCTATTTAAAGCAGCAGTATTCCATTGTGGAAAACAAAATTAATCCTATAGTTTTTCCCAGCAGTCATGTATTTCTTGAATAAACATAAATATATCCATTTTTCTTTTATTGGGTTTCCTCAAACTGAGTTATGGGGTTTTGAAACTTTTAAAGTAGCTGCTCGGTTTCACACCCACAATGAACAAATTAAATGTTTTAATGTTGTGCTGTGCTGTTTACCATTAGAAATGTGTGCTGGCACCTTCCCAGTGCATACACGTTGAACATAATTGGCCCAGATATTCAAACTCGCCAGTCGAGGCGCAAGCCCCTCGCTGCTCAAAATAGTTGGCAAGAGGGTGTCAAGGTGATATTCAAAGGAGTTGCACCGCTGAGCAACTCCTTTGAATATCACCCTGAGCCACAGCACTTGGCAAGATGGCGCAGTGGAACTCAGCTACCGTAAGTTGCCAGAGTTGAGCATTAAACTTGCGGTGGCGCAAGTACCATTGCGCCATGCTCAAATTTCCGATATTCAAAAGGTGACATGCAAATGGGGCCATAATTTATGCCCCACCCTCACCCACCATCTAACACCCATACCACCTTCCCCACACCTTTGTCCAACTCCCCACCTCACACACAATCTAGCACCCATGCCACCCTCCCTCACTGCTCCTGATAAATACATTTTCTAACATCCCATGGTGGGTGACTGGCACAGCCCACCCTCTGCCTGAACTGCTTGTGACCTTCTGCTTGATCCCATGCCGCGATCATAAACCTATAAGAGAAAAAACACAAAATCTAAGTCCAAAAGGCCTTCTATGCATGTGCAAGGCTTGCTTTTGCAAAGCAGAAAAATACTTGAAAGTGGTGTTCTCAAAAAAATTATTTGGGGACCAAATTCAATTTACACTTAAGTGGAGCCACACTCAGGGAGTGGAGGGGTTGGGATGGTGGGTACTCTCACCCTTATATTTGGTAAAAAAAAAAAAAGAAACATAAAAAAGTTTTAGGTCACTGAAAAAAACCCACCAGAAATTATTCTAACTCAGAAACTACATGCAAACATACAAAATTTGCGAGCAGATAAAGGCCTAGAGGTCTATCAAGTCCGCTCGAATGTGCAGCTAGCACCCCTTGTTCTGCAGCTGCCCCTCCCTTCCACCCTTCTCCATCATTGACCTTCCCCCTTGTCCTGTCCCATCCCCTTTTGAAGCAGTCCACCGTTCTACTGGATACCACTTCTGCAGGTAATGCATTCCACCCAGCCACCACCCTCTCTGTAAAAAGTGTCTCCTCATCTCCCTCATAAACCTTCCTCCCTCCTTCCCTCCAGTCTCATATCATGGCCCCTGGTGTCCTTCCCCTCCCTTACTTTGAACAGCCCCTCTGTACCTGTCTTGTTTATTCCTTTCATGTACTTAAAGGTTTCAATCATGTCCCCCCATCCCTCCTCTCCTCCAGCGAGTACATGTTCAACTCCCTCAGCCTCCTCTCATATGATAAGTCCCCCAGCCCCTTGATCATCTTTTTTGCCCTGTGCTGCACCCCCTCCAGTAACTTAATGTCCCTCTTCAGATACGGGTGCCAGTACTGCATGCAGTAGTCCAGGTGTGGTCTAACTAATGACCTATACAGTGGCAGAATCACCTCCTCCCTCCTCGAGGATATTCCCCTTGCAATACAGCCCAGCATTTTGTTGGCCTTTGCAGCTGCCTTCCTACATTGTGCCGTGTTGTTCATTGACACTGTAATCAGCACCCCAGATCCTTCTCCTCCTCTGTCTGGGCTAGCTGCACTCCCACCAGCTGGTAACTCCTCCTTGGGTTCTTCATCCCAAAATGCAGCACCTTGCACTTTTTGGCATTAAAGCCCAGTTGCCAGGTGTCTAACCAGGTTTCAAGCTTTGACAGATCATCCAGCAACCCCTGCCATCCCCCTAGGTCATCCATCACCGCTCCTACCTTGGCATCATCAGCAAACAGACTGATCTTGCTCTTGATGTCCAATGATATGTCTGCAATGAATATGCCAAACAACACTGGTCCCAACACTGAGCCCTGTGGAATACTGCTCGTCACTACCCTTGGGTGTGAGAGCCTCCACCCACCACCACCTCTGTTGCCTTCCTGAAGCCAGTTCCCTACCCATCTCACCAGCTTTGCACCGCCCGTGCCTTACTTACTTCCCAGCCTTCCATGTGGCACCAAGACAAATGCCTTACTGAAGTCCAGATACAGGACATCCACTGCAGGGCCCCTGTCCAGTTGCCTAGTTACCCAGTCATAGAACTCCACCAGGTTGGTTTGGCAGGATCTGCCATGTATGAAGCCATGCTGCCTGCTGTCCTGTAGTCCTTTGGCCTCTAGGAAGGCCACCAGCCTCTCCTTCAGGATAATCTCCATTAGCTTACCCACGATAGATGTGAGGCTCACTGGTTTGTAGTTTCCCGGTTCATCCATGTGGGCCACTCTTGTGGAGGGGCACCACATGAGCCATCCTCCAGTCCTGAGGTACACACCCGAATGTAGTGAGGCATTAAATAGGTTCGCCAAAGGTCCTGCAAGACTCTCTGCCAGCTTCTTCAAGTACCTGGTGGATGCCATCTGGCCTGGTGCCTTGTCCACCCTCAATGCCTTAAACCCTATGAACGAACCTCGCCTCCATGATTTCCCCATCTGTCACCCCCTCCCCTGTTTCTCCCATTCCTCCCCTTGGGTGCCACCCTCTTTCCTTAGTAAATACTGAGCAGAGGTAATCATTTAGTGCTTCGCTTCTCATCGTCCCGTTTCCACCCAACCCCACTCCTTCCTAATTCCTACCATGTGGTCCCATAGCCCTTTTCTCCCTGATGTACCTAAACAAGTCCTTCTCCCTCTTCTTAATGCCTTGTGCCAGCCTGAGTTCTGTAGATGCCTTAGCTCCCCTTACTGCCCTTCTCACCTCCTTCGATTACATCAAGTACTCTTTCCTGTCCTCCCCCCTCCCTATTTTCTTGTACCTTCTAAAGGCAGCTCTTTTCCTCCTTACCTTTTCCATGACTTCCTTACTTAACCAGCTCAGTTTCCTGGCCCTAGCCTTCTTGCTCTGGGCCTTGCAGCAGGTTTTGATTGCCTCCACTATCCCCACCTTTATGAGCTCCCACCTCTGGTTAGTGTCCATAATAGATTGAATTCTGGCCAGGTACCCTTTTACCACTTCCTTATCTCCCAAAGTCGGCCCTCCTGAAGTCCAACACCTGTGCCAGATTCCACTCCTTCCTTTGCCCATATCCAATGTGAGCCATGGACTGAGTGGTGGTCACTCCTGACAGTGGTTCCTCCACTGTAAGTTATCCCCAACAAAGTCCCATTTGCCAGCACAAGGTCAAGGGTATTCCCAACCTGGTTGGTTCACTGACCATTAGCAGCAAGCTGTCTTGAAGGCATCCAGCAGTACCTGCTCCTTCTGTTCCTGGTTGTTGGGTACTCCAGTCCACTCCTGGCATGTTGAAGTCCCCCACAATCGCCACACTACCCTTCTCACAGGTCCTCCTGATCTGTCCCAAGGTCTCTGTCTAACTCCTCCATCTGAGATGGTGGCCTGTACACACTCCCATTCTGAGAACCTATTCTTGGAATCCTGGATTTTCATCCAATGTGACTCAGCACAACCCTCCTCCCCTGCTTCCCTTACACACTTCAGTCCTTCCTTCACATATAGTGCCACGCCGCCTCCTTTCTCAATCACCCTGTCATTATGAAATAACCTGTACCCTGGTACAGACAGGTCCCAGTCATTGTATTGGGTGGCCCATGTTTCTGTGATGGCTGCAATGTCCACCTCTCCTTCTGCCATGAGCACCTGTAACTCTGCAGTTTTCCTTCCAAGGTTCCTAGCATTATGGGTAACCACCTTCCACCTTCCCCATCCTGCTCTCCTTTACTAGCATCACCAATAGTACTTGCCATTTGTCCCTTGTCACTGTTATGGTGGTAGCTCATGGTTTCAACCTGTGGTCTCTGCATGTCTATTGCCCAATTGCCACCCCCACTCCTAGTTTAAATTCAACTCTATGTACCCTCCATCCTCTGTTTCAACACTTTTTCCCTCCTCACTCAAGTGTAGTCTGTCCTGTCATAAAGACTACTGTCCTTCCAGGTCCTCCCCCCCAACAGCCCATACCCTTTAACACAGCACCAGGTTCTTAGCCATCCATTAAATTCTCAATTTTCAGCTTTCTTGTGCTTGCCTTGGGCACTGGAAGTATCTCTGAAAAATGTTACTGATCTTCCTGCCCCTCATAATCTGACTATATCTACTATCTGTCTTGTCAGCCAGGTCATTCGTCCCAAGATGTATATTAAATGAGGCTTGTCCCTCACCCTTCTGACATATTTCAGAACAGATTGTCTCCACCCTTTCCGCTGTCATTCCTGGCATGACCCACCCAAATGCAACTGTGCCTGTCTTCCTGCTACCCCACCTGACTCCTCTAGTATTGAGTCCCCAGCACTAAGATTCCACCTGGCCTTACTCCCTGCTTTCTTCCATTCATCTCCCTCTCTCATTTCCAGCTCCTCTTCCTCCTGGACATTATTTCCCTTTGCCCCTGCTGCAATTTTCCCAGCTGAACTTCCCCAACTCTGGTTTGGTCCAGGCATTTTCAATTACCTCTCATTTCATCTTTCCCTCCTCCTCCTTCTTCCTCTCTAGCAGTGCAAAACTATTTTCTGAAGACCTTCACAAAGCCCGCCCCTCTCTCTTCATAGTAACCTGTTCTCTCCTTTCCACTCCATGACTTTTGCCACTTCTTCACCCTCCTCACAAGTCCCTATCTCCTCCTTCCATTTGTCTTTGTCTCCTGACCTGGTTTCCCGGCAATCGCTCTTCCTGGCCTGGGCCCCTTTGTCTCTGCTTTCCTCTTCTGACCCTCTCCCACCACCACTGTTGGCTCAAATCACCTCCCTCATCTCCCTCTTTCCTCACTCCAGTATTGGGCTAAACCCACCCCCAGTCTGCCTTGCCTGTCTTAGTTCCTCCTGCAGACCCTCAATCTCCTTTCTAATTTTCTCTATGTGGTTGCACACTAAACATCCGCCCACACTCCAGGCAATTTTTAGAAAGATTGGTGCACCGCAGTTGTTGCAGCCTACCACCCTACCCATTGCTGTTGTTGCCCACCAGCTACCCCCCACCCTTCCAGATGAAGGATACCAAACACTCCCCGAAGTCTCCCCTCTCCCCCTCTACCAGTGAAAAACATTCTTTTCTTAATTTTCCTTACCCCCTTTGTTGTACACATTTAGGTAGACTGAGCAACTGCTTTTTACATTCCTATCATTCCTATCCACACCCAAAAAAGACTTTAAGTAGCTATTGCACAACCTTCTTCAAACTCCTACTCCTCCTTTCCACAATGCAATAAAATGCAAAGAAGTAACAATGAAAGCTTTGATTTGCAGTTACTCCTTCCACTGAGATAGCAGTCACCTCTTCACTCGCTGCTGTTCCTTTCCTGGATTTTTCTTCGCTATGACAGGTGCATATCCTTTGCCTGTTTGAGGAAGTGATGTCAGAATCCTGGTATAAAGGAAATCACAGACCAGGGGCGGGTGGGGTGAGGGGTTGGAGGGGTGGGACCAGCCCAAGTCTTCCAGAAACCATCAGATAGCTGAGTCCCCTGGTCAGACCATTAGCACCCTTCTGCCACTATGCACTAAACTTTGCAGCTAGTGAAGCCAGCAAAAATCAATCACAATTCTACTCAGGCACCCAAAATAGATGTGCTACCAAAAGAAACAGGTCTCCAACTCAATCAGCTTCACCAAAAACACATCAAAATTGGCTTGAAATTAGAAGATATAGGTTCTCCAATTCAAAGAAACAGCCCCAATTAAATCATACCAAATAGGTTTTAAATCAGAAGAAATGGGCCTCCACAAATGCAGCCTGCTACACAGTGAAACATCAAACAAATGACCCCACTTATAGTCACCAAAACAGGTTTCAAAATTCCAACAGCCCCAAAACAATACCATGCTAGCTCCTTAGAAGTAGTAAGAAAGAAAAGAAATAACCTTCTACCAAGTAAAATCCACAAGAAACAATATAAAACAACAAGAAGAAGCTACTGTACTGAACATATCTGATCATTTCCTTCTAGTTCCTTCACAGACTGAAAAAGAATGTAATGCATATCCAGCAAGTAATCCTTTCCCCAACTGCTCAGCAAAAGAAGGTTCAGACAACCTCTGCCAGACCCCAGCTGCTTCTGTAGTTAACAGACCTCAAATACAATGTCCAACACACAGAAATGGCAGCTAAAAAAACTACTTTAAATCAACTTACAAACACACTCAGCAGCTAAAGGCCCTTTCTTGCTCTCCTCTAGCTGAAAACTGAACGAGATGACAGTTAACCATCACCTTCTAACACCACTAATCCCTGTAATATGATGCCTGTGCTTACAGGCCAGAGAGCAACATTTAAACACACAATCACCAATTTGTCTACTAGAATACCTTAATCCTGACCAAACCAAATTTTAAAGCACAAAAAAGGCAGTTAGGAACATACCTCAAATACAATGTCCAACACACAGAAATGGCAGCTCAAAAAAATACTTTAAATCAACTTACAAACATACTCAGCAGCTAAAGGCCCTTTCTCTCTCTCTCCTCTAGCTGAAGACATGAACTGCACATGAACAGGGACAGCAAATGTTTTCCATGTTTTTTCTCTATTACCCATAACTTTCACATATTTTTCACATATTAACCCAGATGCTAGGGATGAGCTTCTTGTCAGCCCCCCCCCACCCACCATGACTACACAAGTATCAACATTGTGACCTACCCAATTGATCTAACACATTTCATAACAGGCCTGCAGGACCTCAAGTAAAACATCCTACACATCTGGCACCATGCTGTACAGCTAGGTGTTCTGCTTTGGGCCTGCATGAAGCAAGCTACAGGACAGGTGCCATACTCCATGGGAGTGTTGCTTTGCATAGCCCCACAGGGCCTTGCAAGGAGGTCTGACATCATGCCCAAAAGGTCTGCTGCTTTGCATAGGGCCCACAGGACCCTGTGAGAAGCAAATGTCTGGTCTGGTGTTGTGCCTGATTGGTTTACTGTTTCCCATATGGTCTTCAGGGCCTTATGCGATCCACACTACTGATCAGGTGCCATTCCTGATGGGTCTGCTGCTTCATGCAGGGCTTGCAGGTCCCAGTGCAAAGAAATATACAGGTGTCAGTTCATACTTTTAAAAAGTAAGAAAAATTGCAGAAAAATGTGTTACTACATCTGTTAGGGTTATAGTTCACAAAGTCGGGGACTCAGATGTTAGGGGACAATGTCCCTGAACCCTTGGAGAATCTGTTGTGTGTTGTTCCTTTGGGTTTGAATGATCATATAATGACTGCCATCTTTCCTTTTCTAACAAAAAAGATGGAAATACACAAAAATGATGTACTTTTAAAAACAAACATCTGAACCTACAGTATGTAAATGGAACTCATTTAGCCAGATTCTAGTGTGTTTTTTTAAATCATCCAAGAAACGTGTTTCTTGGCACCCCGAAATCCTGTTTGCCTGGATAGCAAGGGAAGCCATGTCAGAAGCACTGATGTGCATGCCTGTAGTCATGGCTGATCTTATATTACAGAAAAAACTATTATCTATCCCTCCCAACCCACATTGCTAAATACACTAACCGGATGGTAGCTGCTCAATCCTAACACTGGTATCCCTCCTCGCAACTGAAGTTTTAATTTAAATGGATAACAGATGCCCAATTCCACTATTGCTATTAAATGACTGTTTTTAAAATCTATTTTCTGACACTGTGGTGCCCAATCCTCAGTGACAGCTAACATCCCTCTCTCCTGAATAGGTATGAATGACACTGGGGTGCCCACCCCGGTACCATTATGAATGAAACACCATCAGTCTCCAAGATGTTTCACCCCCTATACACCCAATACAGAGCAACACAGGATGCCCACCCTCAGGGAAACAAAATTGTTCACCAACACTGGGGTGCCTAATCCCTGTGGCCAGTAGCCTTGCTGAAATAAAGAAAACTATTCCATAATGATCTTTTATTTATTTATTTTTTAACTCATCCTGAAAATAAGAAAAGGGTCCCTCGCTGATCTCTGAAAGCCCTGGTCAACCAGCATAAATGAGGATACGATTCCACTGTCTCAAAAAGAAAGGAAATTTAATATCAAAAACTGAGTTAATGTACCAGTTAGAGTTCAACTTAATGCAACAAAAGTAGGGACACGTGGTGTTTGGATTTCCAACCCTAACCCCCAAGCAGCAAAGCACAAGATCACACAAGCAACCACAGACAGCCATCATCAGGTAAAATAAAGAATATATAACTGTTTCCAAATGACACAAGTGCAGTAGCACTGATGTGCTACCTTCATGGATTTGTATCTGTGGCTTCAAAAACACAGACCCCTTAAAGGCCTGTGCTTCTGCAGCCACACATATGTGTGTGTGTGTGTGTGTGTGTGTGTGTGTGTGTATGTGTGTCCCAAAGTTGGGTCCCTACAGAAACAAAGACTGAGACCTCTGAGGAATGCAGTTTGGAAACCTGTAGATTCCCAGTGACCCCTTAGGACCCATAGGGAGCTTGTGGGACTGTTATTTATGTGTCAAGGACCCTTATGGAAAAGCCTGTAGGAGCAGGGGGAAAGAAGTGGTTGTTGACATTCCAGCACTTTCTAGTTCCCCGAGCAGTGTCCTTTGTACACCAAGATTAGCAAGCAGCCCACACAGTCAGATACCCCTCCCAGCAATTAGGGTCACCAGTGTGTCCCACTGAAGCATTCCTGCATCACCTGTAGCCAGAAAAAAACAAAGTTTCACTGTATTCCCCCTTCTGCCAGCCCAAAGACAAGGCTATGTTTTAAAACATGTTTTACTTTCTGTCCTCAGTGCTTGCTTTCACAGACCCCCCCCCCCAAAGCAGACAGCATGAGACATAGGTAGGCACACACTGGGATTGCTGTCCATGCCTAAAGTATGGGCATTTTTTGAAATCAGAGAACTGTTGTGGCCTGAGCTCAGCATTCAGCGGTAGAATTCCTGAGTCTTCTAGAGTGCCCACACCAACCACAGGGAGTGAAGAGAGATCAGCAAGGGAGATGGATGCAGAAAGTAATGGTGACCTTTGGCTTACCTGTGGAAAGGTTGAAGTGGGTCTGTTAGGTCTGTCTGTGATCTTTCCCTCAGATCAGCATCTGCCTTAATTGGATGGTTCTTCCAGTTCCCTCCTGTGTGGCAATCAGTGTTGGTGGTCTTTCCTCAGTAGTGTCAGCCATGCAGTTGGTGGTAGGGGTGTGGAAGTAACAAACAGTGTTTCCCAAATACCATGAATAATAGGCTATACATTACTCAGGAAGAAAAATGAATAATCAGCACTATTTGTGGCTATTTTATGTTTTGCTACTCGGTGGGCATTCATGATCTCCTGAGACTTCCTATCCCATCACAGGCCACTTTAGAAGTTAACTGAAGGCAGATCATGTGATCTGGTACTTACAGAAGCTTCAGGCAGGAGAAACAGATGGTTTGAGTGACTGCAGAGAAATAATCTACTTCTACCCACTTGTTAAAACTAGACAAAAATCTGAAATCCTGACTTTTTTTAATTCCCTCTCTAAATTCCAAGCTAGAGAGGGTCTTTTTTTTTTTTGCACAGAATGGTGAAAATTAGACTTCTGAGACAGGGAGACTAGAAGGATTGTTTAGTATATGATGAGAGAGACATGCAGTCAGACAGGCCCCAAAAGCACACACACACACACGTGTGTATATGTGTGTGTGTGGGGTGTGTGTGTGTGTGTGTGTGTGGGTGTATACTGGACTAAGACCAAACAAGATTTAAAGCTGCAGTGTAATACTTTAAAGGCTAACAGCTTAAAGGAGTTAGGGAGGGTTTGTAGGGGTTTATTTTCATTAGAGATTTAAGGTTTTTGTAACTTAGTTGTGTGAAACAAAGAACAAGGCAAACAATGTGACTGAAGTACAACTTGCTGTTATGGACCTTATTTCATTGATCATGTCTTGGCTTCATAGCCAAGAAAAAATTTAAAATATATTTTTTTCAGATAATTTAGTCATGCTTAACTATTAGTGAGTGAGACTTGTCAGGTCAGTATTGCTGCAGTTACTTGAATGATTTGCTTTCATAACAAATATAATTTAAATTTAATAACAGAAATCTTCCTATGAGGAACATAGCTTGGGTCCCTCCACAGCCAGTTAAGGAAGTATGAGTGCACCGTAGCTGCTACTGGTAGGGTGGGGCTAGTTGGCTGACTCACACCACTTCAGTTAGCTGTTTTTCTGTTCTGTGTGCATTCACAACTGTGCACTCAACACATTTTTCTATGTCTGTGGCTTTTC
The DNA here is from genome assembly GCA_016271365.2 of Neoceratodus forsteri. NCBI lineage: Eukaryota > Metazoa > Chordata > Ceratodontiformes > Ceratodontidae > Neoceratodus > Neoceratodus forsteri. Next base: position 100,322,496 of record CM028132.1, read on the forward strand.
TGCCCAAGACAGAATTAAAAAAAAAATCTTTTTTTTTTGAGAATTTAGTCAGGCTGACTTAAGTAATAGTGAGTGAGATTTGTTAGCTCAGTATTGCTGCAGTGACTCAAGTGACTTGATTTCCTAATAAATATAATTTAAATTTAATATCACACATCCACTGTGAGGAACACAGGCTTGGGTCCCTCCATAGCCACTTAGGCAAGTGAGAGTGCACTGTAGCTCATGGGGTGGGGTTAGTTGTCTGGCTCCCACTGCTTCAGTTAGCTGCTTTTCAGTTCTGTGTGAGTGCACTCAACATGTTTTTCTAAGTTTGTGGCTGCGTGCCCAAGGAGAAATTAAAAAAATATTTTTTTTTCTGGGAATTTATTCGGGCTTGACTAGTAGTGAGTGATACTTGTCAGCTCAGCAATGCTGCAGGGACTTGACTGGCTTGATTTTATAATAATATAATTTAAATTTAATACATCTTCCTGTGAGGAATTCAACCATACAACCACAGCAGAAAAATTTAGCTTTTCTAGCAGTCCCAGCAAAGGAAAGCAGATGTAGAGCAGCAAGCAGCAAGAGAGGAGAGCATATACCACAACACTCAGGGCACATTTGCCTTACGAAATTATGTTTCACCCCATTAAAGCCTGGAAGTCTAACACCAGCACCAGCACGGCATTGACTGACACCAGGGAAAAGTAAATGTACCATTCAAATTACTGGTAGTGCAGCCAGGAGGACATTGTCATATCATTTACTGCCACTGATACTACCAATGTGAATATGCCCTCTTTATCCCTTGCCGCTGTCACCAGTACCACCAGTAGCAGGATGTCCTCCTTAATAATCACCACTGCTTTGAAGTACTAGCCATCCACTACAGCTTCTAGCATTCCAACTTCTGCTGCAACAGTGGTCCAGCCAGTGACTTCACCAACGTCGCTGAGACCACTTCTGCCACTGTGATCCAAATCACTCCTGTTACTGTGACTGAGACATTAATATCCTAATGTTCTGTCCTAATATCCTTGATTAATGTGTGGATTTTAATGGAAAAACAAATTCACAACCTGATATTGGAAATGTTCTTAAGTTATGAGTTTGTGTAAAATGCAACTGCTGATCCTGTGACTGGCCTCTCTAGGCTACTACAGCTAATGAGATCTTCTTTATTGTTATGCAAAAACAAGGATGATTTGCACCAGGGCTGTAACTGATTCTAGCTTGCAGAGCCAAAACAAGCCTGACCTAGTAGTATGAACTATTTGTTTCCCACTTTTATGGAAAAATACATTTTCCTAGCAGTTCTCCAGAGAAACATTGAAAACTTAAATTATCACATAAGTGTGAAAAAAACATGCCCTCTCCTCTAACTTGGGATTTAGAAATAGAAAAATAAGGTAAAGATTTCTGATTTTTGGCTAACTTTGACAAGTAGATGGAAGTAGACTGCTCTTTCACTATAAATAACTGCAATTAAGAAATGGATAGCAAAATGACAACAGTAACACTCCCCTAAAAAAGCCCTGTGGGCTAGACTGTGACTGATTGTTTTTTTCTTGCAGAGCAGAAACAGGTCTAGTATTTTGGGAAAGAAAACGCTCCTACTCTATTTCATAATAATATACTTTCAGTTTCATTTTATCTTCCTGTGATGAATACAGCCATGGCAGATAGAGGACATACCAAAAAATGCAGCTGGTCTGGTAGCCCCAGCAAAGCTCCACTAGCTGCACAGCAGCAAGCAGCAGGTCATAAGTGCAGTGCAGAGCAACATGCATGGTGTAGTCACCGCACAAAATGATTTTGCAGTAAATTATTCTGACCCAGATATAACTTATATTCTTGTTACTATAATACAGGTCACTAGCCTGCATACCTCTCAACATTGAAATGCATAGCACTGACCTTCACAATTTTGAGTAAATGACCAGAATGTGTAGTACTTTCTTAAAGAAGAATATGTCTAAGAATAGTTGACCTCATATGTTTATTGTTAAAATTTGCTTCCATCAAGTTAGTTCACTATTTTAATGGTTTGTGTGTCCACAAATAGCTGTAACATTATGACAAACATTATTAAACCTTTGCAGATCAAGAGTAAATTTGAGAGTAAAAATCATACTGCTATGCAAAATACATAGCAGTTGAGATGTATGTTATCATGTATTTTCTGTGCGTGCGTGTGTGTACACTGTGTGCACTCAAGAAAGACATTGTTGTAAGTTTGTTACTTCATGCCTGAGAAGAAATTTTTTTTTTTGCAAATAACTATTTTTTAGAACAAAAACAAGTTCACATAACTCATGAATTGAACAAAGTCATAAAATGCCATTCAATCTGAATAGGCAATTACAGACTTGTGCATAATACAATAAGATAAAATAACTTGAAAAAAGAAAAAGAAAAAGGAAAGGAAAAGACCCCAAATTTAATGAAACAAACCCTCCCACCTCACAGGAAGGGAAAAAAGGAAAAAAAAAAAAACCCTACCAACAGCAGTTCCTTTAACGTAACCGAAATGCATCCTTAGCTGGTATTATATGATCCATATAGGTCCATATGAGAGATCTGAGTAAAGGTTCATGGCACAGCTCTAACCAATTCTACACAAAATGTAGTGAAAAGGAGGGAATAAGAAAAGTAAGATAAAGGAAAACCTATATGTATGTTAGAGAAATAAATTAAAAATGACACCTTGGAAGATGCTATGCCCCCCTATAATAGTTTAAAAAATATAATTCTCCCTAGAGAATGGGACATCCTGCACAGTAAACATCTAAAGTACTCATATACCAGAAGGATCGAAGGCATAAATAGAGAGAAGGGGGAAAGGGGTTGGTGGGTGACAGTTCAATAATCAAATGTATCCTTAAGAATTGAAAAAAGCTCACCCCAGCACTCCTGGAGCTTCTCACCAGAGTGGGAGAACCAGGCTACACATCTTTCTGCATTTAGAGCGGTAAGAAATTCCACCCACCATTCACCAAATGAAGGTTCCCATTCCACCTTCCAATGTCTAAGTATTACTAGTTTAGTGACCGTAGCCACCAATGCTAACTGCACTTTTTGGGAATAAGTAGGGATCACTGAATACATACCTAGCAGACAAGTGTCCTCATTAAAGTACAGAAGAAGAAGAAGAATCAGCATTTATATAGCACTTTTCATACATCCAAAGCGCTTTACAAGCAATGCTAGACTGGTAGTGAAGTGACTGAATGTGTGGTGGCGGCCATATTGCACATCATCACCCACACACAGCCTGGATAATTGCGTGAGCCGGGCAATTTTAAGATAAGACACCATCCCCTTTTTGGCCATGTTCCAAAAATTAGCTATTTTAGGGCACGACCATAGTTTATGATGTAATGTAGCTAACTCAAAGCCACATTCTTTACATTCTGCTGAAGTCAGCCATCCTATCCAAAATAATTTAGCGGGCATAAAGTATAAATTATGGAGGATATTGAACTGAATGTTTCTTAATCGGTCTTGTTTGATTAAAAAATAATTATCCGTCCAGATCTTCTCCCAAATTTTATTTGGGAAATCTTTGTTGTAATTATTTTTCCAATAATAGGCTATAGGGGAAACCTCGGACACAGCATGGTTTATGATTCCCTTGTACAGTTTAGCTATCGCTTTCCGACCCTTAGAGATTAACCAAAGATTGTTTAATACTGCACCCGAGTTGTCCGACCATGGGGATTTACCCAGAAAATGCTTAATACACTGGCGCATTTGAAGCAGCCGAAACTGGCTTTTTAGGGGCACCTTAAACTTTGTTTGCAGAATGGGAATAGATAGGACCGATTTAGTTGAAACAAAGTCAGCAAGGCATACCTCATTGTGGGATCCTCCAAAAAAGGTTTCAGTTGCTTTCTTGTTTATTTTTAAATTTGGGTTATTAAGTAAGGGTTGTTTCAGGTCTTTTATAGTAGAGATTTGAAGCAAAGAGCATAGCTGATGTAGAGCTCTTACATCCCACCCTAGGGGAGAGTTCCTGAGTTTTAATGGAATATTTGACCAAGGGTTAAACAACAAAGCTCCCAGGGCCATATTACTAGAACAAGCCTTTTGGTTGTCTAAGACTAGCCATGGAGGGCTCTCTACTATGCCGGACGAAGATGTAAACCAATGTAAAAATCTATTAGCATGACATGCCAGATAGTAAATGCAGTAGTCAGGTAATTGAAGCCCCCCCAATGTCCTGGGACGGGTACGTTTTCTGTAGGCCCTACGTGGAGCCTTCCCCTTCCAAAGAAAATCGGAACAAATCCTCTGAAGCAAAAAAAAAAAGGATTTAGGGAGGTAAATGTTAAGGTTACTAAAAGGGTAGAAAAAATTGGGCAAAATAGACATTTTGAAGACGTTAGCTCTCCCCCAGAAAGTTAACGGTAAACTGTTCCATCTTGCCAGATCTTCTTTAGTTGATTTTAACAATGGGTCTGGATTGAGGTCCTTGAGAGCAGAAAAATCTTTAGAGATTTTGATACCTAAATAAGTTAGGTATTTTTTCTCCCATTGCAGGCCCATATTTTCAATTATTTCTCTCTTAAGGAGAGGAGATAAGGAATATACCAAAGTTTTATTTTTATTAAGTTTATAGCCTGAAAATTCACTAAACTGAGAAATAATTTGAAGGGCGCGGGGGAGGGACTGCCTACTGCTCGAAATATGAAAAAGCAGATCATCAGCGAATAGGGATAATTTAAATTCCAGGTGGTCTACTCGGATACCTTTTATTCCTGGATCCAAATTGAGAACTCTGGCTAAGGGTTCTATGTATAGATTAAATAGATAAAGGGAAAGAGGGCAACCTTGTCAGGTACCTCGACGAAGTGGAAAGACCTCAGAGATATAGTTATTGCATTGCAATCGAGCTGACGGGCAGCTATACAAAACCTGAATTTGGTCAATAATGGATTGCGGTATGCCAAATTTTGATGGAACCTCAAACAGGTATTTCCACTCCACCCTATCAAATGCTTTTTCTACATCCAGGGACACCAAGGCTGCTTCCAGCTCAGGGTCCCCGGATGCAGAAATCAGGTGGAACAATTTTCTGAAATGATCTGCAGAAGTGCGCCCAGCCACAAACCCTGCTTGTTCAGGACTTAGTAGACACTCCCATACTCCCACCAACCTGTTAGCCAGAATTTTTGCATAAATTTTGACATCAATATTTAGCAAAGAAATAGGCCTATAATTATTGATCACTGAGTGGTCCTTCCCCGGCTTTGGTAAGAGGATTATTCTCGCTTCAAATAATGACTGATCCAAAACTAGGAAGGAACTCCAATACCTATACAGCTGTAACAACAGAGGGGTAAGATTTTTTTTTAAGTTTTGTAGAATAGGCCTGTGAACCCATCTGGGCCCGGTGCCTTGTCTGGTTTTAAAGAGTCAATCACTAATGAAATTTCCTCCCCTGTGATTGGGGCTACTAATCTAGTCTGGCTATCGCTAGATGAGATGGGTAAGTCGTCTCTCTCCAAAAATACTAGCATTTTCTCAAAATGGTCCCCCAATAATGGGTCCGGAGAGTACAATGCCTCATAGTACTCCCTAAACAGGTTTAGTATCTCCAGTGGACTAACCACCAAAGATCCTTATTGGGGATGTTTAATAGCTGTGATCCATTTTGATGCTGATTGTTGCTTTAATTGCCAAGCAAGTAATTTACCTGCTTTACTACCTTGGCCAATATAAGAAGCCTTTGAAAAAGAGGCTGACCTCTCCACCTTCTCCATCAATATACTTGCATAGTGTGCTCTTAACCTAGACAATTCTAGGTCTTCTGGAGATGAAAGTTTGTCCACCTCTTTATTTTCCAGGCTCTTAATTCTCTGCAGACAGTTATTCATTTGAATAATCTTTTTCTTTTTGCACTGTAGCTTAATACGTATAAGTTCCCTCTCAGGTAGCTTTTAAAGCTGCCCAGCCTGATCCACAGCAGGGACTGAGTTGTAATTAACCTTAATGGAATCCTCAGAAAATGTTTAGAATTTTGTAATGATTAGTTTATCCTTTAATAATTTGTTATTTAAAGACCACGTGTGCAACCTGATAGGGACATTAGGTACTTCCACTTGGACAAATATTAGGAGTGATCTGAAATTACTCAAGCTAGTATTTTGGAATCAGTCATGCCTGGAATTAGCTGATGACTTACTAAAAGTAATCAATACGAGGTAACTTTTGTGTACTTGGAGAAACACTATTGCAGAGTCATATTTGGCTAGATGATTTAAAATGATGTATTTCTTCTTATTATCTCCCCCTTAATGTTCACGAAAAAATATTCAAGCTGTTAGGCATAGCTTAATCCTTGATCATGCCATGTAATAGAAAAGGATTAAAGGGCTGTTCTGCTGCCCTCCTCCCAAAAGAAAACAAATAAAGTACCTGAAAAATACCCCCAATACAATAAAATTAAACTAACACTCAAATTTTTAGAACTATATACAGATCTCCTTACCCAGGCCCTAAGCTCCCTCCTAGCCTCACGGTCCATGACACTCACAAAGGAGAGAGCCCACTCTATTCCCTCCCTAGCCTCTGAACTGGCAAAGGGCATGGAAATAACTCGAGACACGCCCACCATCCTCCAGTCTCTGTAAGTTCTCTCTGTCTAAATAGAATGATATAGCATAAGGGGTGTTATATGTCACACCCAACCTTAATTAGGCAACTAGAGTCCCGAGAAAAACATAAAGAAAATTAGCCCTATACCATACGGGAAAGGTAACCACTGTTTTTTTATATAAGCTGGCCTTAACTGGGGCTCTAACATTTATAAACTGTAAACGAGAGACTTGCAGAGCATTAAATACTCATATAAAGTAAACATGGGATCTTGGTAAGGATTAAGTTCCTCTAAGGACCTTGCAGTTCCCCAAAATATGTGGCACCCATAGGATATTCATTGGCCAACAAACTCAGTTTAAACCTCAATCCCCAGTTGCCACCTATACTATGAAAAGCGCTTATCAAAAGTGACTAAATGTGTTGTCGATTATGCCCAATTATTAGCTAGGCTGGCAAGGAAGGGACTAAACAAAAAACAATAAAAAGAACAGCAAAGCAGCGTAGGACTAAATAGACACAGCTGTGACTCTCTTCTATTGAATCGTTTCTTTCCCATGGAAGTGCTGCTCGATGTCACAGACGATCGGTAGAGACAGAAAACTGTATATCTTTCCCCATGGATCCCACACAAAATAGGGTGTAAAAAATGACCCAAAGGTAAATCCAGAATCGCCACAGAAACCGGAATTGTGAGAGGGAAACAGTAGAATAACTATGGGACCGAAAACTAAGGCAATAACATTGAGAAAACCGGGAATAAGCGCTTTCTCTAAAAGAGAGGCATTTGGCACCATCTAGTGGACAAACCAAACTATAACAGTCATCGCATTTTCTTTGTAAATCAACCTGAGAGTAATTAAAAAAAGATAGTTAAAGTCGACCAGAAGATATACAATGGTGCCTCTATAAATGAGCTTTGCCCCTACTGTTTAGAGAATTGCATGTTCCCCTCTGACAAACATTCAATAGAGCAGATCTGCCTATAAGTCATTATACAATGCAATGATACTCTGTCCTTCTCGAATGTTCTTTAAAGCAGACTTTTTAAGTCCTCATACAACTAAATCAGAATTTCCTCACTTAGGAAATAAATCAGGATAATTTTTCCTCAGAGTCTTTAAAGCATCTTCTATAGTATAGGAATGTTTGACTCCTTCTTTTAAGAAGACATCCAGATGACCTGGGTATAACATGTGATGTTTTACGCCTGCTGCCCACAGCTTGGAAGTAATAGGTCGAAATGAAGCCCTCAGCTGGCGGGTTTTCAGCTTTAAATCTGGAACCAGCCTCAGTTTTTTTCCTTCCCACAAGATGACTGATAATTTTCTGGCTTCCTTATGGATGAATTTCCGGTCTAGGTAGTTTAATAACTTAAAAATAATAGGACTAGGTGGGTCAGCTGGAGCAGGTTTTGCCCTTAACGATCTATGTGCCTTTCTATAAAATTCCAGACCATTAGGGAGGAGCACAGTTTTCTTCAGAAAGCGTTGTAAGAACTGTATTGTGTTAGGACCTTCCCCCTTGGACAAACCTATCAGCACCAAATTGTTCTTCCTATTTCTTCCTCCAGATCTTCCAAGCGATCTTCCAATTTATTTAAAGCCCTTTTATTTCTACCACCTCAGGCTCCATCTTGTCTTGTTTTCTTTCTACAGAGGCTAGTCTAGCTTCTGTATCTGTAACCCCTGCGGGCTAGCTGGGTAAGGCGTGGTTTGAAGTCCACTACATCTTCACTTAGTTTCAGCAAGGCCTCTTTAATCGTAGCTAGCTCTGAGTAAACGTGTGAGGGAGAGCTCCTCCGAAGGGCTTTGAGGAGAAGAGCTATGGGCTTCTGATTCCTCATTGGCCTCCTCGGCTGTTTGTTGTATAGACATATTGCAGAGGATTCCAACTGCTAGTATCGAACAAACACCACCACTGCACACCTGATTATTTAAGTTTTGATAATATCAGAAAAATAAACTGTATAAGTGGGTGTTTATAGTGTTTTAGGTCAGCGAGAGAGTGGAGCTCCGACAAGCATGTCCTATCCTCTGCACAGCATCACATGACTCCTGCCTGAGAGAAGAAATTTAAAACAGAAATACTGTATCTTTGCTTCATAATTTGTTTTAACCAGTCAAGTTTGACTATTAGTGGGACAGATTTGTCTTTGCTCACTGCTCACGGGCATTGTCACAGTGAGTGACTAGACTACTACTGTACAGTATTTCATAATAATATAATTTTAATTTCATATTTCATATAAGCATCTTCCTGTGAGGAACCTGGGCTCAATTCCCTCCATGGCCATTTGTGCAACTGTGAGTGCACCACCACATTTGTAGCTGGTAGGGTGGGACTAGTTGACTAACTTCCACTGCTTCTGGGCATCTAGCTGCCATTTTGTTCTGTGTTAGTGCACAGTGTGTGCACTCAAGAGAGAGACATTCTTGTAAAGTTGTGGCTTCATGCCTAAGAAGAAATTTAAAACAGAAATATGTTTTCTTCAAAATGTATTTACTAGTCAGGCTTGACTACTAGTGAGTGTGACTTGTTAACACACTGGCATTGCTGCAATGACTATATTTCACAATGATATAAGTTAAATTTAAATCAGCAGTATTTGTTAGTCACAGTATATATTTTTTTAAGCAATACAGATAAGAGTCAATCAGGAATTTACATCATTCAGTAAAATAGCAATAAATAAAATAACTAGATATGGACTTGTTAGTTTTTTTATTGTATTATGCTAGTGTAACTGGAAATACAATAAAAAAAGTAACAAGTACGAACATACGAAATTTGCCAGCAGATAAAGGCCTAGAGGTCTATCAAGTCTGCTCGAATGTGCAGCTAGCATCCCTTATTCTGCAGCTGCACCTCCCTTCCACCCTTCCCCTTCATTAACCCTCCCCTTTGTCCTGTCCCATCCTCGTTTGAAGCAGTCCACTGTTCTACTGCATACCACTTCAGCAGGTAACGCATTCCACCCAGCCACCACCCTCTCTGTAAAAAAGTGTCTCCTCATCTCCCTCCTAAACCTTCCTCGCTCCAGTCTCATATCATGGCCCCTGGTGTCCCTCCCCTCCCTTACTTTGAACAGCCCCTCTGTACCTGTCTTGTTTATTCCTTTCATGTATTTAAAGGTTTCAATCATGTCACCCCGTCTCTCTCTCCTCCAGTGAGTACATGTTCAACTCCTTCAACCTTCTCTCGTATGATAAGTCCCCCAGCCCCTTGATCATCTTTGTCGCTCTGCGCTGCACCCCCTCCAGTAACTTAATGTCCCTCTTCAGATACGGATGCCAGTACTGCATGAAGTACTCCAGGTGTGGTCTAACTAATGACCTATACAGTGGCAGAATCACCTCCTCCCTCCTCGAGGATATCCCCTTGCAATACAACCCAGCATTTTGTTGGCCTTTGCAGCTGCCTTCCTACATTGTGCCGAGTTGTTCATTGACCCTGTAATGAGCACACCCAGATCCTTCTCCTCCTCTGTCTGGGCTAGCTGCTTTCCCCCTAGCTGGAAACTCCTCCTTGGGTTCTTCATCCCAAAATGCAGCACCTTGCTCTTTTTGGCATTAAAGCCCAGTTGCCAGGTGTCTGACCAGGTTTCAAGCTTTGCCAGATCATCCTGCAACCCCTGCCATCCCCTAGGTCATCCACCACTGCGCCTACCTTGGTATCATCAGCAAACAGACTGATCTTGCTCTTGATGTCCCATGATATGTCTGCAATGAATATCCCAAACAACACTGGTCCCAACACCGAGCCCTGTGAGACACCGCTCGTCACTGCCCTTGGGTGTGGAGCTCCCCCACCCATCACCACCCTCTGTTGCCTTCCCTGCAGCCAGTTTCCTACCCATCTCACCAGTTTTGCACCCGCCCCTGTGCCTACTAGCTTCCTTCCCAGCCTTCCATGTGGCACTGAGTCAAATGCCTTACTGAAGTCCAGATACAGGACATCCACTGCATGGCCCCTGTCCAGTTGCCTAGTTACCCAGTCATAGAACTCGACCAGATTGATTTGGCAGGATCTGCCATGTATGAAGCCATGCTGTCTGTTGTCCTGTAGTCCTTTGGCCTCTAGGAGGGCCACCAGCCTCTCCTTCAGGATAGTCTCCATTAGCTTACCCACGATGGATGTGAGGCTCACTGGTCTGTAGTTTCCCGGTTCATCCTTGGGGCCACTCTTGTGGAGGGGCACCACATGAGCCATCCTCCAGTCCTGAGGTACACACCCCGAATGTAGTGAGGCATTAAATTGGTCTGCCAAGGTCCTGCAAGGACCTCTGTCCAGCTCCTTCAGTACCCTGGGGTGGATGCCATCTGGGCCTGGCGCCTTGTCCACCCTCAGTGCCTTCAACCCTCTGAACTCTACTCTCCATGACTTCCCATCTGTCACCACTTCCCACCCTGCTTCTGCCATTTCTCCCAACTTGGGTGTCACCCCCCTCTTCTCTTTAGTAAATACTGAGCAGAAGTACTCATTTAGTGCTTCCGCCTTATCGCACCCTGCTTCCACCCAACCCCCTCCTTCCTAATCCTTACTATGGTCCTTACAGCTCCTTTTCTCCTGATGTACTTAAGAGTCCTTCTCCCCCTTCTTAATGCCTTTGCCAGCCTGAGTTCCGTAGATGCTATGCTCCCTTACTGCCTTGTCACCTCCTTGATTCTGTCAAGTACCTCCCTGTCCACCCCCTCCCTGTTTTCTTTTTACTTCCTAAAGGCAGCTCTTTTCCTCCTTACCCTTTTCCATGACCTCCTTGCTCAACCAGATTGGTTTCTTAGCCCTAGCCTTCTCACCTGGGCTTTGCAGCAGGTTTTGGTTGCCTCCACTATCCCCAGCTTTATGAGCTCCCACCTCTGGTTAGTGTCCATACTAGATTGAATTCTGGCCAGGTACCTTTAGGGTTCAAAACCTTGAAGGGAAGAATAGGTATAATGTGTCATGTACCATATCTTATAACAGCATAATAACATATACAGTATAATATTACATAACATGGCATAACGTAACATAGCATAATACATATCACATAACATAATTATAGGATATATAATATCAAATATCAAGTAATTATAATATAGCACTATAACAGCATGTGTATTTTTCCCACACCAAGATTGGGCTCATGCCAAGAATGCTAGCACCCAAGTTCAGTACTAGTAGGGGGTGCGGTGCTGTGCTGTAGGAGTTTTTACCCAGTGTTCTGGCCAAAATTACCCTTCCAATAAAACCAGTTCTTGTAATTGCCCAAGGGAGCATGTGGCTGTTGATGTGCAAAATGGCTGGCTATCCTTTTACAGTCATTTCCTACCAATCCCACATTGCTTCTGCTTTGGAATATATATAAAAATTATTTATTTTTATTTATTTATTTGTTTGTTCAGATTACAGTCTTTGGCCCAGATATTCAGAAATGCGCCAAATCGCAGTTCAGTGCCAGCACAGAGCAAAATCGATGTGCCATGGCCAAATGGGGGTGATATCGAAGCAGTGCACCATGGTGCAACCAAACCTGCACCACCATGCAAGTTGGCTGAATATTGCGTCGCTGCACCACAGTGCAAGCAGACATGCATCTGGCAAAAGCAGGAATGCACCATGGTGCAAGCACACGTGTGTAAGGGAGCAGCCACAGCAGGTCCACCGCACACATGGCTCACACAGGGCCACAGTGGAAGACCAAAGGCACACAAACAGAGGGATAGGCACAGGTGGGGACACAGAAGCACAATGAAAGGCTGGGGATGGACACAGGATGATAGGGCAAAGGGTAGGGAAGCAGAGAAGCAGAGTGGTAGGCCGGAAATGCACACCACCTGCAGGACACACACACACACTGGCACACAGCCCTGCCACCCAGGAACACATCAGTGGCACACAGAGCATGGAATAGGTGCCAATGGACCCCTGAGGGCCAGCAGTGGAGCACCCCAGCCACGTCTGTAGTGTCTTCACCCACCCAAGCCCTGCAGCACACAATCAGGCACAGGCAGGCAGGGGCACACAAGCCAGACAGCCACCCCCCAGCCACCGCATGGTGGACCCACCAGCCAGGGGATGTCACAACAGTATGCAGGCACACCCAGCAACACAGCCACACAACAGAGACACACACCCCTGTACTGCAGCCTGACCCCAGTGGCCAGCTACCAAGGCAGACTATGACACAGGAGTTCAAATACAAGTATATATTGATAAACAGCAATAACAACATCAGTACAAAACTGGAGGGGGGAAGGCGTAAGATAGGGAGGGAAGGGGACAGGTAACAGGGACTGTACAATGGGAAGGGTGATGGGTGGGTGAGGTATGGGTAGGGGAACTGCAGAAGGTAGCACACTCAACAGTGGATGCCATGCACCGCAGCCAGCCTCTGGACATCCCCCTGGATGTCACGAATCATCTGCTGGACCTGGACCACAGCCTCCATGGCAGTTGAGGATATTGAGACTATCCACCACAACAGGCGTCAGAACACCGGTAGCCTGGGGCGCCTCCTGGCACCTAGGAAAGGGAAAGAACAGAGGTTCAGTGCAATTGCCCAAAAGCACAGACAGCCAGGGCACAGATCCAGCAGGGGTGCAGACCCAAAAGAGGGGCACAGGCCCACCTGGAGGGTGTGCTCCAATGCCCTCCAGCGGACGGCTCGCCATGACAGCACCCAGCAGAGTGTACTGCGCGTTGTCCACCAACCGCAGCATAGCAATCATATAGCACAGTTCCTCCCACACCCTAGCTAGAGTCCATGGCAGCCGTGTGCCCACCCCAGCGGTGGCAGGCTGCAGTGTGGATGGCCGTGCCACAGTGGCAGGACACACCCACAGTGCCAGACAGGCTGCTGCCACCACACAGACCCCATAGCTGAACCAACCCAAGCAATGGTGGAGAGTGCGGCATGCACAGAACCTACCTGGACACCTCGCTCTACAGGAGGTGGATGTGGAAGTAGTGGTGGTGCTGCCTCCACGTGCTGTCCCCATGCTCCTGCGCCTCCTCCAGGCTGCTATCCAGCAGCCTGGTGGGCAGCCAGTGCTGCTCTCCTGCAGTCCTCATGCACTGTGAATGGTACAGAGACAAAAACACATCAAAACATTCTCGACACAGCATGCCCACACCCCAACGCCCACCCCCGGGTCGATGGCAGAGCACCCCCACTCCACCTGACATGTCCCACAGGAATGTTGCGAAGGTCGGGGCACACACGTGTGGAGCAGAATACCCTGCAGGACACACCTTGTAACTGCACATGGACACATAACCATGGAGGGTACACTCACCAGGCTGTGGTACAGCCCCATGCCTTGCCTGAGACACCATGTGCCTAAGCTGGTCAGGGTCCCACTTGCAGAGGTCACCATAACGGTGCCTGCACTGCTGACTGGTGTGCACAATCACTGTGCACCTGGAGTCATCCTGGGCAGTATCTGCCTACACCGCCACCCGTGAGAGGTGCAGTGGGGCCTGCCTAAACAGTTGTTGCTGATATGGTGCTACACAAGCCACAAGGTTTGCAACCTTGAGCTGTGACCAATTGGCTGCATGTCCTCTACGATGCTGCACCATTCCAGCAGAGTCAATAACAAAATGGAGGTTGTCCAGCACATGAATTCAAATAACAAAGTGCGAATGCGGGGAGTTCACGAAGTTCTTCTGCGTCAATGATACACTTAACAAGTGTGATGAGTTGCCACTTCTTTAATGCAATTTCAGCCCCCTACGTTTCACTCCTAAGAGATTGTTAACTCATTGTCTCCTAGCAGACACCTGTAGTCGTCAGTAAAATACACTGGTGTGTCCTGAGGATGTCTGCAGAAGTCTGCTACTGACTCCCATGTGCCCTTGCAACATCTGGAGAAGTCACTTATATATTTTAATATATAGTGCAACAGAATATAATCTATATTTGACTACATAGCACCATTGGAAAGGTAATTTTATGCTGAACAACTTTGCCTGTGATATTTTGTGTATATCATGTATACTTTAAGAGTTATTCGCATTTGTTTATGGTATGGTGTGTATGGCTTATGTTGCCTGTTTTAGTGAAAAAATATTTTTTTTGCTGTTTCAACCAGCATAAAAAAAACAAAATTACATATTATTATTTGCATACCACCATTGGAAAGTAATTTTATGCTGAATAACTTTGCTGCTCATACTTTATGTCTAGCACTTACGTTTCTTGAGCTATTAGGATTTGTTTGTGGCATGCTGACTATAACTTGATTTTGCTTAGAAAGCCCCAGGATTTACTGTTAACAGTATACAGGAGACAAGTGGTGCAACTTCAGAGAGCTCCTGTGGAGGCAATGAGTTAACGGGGTATTTTACAATCTATTTAAAACAGAAAAATAGTTTTAATTTAAAGTCATTGCACTCAAATTTGAAATATTCTCAAAACACAATATTTTTAGTATTACCATCAAACTTATCTACCAAATTACTTCATGTATTGTGCACACGTTTTCAGCAGTCAAAAACTTTCTATTCTGTAAAATTAAATACAAGATACATCTTTATCATTTAGTGCACAGAAAAATGCTGACCTAGGTAATGTTGCTACTATTAACTTCAGTGTTAAAACTTGAACCCCCATAGCCATGCATACCTCTGGAACTGTTTTAATTATCCTTATGCCTTTGACTCACTGCTGTATGGCGTACCAAGTGGATAAAACCACAAAACAATCTGGCCCTACAAGACAAACATATCCATTTACTTTAAATGGTTGGTCACCTGTTCTTACAATATTTACTATATACTTCAATAATACTACCTTCTCTACTTTCAGGAGCCAGAATTGTAATCCTTTATACTGGGCTCGAATCTTAATAACTTGTAAAACTATTAAAATAGTAGGTATTTGTAAGCAGTAATCGATAATGGCATTTCCCGATTACACAAAGAGTTCCTTCCGAGTGCTGTCCTCTTGAGCTCACTTGGATTTCCCGCGGGAGTGATGAGTCACTCCATGTAACTCTCACGATGCGATAGTGTTGCTAAGCAACTGTACACTCATTCCCTAAAGTAAGGGAATAGACGCGGTGGTCCAAGAGGCTCTTATTTAGCAAAATCAAACTAGAGTCAGTGTTTTTAAACATGATGATCTATTATTATTACAATACCTAATGAGATGTGACAGAGTGAACCTGGCAATACATAATAATAATGACTTACAAATGTTTTAACATCGCTTCAAAGTTCACAGTTTAACATAAATATGCTTACAATAGAAAGACATTTAATGATACTAAAGTCAATTAACCATAAAAATCTAATCATATTCTGATTAAATTATATTTTGATTATTCAAAAGCTGCAGAGCACCTAATATTCCCTATTAATGGAATTAATTTATCTCCCCATGATTCATTAGTAACATACTTGCCTGTTACATTCTAAATTCATACCTATCATAGGTTCTAATGTTTTAATGAAAATATCCATTTCATTTCTGTTTTCCAATAATTTTATATAATTACCTTCCCTTGGTGGGGGTTTAACAACTTCTAACCTCAAAACCTCAGAGAGGCTCCTGTGTGTCCAGCCTGATTGAAATGTAGAGGCTACAGGTGATTGTTAAGTCTTTATTTCTAATATCATTTTGTGTTCAAGTATTCTTATTTTGAGAGCTCTTTTTGTTTGACCAACATAGAGTCTGTCACAAGGGCATTGTATACTGTATACAACCCCTTCTGTATTACAGTCTATGTGTTCCTTTATGGCAAATTCTTCATTGAAATGTGGATGCTTAAAAATACTTTTTTTACTAGTGTTATTACATACTGTATATTTTCCACATCTCGTCATGCCAGGTTGTAAAGGGCTTAATAATAATTGAGTACTCTTGGTTTCCATAATTTCAAATTGTGAATGTACCAACTTATCTTCAATATTACTTACTTTTTTAGCTACTATAATTGGTTTCTGTTGCAAATACTTGTTTTTAGGGTTGTCTAGGGCCACCAAATGCCAATGCTTATTAATTATTTTCATAATATCTGACATTTTATGATTGTATTTAACTGCTAATACTACTCTATCTTGCATTTCTTTACTTCTTTTATCAGCAAAAAGCTCCTCCCTTGTTTTATTTTCTGTCTTACAGCTTGCCTGTTTCAGAACTGTCATTTTATAACCCCTAAATTTAAACCTGTTAATCATGTCCTTTTTCTGTTCTTGATAATCATTCCTTTCTTTGCAATTTCTTTTTACCCTAACCAGTTGTGCATACAGGATGCTATTTTTTAATTTGGGCTCATGAAAACTACTATTATGAAGCAATGTGTGTTTCTATCCGTGCTTTTTCTATAAATACAGAAGATGTTGTAAACTGTCCATTTTGGACTTTAATTAAGAGATCCAAAAAGGAATACTGAATACTAATTTAAAGTGAATCCTAAATTAATATCAAACAAGTTCAAAATTTGATTAAATTCTAATACATCTTTTTCTGTTCCTCCCCAGATGCAAAATATATCATCAATAAATCTTTTCCATAATTTGATTTAATCAACATATATATTTTTTTCATTATTAAATACCATTTCTTCTTCAAAACTTATCATATAAGTTATCATATAAGTACCTCAGGGCTCAGTACTTGGTCCAGTCCTCTTTAACATCTTTATAGGTGACATTGCAGAGGGTCTGGAGGGAAAGGTATGCCTCTTTGCAGATGACACAAAGATCTGTAACAGAGTTGATACACAAGAGGGGGGTAGAAAAGATGAGAAGGGACTTGGCAAGGTTGGAGTAATGGTCAGACATATGTCAACTTAGATTCAATGCAAAGAAGTGCAAAGTAATGCACATGGGAAACAAAAACCCAGGAGAAGAGTACACAATAGCAGGGAGGTACTAACAACAACAAAAATGGAAAGGGACCTGGGGTAGTCATATCAGATGACCTAAGGTGGGTAAGCAATATGAAAATTCAGTAAGGAGGGCCAGGGGATACTGGGATGCATAGGAAGGGGCATCACAAGTAGAAAAGTGAGTTATCCCTCTATACAGACAGTTGGTCAGACCCCATCTGAGTACTGTGTGCAGTTTGGAGACCTCATCTATGCAAGGACATAGACAGGATGGAAGCAGTCCAGAGGAGGGCAACTAAAATGGTGCAGGGTCTGAAGCAGAAACCATATGAAGAGAGACTGAGAGAGCTTAATATGTATACCCTTGATGAAAGGAGGGACGGGGGACATGATAGAAACTTTCAAGTACCTCAAGGGAATCAACAAAGTCCAGGAGGGTAGCATCTTTCAGAAAAAGAGATGTGTAAGAACAAGGAGGCACAATTTAAAGATAGAGGGTGGACAGATCAGGGGTAATGTGAGGAAATTTTTTCACAGAGAGTGGTGGATACATGGAACCACCTTTCTGAAGAGGTTGTTGGGTCTAAAACAGTGGGGAATTCAAACATGCATGGGACAGACATAAGGTAATTATAGTGGGGGTTGCAGGAAGTAGGCTGTTGGTTAACTAGACTCTGCAGCTTATCCAGTAGGTAGGAAACGGACAGACTGGGTGGGCCAAGTGGTCCTTATCTGCCATCAAAGTCTATGTTTCTATGTTTCTATATAGGCATTTGCATAACTTGGGGCCATCGTGCTACCCATCGTGGCCCCTCTATCCTGTTGATAAAATGTACCATCGAATTCAAAATAATTGTTTTGTAAAACAAATAAAGCTTGTTCTTGTAACATTACAATTTTAGGTAATACTCCAATAGGTCTTTTATCTAAGATTTTTCCCATATTTAAAATACCTTCCCTGTGGGGAATAGAAGTGTATAAATCCACTACATCCCAAGTAACCAAAATTATATTGTTTAAGTCTATCTTATCTGAGGTGAATTCTGGATGCTTCATAATATCTGTTGAATCCTGAATGTATGTTGCATTTTTCAATTAGTGGTTGTAAATAATAATTGATATATTTTGAAACAGGTCAAACATAGAATCAATTCCTGAAACAATGGGTCTCCATGGGATCTATTATATCCTTATGAATCTTAGGGATACCATAAAAGTTGGAATTTTCAGATGTTCTTTCATAAGTAGTCTCATTTCCCATTCCTGTAACCAATTTAAATCCACAAATTCTGCCAACATTTCTCTCAATTTCCCTTGTAATTAAATAGTAGGATGGCCCATTAGCTGTGAATAATTTCTCCTGTTATCCAGTAATTTCACATTGTCCTATACTTATCTCTATCATGGATAACTATTCCCCCACCTTTATCTGCTTGTTTTATTACTATTTCTTTATCCTCACGTAAATCTTTTAAAGCTAGTCTCTGCTCTCTTGTTAAGTTATGTTGTTTGGGCCATAAGGACTTCTTATCTTTATATAACTGCATAATTTCATTTTCAACTACATTGCAAAAAATTTCAATCCCATGATTTCTGTCCTGAGGAGGGGAGAATTTGGATTTGATTTTCAATGCTTGTCTTAACTGTCTTTCTTCATTATTCAACAAAATTTCTGTAGCAAAAAGATTTTTTAATCTTAAAGTTCTAAAAAAACACTGTAAATCAACTTCCAACTCAAATAAGTTAACTAGTTGAGAAGGGGCAAAAGATAGTCCCAGACCCAAAACATTTTCTTCAATTTCAGATTATTTTCTTTTACTTAAATTGTAAATAGGAATTACTTCTGAGTCTCTCTGGCTATCCCCCTGTCCATATTTGATACTCTTATTGATTTTCCACCTGTTCCTCCTCACACCCCTCCCCTCCTGGCCTCTCGAAAACCCACCTGCTGTCTCAAAAAAAAAAATCTATTAGTATTTCTTAGATAATATCTATGTTCTGCTACAAGTTTAAAAACACTGACTGTAGTCTGATTTTGCTAAATAAGAGCTGCTTGGACCACCGCGTCTATTCTCTTACTTTAGAGAATGAGTGTACAGTTGCTTAGCAACACTTTCGCATCGCGAGAGTTACATGGAGTGAAACATCACTCCTGCGGGAAATCCAAGTGAGCTCAAGAGGACAGCACTCAGAGGGAACTCTTTGTGTGTTCAGGAAATGCCATTATCGATTACGGCTTACAAATACCTACTATTTTAATAGTTTTTACGAGTTATTAATGCTCGAGCTGCAGTAAAGGATTAAAATTCTGGCTTCTGAAAGTAGACAAGGTAATATTGTTGAAGTATATAGTAAATATTGTAAGAACAGGTGACCAACCATTTAAAGTAAACAGGTATGTTTGTCTTGTAGGGCCAGCTTGTTTTGTGGTTTTATCCACTTGTTACGCCATACGGCAGTGACTCAAAGGCATAAGGATAATTAAAACAGTTCCCGAGGTATGCATGGCTATGGGGGGTTCAAGTTTTAACACTGAAGTTAATAGTAGCAACATTATCAAGGTCAGCGTTTTTCTGTGCACTAAACGATAAGGATGTATCTTGTATTAATTTTTACAGGATAGAAAGTTTTGACTGCTGAAAACGTGTGCACAATACATGAAGTAATTTGGTAGATACTAAGTTTGATGGTAATACTAAAAATATTGTGTTTTGAGAATATTTCAAATTTGAGCGCAATGGCTTTAAATTAAAACTATTTTTCTGTTTTAAATAGATTGTAAAATACCCCGTTAACAAGCTCTTAGGAGCAAAACGTAGGGGGCTGAAATTGCATTAAAGAAGTGGCATCTCATCACACTTGTTAAGTGTATGATTGATGCAGAAGAATGTCGTGAACTCCCTGCATTCACACTTTGTTATTTGAATATTGGGCACCTTCAAGGGAGTTACAGTTTAAAGTTTCCACCATTTCCCAAATTGTACTTGTTTTGTCCAGCACATGGAACCTGCTATGCGGGTTATGCAGTCATGCACAATTGTGCTGTACAGGTCAATGGCGCAGTTATGGTGATGCACAGGAGGGTGTGGAACTGTCTGTGCCAAATGTCAATGGTGGGGGTCACTGTTGGGGCACCCATGCACAACACACAACTTTCGCGCCATAAGACCGGTCTAGTGAGTGGCTATCAGAGCCTGGGCAGTAGCTGCTCTGATTGTGCTATTGTCAGCCATGACAGGGTAAGCGACGCGCAGCGCTATCCCCATCACGATGCATCAGAAGTGCGCTGGGTTGCTCCAGCCCAGTTCCATTGTGCATGGTGCATTGCAGTGATATTCAGCAAGATATGCAAATATGCTCATCAGTATATGTGGTGGCACACTGTGCACATTAGTATGCCATTACAACTGTGCCACTGCTCATTTGCATACCATGGTATATGTGCGCCAAGCACAGCGCAATCGCCATGGACCGGCATTGAGGCCCATAGCGGTATGTTGAGCATGTAGCAGGCGACGACTGACAGGCAGGGGGATAGATATGGTAAACACTGACTGATATGCTTATGTCCACAGGTAGCAGAATGTCGGCATGAGAGGGAACGGAGGAGCCTGGGCCTGCATGGAAACGCAGGCCCAAATTTCTCAAGAGCCAAGTCAGAAGCCCTGTTCGAGGCCTACCTGGACAGGGAGCCAGTGCTTAGCAGTGCCACCAGATGCCACAGGCCAGGGCTGCTGCATGGGCAGAAGTGGCCAAGTGTGTCAACCAGCAGGGCAGTCACCAGTGATCTGTGCAGGAGTGCTGCAAAAAGCTGGGCACCGACAAGCGGCGAATTAAGGAGAGGGTGGCAGCAATACACAGTGCCTGGACTGCCACTGAAGGTGGGCCTGCCACAGGGGAGTGACTCACACCACAGGAAGAGATGGTGGTGGCCACACTGTGCCACTGCACGGTGGAAGATGTGCTGGGAGGTGACTTCCAGATGGGTGGCAGCCCATCACTGCATGGTACATATGGAGGGATGGGGGCATGGGCATGCCTATGGAGGGTACAGCACTGACTCCTCTGTCTCCCTTCACAGATCCAGCATGCCTTCAAGTGGTGGTGGTGACTGCGGGTGCAGCTGTGGAGGTTGGGCCGGACCTGGAGGCACAGCTGTCCACATCCACAGACATTCAGGGGCCTATCCGGAAGCAGCACAGCACCACTGTCTGACCAGAGGACCCAGCCATGGGAGTGGATGAGGCCCTTGCAGGGTTCGAGCGTGACACCACTCATGGTGTCCTGTACACTGAAACCCAGCTCGGGATGGGGTATGGGTCTGTTGAAGATGAGACCATGTACATGGACAGTGGTGTTGCCATCGAGAGAGAGGCACCCATACCAATGACCACCCTGGGTGGTGTGGACACTGTCCAGTCGGCCATGGTACTGCAGGCCTACACCATGGCTGGCACTGTCACGCCTGCCACAATGGCGGTGCCCTGTGTTGGTGGACCAGCTGACCAGCCACTGGGCAGCATGACAGGGCCAGAGGGGTGGCAGCAGCAGCAGCAGCTGTTAGCGGAGGGCAGGGCACAGGTGGAAGCTAGGTCCGGCGACAGAGCACCTATCTTGGCTCACACACATGCAGCACTCACTGTGTAGCTTCCACCAAAGCAGGGGGCTGCCCAGTGCATCTGCACACCCCCAGCTGGTCACAGTGACATCCAGGTGCCCCCTGGGGTAGGACATTATGGATGTACACACCCGATTGCTGCAGACATCTGTGGAGCAACAGGAGCTGCTTGTGGCAGAGGTGCATGCACTGCGCGCTGAGGTGTGGCAGGCTTCCAAGGTGTGTGAGAGGGGCACATCACAGATCCTTGAGGCCCTGCAGCGCCAGCAGGAGGCGCGACCGCATGCCAGGACCACATCGCCAGTGTGATCAGGGATGGGTTTGCACTGCTGGGCACCACTTCATGTGGTGTACCACCTGACACACAGCGTGGTGCATCTTCTACCCCAATGACCAGGTGTCATGCATCCCCCTCCCTGTCGACACCTGGTTCTGCAGTTGGTGTCTCCAGCATGTCTGGAGCAGGCCTGTTTGGGAGCCTAGCAACCCCTGTGCGGTCCAGGATGTGATCATGCAGTGGCACCCCAGGGGGGCTGTGGCATGTACCCCCAGCAGTCATTGTGCAGCCTGTGGCTGCTGATTGGCCATGACACAGCCACCCACGTGTCCATGGTGGCCATGGTACTGTGCGTCAGACCTGATGCACCTGCAGCCTGCCCAGCCATCAGCTGCTGCCACCAGTGTGCGCATGGGCATTGTGCGTGTGCAGTGCATGACTGTGCCACACTGTACATTGTGCCACGTATTGCCTGTGCCAGTGCATGCCCAGCCGCTGGCACCCATGGCGTGGACATGATGATGCCCTGTATATGCCGGTTGTGCCTGTGCTCTGGCTCATTGCGTCTGATCCATGTCATGTGCCACTGCCTGGGTGTGTTGGTGTTTGTGTGTGTCTGTGTGTGTGTGTGTGTGCATGTGTTCCAGTGTCACTGTGTGCGGTGCCTGTCCCCACATCATGCCACTGCATCTGGGTTTGTGACACATGCCCATTGCCCTTGCAGCACACACCTTCCTGTGCTTTCCCTGTGCCATGTACACCACTGCCTGCCAGACGGCCTAGTGTGTCCAGTGCATGTGACCGTCTGTTGCTTCCTACCTCGCGGCCACTGTAGTGCTCCCAGGTGATGGTGTCCCTGTGCTGGTGGGCCATCCTCAGGAGCCAGGGTTCCTCTGCCCATGGGGTGGTGACCCACCCTTCTAGTCCATCATCCCTTCATCCACACTGCTGTCCCCTCCTCTGCCTCCACAGTGATGCCCCACGGTCTATGGCCATGTTATGCAGTATACAGCAGGCCAGGATTATACCACAGGCTTTGGAGGGCTATATTGTAAGGCTCCGCTGGATCTGTCCAGGCAATGGAACTGTGCCTTCAGCATCCTGATCACATGCTCAATGATGTTACTTGTGCTGGCGTGTGCCTCATTGTATCTCTCCTCGGCTGGGGTCGATGGGCGCCGGTAGGGGGTGAGCAGCCATGGCCTCAGTGGGTATCCACTGTCACCTGTGGGAGATGCACATGGTTAGTCCACACTCCTGTGTTCCACTGCCCTCCCTGTCATGCCCACCACCTGTTCACCCTCCCACCCACATCCCTTGGCATGCCTGGTCCTCATCCTTTCATACTCACCCACTAGGTGGCCTGTGGGGATGTCCCCATGCTTGAACCTCTGGCACAGGACACTGCTGTACCAGATGAAGGTGTCATGTGCACTCCCAGAGTGTGTGGCACAGACATTGGTGATACGACCCCTGGCATTGCACACCACCTGGCAGTTGATGCTCGGCAGCCCCTTTCTGTTGATATATGTGATCCCCTCTGGGCCAGGTGGCATGCAGATGCTGATGTGGGTGCAGTCAATGACCCCTAGCATGTCAGGCATGCGTGCTACCCTGTGAAATCCCTACATTGTTGCTGCACGCTCTGCCTGTGTGCTTGGGAAGTGGATGTATTCCGAAACATGGGGCAGCAGTGCATTAAGGAATTGTGTGAGGAGCCTAGATGCGGCTGACTGGGTTATGCCTGACGTATCCCCTGTTGGTCTCTGGAAGGTGCCCGTGGCAAGCATGCACATGACTGCTGTCACCTTGGTCTTCACCGACATGGCATGGCTTCGTCTGGTGGGTGTCTGCATCTCATCATTGCACAGCTCACAGAGCTGTCTCAGCATTGCCCGGTCCAGGCGGTACCGGGCCACAATCTCCACATCGTTGATGTGGTCGAAGGTTGGCCGGGCTCAGTATCATCTATGCCAGGGATACTGCTGACAGGCCCTCCCATGGCCATGCTGCTGTTCCTCCTGCCTCCTCATACCCCTCATCATGGCCTCCATCAGGAATGGGACACTGGCCATGCCCCCACTATCCTGGCACCCCCCTGGGTGGTCCGCTGCTGTCCACTCCCTGTGCCCTGGAGCTGCACCTGCTGACCTGCCTTCCTGCTCTGGTCTGTCACTCCTCCCCTGTTGCACCTTCCAGCTCCAGCTGCCCTGTGGCTGCCTGTGTGGTGCTCCACCACCACCTGTCCTCTGACACCCCTGCTTTCCTGTGTCTCTTGGCCTGCACCTACTGTGGTCCTCTCCCTTTCACCGCACTGACTCTCTCTGCCTGTGCCTCTGACCTTCTGTCTCGGTCTCCCTCTCTGTCACTGGCTCGTGTGCAACTGCTTTCAATATCAGGGCCTTTGAGTTTACACTGTTTTACAAAGGTTCCATGTCATACATTGAACATGGGTTAACAGAGACGGGGTTACAGTCAGAGAGAGGGAGTACACAACAGGAGCAACAAATGATCCTTAAACATACATTATGAAAATAAAAGGTGCAAACAATGCCATTTAAGCAATAACTTTCGACTATAGTCGACGTACAGTTTATCATTTAACATGTCATCTACGGTGCTGACAGAGTTGGCATTGTCTTGTAGCCTAGGAGAGGGAGCAGAGAGGGTAGATCAAGGGGTAGTTAGAGAAAAGGTGACACAGTCAGAGTTGGAGATAGTGGCTGTGGTGAGAGGGTAACTTGGAGAGATAGAAAGAGGGAGAGAGAAAGTGGGAGAGAGAGAGAGAGAGATAGAGATAGAAAGTGAGAGAGAGAAAAAGAAAAAGAGTGAGAGAGGTAGAGGAAGAAATAGTGGGAGGGAATAGATTGAGGGCGGGAGAGCACAAGTATAGGAAGGAAGGTGGAGGTTGGGGAGAGTGGGTGGGATGGGTGAGAGAGAGAGAGAGAGAGAGAGAAAGAGAGAGAGAAGGGGTCGGTGTGCGAAAGTAGAGAGGGAGGAGTGTATGAATGTTGTGGTGTGAGGGAGTTGGGTGGTGGGAATGTGTTGTGTGGAGACAAAGCCAAAGTAGATAATGGGGGGAAGGAGCAGCCTATAATAACTTAGTATAAGTGTTTTGAGTACTTTGTCTTGGGAGATGTGCACCTGTGGCCTGGATTAACTCAGGGGAGAGGCTTTGTAGGACACCAGGAGGAACATTTTTCTTGGTTGGCATACACAAGTATTGCATCTGACAAGGAGCTGCTTTAGTTCAGCTTTAAAGATCCTTTGGCTAGCCACATTATGCGTTGCTGTAGGTAGCCTATTGAGCCAGAGTGGGGCTTGGTATGAGAAAGAGCTTTGTCCCAGTGCAGTCCTTCGGAATGGGACACTAAGCTTGTTTTGCTCTTTTCCTCTGGTGTTGTAATGGAATTTGTTCATGGGTAGTAGGTTGGATATGCGGGGGGTGGGTTGGGGTATCAACAAGCATTGCCTTTCTTCCCAGTAGGTAAGTTTGGAATTCTATCCTATCCCTGAGTGTCAGCAGATTACACTGTTCGTACAGTGCACAGGTGTGTATTAGCCGATTCTCATCTAGCACAAGTCTGCATGCCTTATTTAGGGTAGTTTCAAGTATTTTTAAGGCCGTATCAGTGGTAGCTCCATAAACCACCAGACCATAGTCTAAGACAGAGAGAACAGCGCTAGAGATGGCTGTCCTTAAGGCATTAGGTGTGAGGCTCTTTCGGTGCCTATACAAAATGTCCAGTTTTGTGTTGGTTGCCTTGACCACTGAATTGATGTGTAGTCCAAAGGAGAGTGTATCATCAACCATGACACCAAGGTACTTAAAGGAGTGTACCTGATCCAATGGTTCTGCTTTGTTATTGCTGATTGCTAAGGAGGGTACCTACTTTTTAATTGAGGGCTGGAGAGCAGCATTGTTTTAGTTTTTTTATAGTTCAGGAACAGCTTTTTATTGCTAATCCATTTTTCTACTGAGTTGAAGGCCGCCTGCTGCTCAGTTTGTAGGGGAATTATTTTGGGGTGGCTGCATAGGGTCATCGCATTGTCTGCGTATAGAATCATTTTTGATGTGCAGGCCTCAGGAAGGGTGTTCAGGAGCAGGCTGAATAATAAAGGGTCAAGGATGGACCCCTGGGGAACTCCCAATGATATGGTATTGGGTTGTGAGATTGTCTGGCCTATTTTTACCCTTTGCTTCCTGGAGGACAGGTAGTACTTGAACCAATGTATGGTGCTTGGGGCAAGTTCAAGGGATTGTAGCTGTTTTAGCAGGAGTGAGTGGTTGACTGTATCGAAGGCCTTGGTAAGGTCTATAAAGATAGAGCCAACCATCCTACCCTCATCCATGGCCTTATGAACATAATCAGTGAAGTCGATCAGTGCTGTAGTGGTGCTGTGATTCTTCCTGAACCCATGTTGTTGTGGATGCTTCAAGTGGTATTTGTGGATATATTCTGTGATTTGATCAGCCACTATCCTCTCGAGTGCTTTTGAGGGTGGTGACAGGATGGAGATGGGCCTGTAGTTTGCTATGCTGGTCCTGTCCCCATTCTAGTAGATTGGTGTTACTAGCACTTGTTTTCATTGGGCTGGGAATCTAGCCTGAACGAGAGATTTGTTAAATATTTTAGACATGGGCACAATAAGTACACCAATAGCAATCGCCACCAGTTTCATGTCCAAGGAGTCGCTACCAACTCGTGTTTTACCCAGTACTTTTTTTTACATAGCCCTGTGCCTCTCACTGTTACTCATTTAAAGTAGAAATTTGGGTGCTGAGCTATAGGGATTTCACTGGCTGAGTCAGGGTTGATAGGATTTAGGTAGTCTGCCGGTAGTACTGTGCTTATATCTGAGGCCAAGCTGAACTCCTCTGCTATTGTGATCAGATCCCCAATACTGGAGCCCTTGGTGTTGAGCAGTTGGGGATGCTTTTTTCCTCTTTGCCTAGTAGGTCCTTTAGGTTCTCCCAGAAACCTTCCATTCACCCAATTCCTTTCCAGTTGCTTCTTGAAGAAATTGGCTTTTGCACTCCTGATGAGATGCGTACATTTGTTCCTGGCTGCCCTGTAGTTCCGGAGGTCTCTGTCCCCTCCCAAGGATTGTGCTCTGTCCCAGAGATTGTCACACTCTCTCATGCTAAGGAAATGCTGATTCTTCTCATCCACTGATACCACAAATGTGAATGTGTCTTCTTCATCCACAACCACTGACCCCAATAACAGGTGACCTGTGGAGGGTTTGAATCAAGCCTACCAGGTCATGAAATTCAGTTCTGCAGAATTCTACAAGAGAGTTATTGAACAAAACAATGCAATTTCAATGGCAGTTAATCCGTTTTGTCACACAGGACACTGGGCTGTGATACTGCGTTTCATGCATTCCACATTTTCAACACATTACAGTCCCATTCCTTATATTTCTCATCAGATTCACATTCCACATTTTCAACGCATTACAGTCATGATCCACAATTTTTATCAGATTAATGTTCCACATTTTCAGCACATTACTCACTTTCCATATTTTCAACATTACAGTCACCCTCCATATTTTTTTATCAGATTAGCATTTCACATTTCCAACACATTACAGTCACATTCCATATTTTCAACACATTACAGTCATGTTCCACATTTTTCTTCATCAGATTCACATTTTCAACATATTCAGTGGTTAAATTGAGCAGAAAATCACAGGAATTCAGTTTTATCTACTCTACACCTTTCTCCATTCAATAAAACAGACATATCAGACATCAGGGAGGGTATAGGTGTGAAATAAGTCTCTTACTGATGACTCCAAGATGGGAGCAGTAGTTGAGGGAAGAGGGTGCTGACCCTGCAGGGTCTGGACACCCTGGAAGCTGGGCTCACACCTGGAAATTAAATTTCAATATCACCAAGTGCAAGGTGTTACATCTTGGGCGGAAACCTAAACACAGGTACACCCTGGGAGGGAGCCCTGGAGGCCTCAACAGGGGAAAAAGACCTAGGGGTCATGGTGGATGCATGTATGAATAACTCTGAGCAGTGCAGGAAAGCTGCTAGCAAGGCAAACAGGATGTTGGGATGCATCGTAAGGGGATCACCTCTAGGAGCAGGGAAGTGATTCTGCTGCTGTACAATGGACTGGTTAGACCACACCTTGAGTACTGTGTACATACAGGGACATACAGCTCCTGGAGAGGGTACAGAGGAGGGCAACTAAGATGATACAAGGACTAGGGGTTTAACGGATGAGGACAGACTTGAGGAGCTCTGCCTGTTTTCATTGGAGGAGAGGAGAGACAGGGGACATGATTGAGATCTTCAAGTACCTCAAGAGGAATAAATAGGGTAAACATGGAGGGATCTTTAGACTAAAGCAGGGAGGTATCACCAGAGGGCATGGTTTGAAGCTGGAAGGTGGAAGGGTGAGGGGAGAAAGAGGAGGAGGTTTTTCGCTGAGAGGGTGGTGGACCCTTGGAATGCGCTGCCTGGCGAGCTGGTTCAGAGATCCACAGTGGAGGGCTTCAAGAGAGTGTGGGACAGACACAGAAAGCGGATGTATCAGATGATGGCCTGGCCCAGGGGGTGGGGATGGATGATAGGGGTTTCTGGAACACCAGGTGGGGGGAGAGCATCGGCACCCAACTAGGGATCTGAGGTTCGAGCAGACTCGATAGACCGCAAGGCCTAATCTGCTGGCAATTAGTATGTTAGTATGTTAGTTCCACCTTCTAGAAATGACAGTTCCACCTCCTACAAATGTAGAGATTACAGTTCCATCTTATTAACATTTCCAACTTAACCACTGACCAGATTCCATCACATTCCACATTTTCATAGACTGTGGAGCTAAACAGACTATTGCCACACTACCCTTGGATGCTGTGGGAGGACATTTCAACTGCACCTTCGACATCTGGAGCACTGCAAACTCTATCTCTCCTTTACTGCACACTGGTGTGTGCAACAGCCTATGTCTCCTTACTAAGCACCCCTTAAATCTAGTGGTCACATCTGCACAATATCACAGTTCTGAGAGTAGCAAGGCTGTTTCCACAGTATGTACCATCTGTGTTTACTTGCTTCACTCTGTAAGGATAACTAACTATGAGATGTGCAGCAACAACTTGGTCTGTCTCAACATCATATCAGGAACCGTTCTTCGATGGTTCACTTCATTCCTCACTGGGAGATCACAAAGAGTTGTGTTGGGGCTTTTCTCCTCTGGCCCAACATCTTTGTTATGTGGGGTGCCTCAGGGTTCTGTGCTGTCTCCCATGTTATTCGCGGTGTATATGCTGCCCCTCAGAGACATTATAAGACGGTATAAGCTGAGTTTTCATTGCTATGCAGATGATACCCAGCTATACCTGTCTTTTGCTCCTGACCAGGATAGAGCTCTCTCAGTGTTCAACAACTGTCTGAAAGAAATCCAGGGTTGGATGGATTCTAGTTGGCTGAAGTTGAACGCAGATAAGACAGAGGTTTTGGTGGTGGACCTGAGCTGTCGGATAGAGGGGTCGCCTGTTGTTGCACCCTCAGGAATTTTTCTTGGGGGTGTGTCACTTCTGACCTCTGAACGGGTGCGTAACCTAGGAGTTACCTTAGATGACAGGCTGACACTGCATTCGCAGGTGTCAGCAGTCGTCAAGACTTCCTTTTACCATCTTAGGAATATTGCTAGAGTGAAACACCTCGTTCCGTCTGACATGCTGCCTATGTTGGTCCATGCCTTTGTGTCCTCTCGTCTGGACTACTGCAACTCCCTGTATTTTGGGCTTTCTGGGGTTGAAATCTGCCACCTTCAGCTAGTGCAGAACGCGGCGGCCAGGGTTTTGATGGGAACTAGTAGGTCCTGTCATATTACCCCGGTGCTGCATGAACTGCACTGGCTCCCTGTTTGGTGGCGGATCACCTTTAAAGTCTGTTTATTGACTTTTAAAGCCCTACATGACCAGGGTCCAACTTATCTGAAAGATCTTCTAGTGTCTTACTGCCCTGGCCGATTGCTCGGCCGATGAGGAGTTGCTAGAGATTCCGAGAGTGAGTCTAAATTCTTCTGGTAGTAGACCGTTTTCCTACGCTGCTCCCACTCTCTGGAATTTTCTACTCCGTCGGTTATGGTAGTGCACCTCCCTAGGGGAATTTAAGAGTGGCCTAAAAACTCATTTGTACCAAATTGCTTTTATAGTACTATATAAATTGTTGTTAAAATTGTGATTTTACGTAAGGTTTATAGTGTATTATAATGTTTGTTCTTCTTTTTATCATATGTTTTGTACACGCTTTGAAAATTTGAAAGGCGCTTAAAATAAAATTATTATTATTATTATTATTATTATCGACTGATACAGACTGACCTGCCTTCAAAGTGGCTTCCAATTGGACAGGAAATCTTAGGAGATCTTGTAGTCTCATAGCCAGTTCCAGTCGCTGAATAACACACAACAAAGCATGAATAACAAATAATTAGGATGCCTGAATATGAATGTTTGGTGAATATTCAAAATAAGGTATTGCACACCTCAAGTTGGCAGTTCTAGAGTAACAGCAGAGAAGTCAACAGAGTTGACAATTGAGAGGAGTGACCACCATTGTGGGCTCAGATCAGCCCTGTTTGCTTTTTTTTTATTTAAGTAATAGTTAAATTTACTGTCCATTTTGGCAGCAGCAGAAGGAGCAGCACTGAGGCCATGGTAGTGATGAGGAGTGCCAGGTGGCAGGGCAGAATAAGTCCAACTGGGCCCATAGCTCCACCACTGCAGCATCAAGAGCAGTGCCAGCATCCTCTACAGCCATCCTTCCATCGTTTGGCCTCCGCTCAGTAGACTTCACCCCGGGTGAGGGCAGTAAATGTGGGCAGCAGCACCACAAGGCTGGTGCAGACCACCAGAACAGTTTTTTATCAATAAAAAAAGGATTTCTCAGTGCCTAATGGCACACTGAGAGTGGCTGAAGCCATGAGGGGGCAGGCAGGCCACAGACGAGGAACTGCAGTGGGCAAGAGGCCCTTATTTAACATGAAGGTGCTCCCAGAGAGTGAATTGAGGGGCAGGGAGCATTGCCAAACCAAGCTTATCTTCTTATTTTAAGTACATCATGTTGAGAAGTGCATAGTAAAGCAGATGAGGATGTGTGAGTGGGCAGTGTTTTCCCACTGCATGACTGCCCACAGAGGTGGCTGACAGCTAGCTCCATAGGAGCTGAATCAGCCAGTCTAGGCCCCAATGAAAGAATCACCTGAAAGTAAACACATCTTTATTAATGAATAAATGATGCCAACTGGGGCTGAGCAAAGTGACTGGCCATGCAGATGGACAGGTATTACCATCCTAGAACCACCCATTGTGGATGGCAGAGAGTGTGCTCCACTGGAGCTGATTTGGGCAAGAAAGGCCCCACAGTACAAACTGCCCTCAAGGCAGGATTAAAGAAAAGGCTCCACAGGGAGCAAGCTAAAGGACTGGGACAGGAAGCCTCAGGAACCACCCACAGGGTGGAATAATTAGGGCTTCCATGAGCTAGAATAGTGGGTGTAAGTATATAAAACACCTGTAGTGCATAATAAATTAATGCTCCATAGGAGCAGATACAGTGGGGTTGGGTAGAGGTAGCTCCATAGGAGCCGATACTGAGGGGCAAGTGTTTGAATAACTGCTCAATGCTTATAGCCTGTCTAGTGAACTGCATTTAAAACCTATTAAACCACATTAAAAGGTACAGCACATACCTACTGAGATTGCTTCTTGAACTACAACTACAGTGTCTGTGCCTCTTTTACTAAAAAAAACCCTGTCTGAACTAGTGTAGTGCCCTGTTTGCCCTAAATGTCAATTGTTATCTGCCTTGTGTTAAAAAACTGTGAAGTCCACAATCCTCCCTCCCCTCTCCTATGGTGACCCACTGCTCCTCCCAGCCCAGGCCACCATCCTATCTCGCCTCAGTCAACTCTGTCTGAGGGCAGGACATTTTGCACTAGGAGTAGACCCCCAGCATCACCATTGTAATGTCCTCTCATCACTGGGCTGGGCACCTCTGGAGTCTAAATTCTAATGCACCACCATGTGCCTTATGTTTAAGATAGTCCACCTTTACGCCCTCCCCTGCTTGGTGATCTTATGAAACTTAGGCAGTCCCAGCATACTCTACAGTCTGCTGCCTTCCCCCTACTGGTTACTTCCAACCCTTGGTTGGCAGTAGGCAGGAGATCCTTTGCCTTTTTGGCCACATCAACCTGGAATTCCCTCCTGCATGCGATTCTCTCCAGGACCTCTCCCAGAATTTAAACACAATATCTCAGGTCACCTCCTTGCCCCTCTCCTTGTACCTGTTTTGCTGACAGCTTTCCTGCCCATATGGAACAACTCCCATTGTCTGAATTAACTACACTCTACATGTATGACCGCTGGTTATCCCGAACTGCTAAATTCAATGTATTGTACTTTAATTGACATGATGTTATTTACACTGTTGTAACACTGTATTATAATGATGTAACACTGAACTTTTACCATGGTTGAAAATACCTGTGTTAGCACTTGCTATGTTAGCCATTGTACTTCTACTTCTCTGTGACATGTATGTATCTTTGTCTTGTCCCAGATCACCCCTCAACAAGGGCCTGTATTGTCTCAGTGGGCCTACTCCAGTTACCAAAATTCTATAAATAAATAAATAAATGAATTGCCTGAACTGGTATAATGCCCCATTTGCCTTATATGAACTGTCTGAATCTGTGAGGTGCCCTTTCTGCCTCAAAATGAACTGCCTAAACTTGTGTGGTGTCTTGTTTACCTGAGGTGAACTGCTTAAACTTAGTGTTGTACCACGATTGCCATAAATGAATTGCCTGAACTTGTGTGGTTCCCTATTTACCTCAAACAAAGCGCCTAAACTTGTGTGGTGCCCTGTTTACCTTAAGTGACTGCCTAAAATCTGTGGTACACCTCAAGTGACTGCCTTAAATCTGTGATGCCCTATTTGCCTCAAACAAACTTCCTACATTTGTGTGGTGCCTTGTTTGCCCTGAAGAGACTGCCTAATTCTGTAGTGCCCCATATTGACTGCCTAAAGGTGGTGGTACACTTTAAAAAGATTTCATATACTTTTCTGCTGTCCTGACCAAACAGTGTAACAATCCAGTAACCAGTCATTTGCTCAGAGAATAGACTGCCAGATTTGGTATACTATACTGTAATTGACTGTTGCCTTGGGTATCCTCCTAAATGACTGCCTAACACGACTGTGTACTCAGCATCAAACCACCTCATTGCTTGGCAAACTAGTCTCAGTTGTAAAGTTTTCTAGTTGCCTCTGTAGCTACCTATAGACTGCCTAGGTGTCATTACCAATAAAGACTGTCTCTTCACATCTGCCTGTGACACCCACTTCCTACTTGGATTACAGTTTGGGGTGGTCAAACCAGCTAGCGTTAGGGTGATAGTAAGGACAAGCCCCATTTGCTACTGTACCAAGCTACATCCTTAGCCCAATAAGAAGTAAAGGAAGCAGAGGCGACACGCCACCTCACTAGAGAAGGCCTCCATCATGCAGTGGGGTATGGGTTTTCTTTTACAGGACCACCATCTGATGCTATCATCTGAAGATCAGCATCCGGGCCATCATCGAAGATCTGCATCCAGAGTCATTGTCCAAGAGTAGCTAAATTAACCAGCATACAAAGACTGCATCTCCTCTTCTCAAAGTTGCAACCCAGTTCCTCTTTTTCCTGGTGGCCTGGGGATAGGGCTTTGACTGTTGAATCTTCCTCAAACTACACTGGGTCAAACACTACCTCACCCCGATGCCCTCTGTCTTGCTATAGCCCCTCCGTTCTCACCCTCATTGACTCGAGATCTAATCTTGACTCAGCTGATACCACATCCCTACAGAGAGTTAGAGTAACCCTCAACAAGGCTTGCCATCTCATCTTAAGCTGTGACCACTACACTAACACATGTTCCCTCTACCAGCAGTCCAGCTGGCTCAACTTCAACAACAGACTCAAATAACACACCTGCCTCATGGCTAAAAAGATCTCCATGGGGCTATCCCCCGCCCTGGGTCTCGCTCCCCTCCTGACACCTGCTCCCCTAACAAAAATCACACACAACTCAGTTAAATCCCTATTCCTCATCCTCACTTCCAAACCTCACTTGGTCAGTGAAAGTTTGCTTACGAGCCCTCTGTGGATGAGCCGCCGCTCTACCCCATTACGCTGAGCCTAAACTCGGCCTCTTTAAAACCCTCCTCAAGGACCACCTGTAGACCAACAATTGCTGCAACTGTCCTTAACCCCCTGTACCCTTGACAATGAACTGTCCCCTGCCCCCGACCCCAACTCTATTTACCAATTTAGAGCAATCCCTGTTCTCTCAGTTCCTGTTGTACTTGACTCTGTCAGGCCTATGTCCTGGCTATGACTGACTCTTGTTCTAATGCTTATCTACTGTAAATCATTATGTACCCAAATTGTGTATGTTGACCTAACTGCTGTTTTCTACACTGTCAGGTCTGTGTCTTGGCTGTGACTGTTTCTTGTTCCAATGCTTATCTACTTTAAAACATTATGTACCCAAATTGTGTATGTTGACCAAATTGTTGTATACTTGTCTACTGACATGGTGCCTTTGGAAATGAGTCTCTGACTCAAAGGTTGTAAACCTGAAATGTTTAAAAAAATAAACAAATAAAAATACATTGCAGCCCAGATTCTCATTGTCCCAGAGGCTCTAGGGAACTTTGGCTGATGAATCTTCTTCAAAGCTGTAACCCAGTTTCTTCTAGTCCCAGCGATCCAGGAGGGGTTTTTCAACACAGAAGGATCTGTGTTTTGGTTGCAAAGTCCTATCCAAGTCCCTGTAGCCTAATTGAGGCTCTTCTCTGAAGTATCAGTGCTACTGTTGCAACCAATGCCCTAATTGGTCCAGCTGCCCTATTCAGGTCTCAGGTCTCTGCCCAGTTCTTCTCAGTGCCCTGATTTAGACTCTAAAGTGACTTGATTACCTGACTTTAATTGATGCTTTTAGAGTGACAAATATTTACATGCATAAAGTATATGCTAATACTGGTTGACCAGGTAGAAACGGTACCATAGAATAATTGTAGCTGCAGTAGGGTACAGTCAAGTAAATGCTTAGAGATGAACCTCAGTTTTATTGATACAGTTATTTTCACTCTATTTTATTGTACAATTTTTTTATCTTACAATTTTTGGTCAGGAAAAATACACTAAGCTGAGCCTTATTTCCAGGTGTTTCCTGGGAACACTGGGAGGTTAAGTGACTTGCTCATGGTCACACAGTATGCAAGTGGTGGCTGTGGGATTCAAACCCAGTTCTTCAGGTTGGCAGTTTAGTGCTCTTAACCACTGTAGCATGCCTCCTCAATGTACACAGTTATTTACTGCCTTTTGTACTATTGTTGTTCTTGATGAAAATTTGCCTCTGTGACCTTTGCCAATTTTCCTGCTAAATAAATTCCTTAATTTTTTTTACCTCTGAGTATGACTCCTGCCTCTTCTAGCTGGGTGACTCCATCCACCCCATGTGAGAACCTTCAGTGTCCCTGGCCAAAAGACCTGCTTAAGATGACATTCATGCCCATGAGGACAGCCTATTCTAGAGGATTGGGATTGTATGGATTAATGTATTCGGTGTCACTTGTTATTGTTCTATGTATGAAATAACTGTCTGATAATTGTTATGCCAACTAAGTCTGTTTTCTATTTGTGGAAACATTTGCATTTTGCATATGTATTATTCATATTATTCAGGACCATCTTGAAAATAGGTCTTGGAACCTAAAGATGTGGATATGAGATCTTATCCTGTATAAAATAACACATTTTACTACTACATTCTTGCTTCATGACCTGACTCCTGGGGCCTGACAGTGAACTTGATGCAGTGAGCAGGGTTTTAGCAAGTCAAGAGCCCAAAGCCAAAGAAGACTCCAAGCAAGATTTTGTTTGGACTGGAGAACAACAGTGGACTGTCTGGAGGAACAGGTGAAGGAGCACCATCACCACTTGCAATGCCGTACTACTTTGGAGCACCATGGCTCCCTCAGTATACTGGAGAGGCAACTGATGGCAGAACCAACAGTCTAGCAGAATTCAGTGTAAAAGATTCAAGCGATGTTCTGACTGTACCACATCCATAGCACCAAAAAGTGGAGATATTGATTGGACAGTTAGGTGGAGCTGCCCACCAAGAGGTCATCTCCTGGTGAGAGAGAGTGAAGGCCAGAGCAGACCAAATCTTACATCAGTCATAGCACATCTTTGACACTGGAACAGTCTCAGAATTAAAAATGAATATTTTCCCCAAGACACAGGGCCCAAGATAGACTCCTGGAGAGTAAGCATTAAGTCTTCAGGAGGCATTTCAGGCCAAGGAGAAAGCAGACCTGAGAGAAATGTGTGACCCAGACTGTGTCCTCATGGACAAGTTCATCAAAGGGAAGGGAAGAGAAGCAAAGTTCTGAGATAGGATCGTGGATGTTACACTTTCAAGACCCAGACACCAACTTCCTAGACTTCGAAGAGCAGGCAATTAAACTGCTTATATCAAGGAGACTGGGAGAGGAAATGTCAGCCTACCAACCACTTATGGCAACCTCAAGTCCAGCACGGCCAGAGTATCCCATGGCATTCCCTGTAATGAAGAATTTTTGGCCTCAAGGTCTGTATTCAGGAAGACCATCCCAGGCAGAAGGAACACACAAGAAGAGACAACCACTGGGATCTAGAAAGTTCCTTGCCGGGGTCGAATATGGCATATGATCAAGTGACTCAGAACCAAGAACTGCAAGGAGCAGCCAATGGCACTACCAATACAGAAATAATAGATCAGATTGCAGCATTAACCAGAAAAATGTCCAGAGTCTGTCAAAAGTTTGCAACCTCAAGAACGACTAGAGAAGAAAACCTTCAGGTATTGGAATGAGAAATGGAGGGAGTGTAGTGATCTATCTCAGTATCTAAGAGGAAGAACTGAAGATGACCCATAGACCAGTTTGACTGTTAAGGAGACAAATATGCTGAAAGTGTGGCATCAGTGGCCACGTGGAACTATGTTGTGAAGAAGCCCCTCCTGCAGCTGTGGCTTTATACAGGAAGTTTCTGGGAATGAGGACCAGTCTCCAGGGAGTATAATCCTAGGTCCATCAAGCAGCTGGAATTGTCCTGGTTTGTCAGCAAGTGCCCAGCCTTTCAAATAAAAGTGAATGGCATGACATTGATAACCTTCTTGTCACTTGATCTGAAGTCAGTACTCTACAAGGGCAATACTTCTATAGATACTGGACCCCAGACTAACTAAAGCAACCACCCAAGTCTTGGATCAAGCTGACAGTGAGCAGTAGAGCAGTGGAAAAGAGTTTCCCTACCTGAGCTACATTGAAGCAGACATACAGCCGGAACAGATAATACAGATACATTCCAGCCAGGGCATTATCATCAGTGATGCCAACAGTGATAATCTGTCAGCCATCATAGTTGGGATGAATTTTCTATAGCACTACTGTGAGGATCTTGTGAAGGTCTTGAGAGACAAAATCAGGCAAGTACCCTGACCTGACAAGCATGTGCTATAACATGTACTAAAACAGACTATTAACTTACTGAATGCCACCATTGTTTCACAAGTCCAGATGGAGAGATTGGCAATGTATGAGTAATAGATGCCAGACAAATTACCCCAAGGCCAGTAGCAGAGACAACAATATGGTGCAAGGCCAAAGTAAGACCCCAAGGCCAAGGCTATGATGTGCTTGTGGAACCTCATCAAAATGGGAAAGATGATAGAGGTTCAGAGTGCGGCAACAGTGACCAAAGGCTGGATCCCTGTTTGTGTCCTAAACTATGGCGATCTCTCCACACAGCTGCACTGGAATCATACAATTGTCAAACTTCTGAAGTTGGAATTTTAAGATATCATGGAACCCAGTGCTGAGGCAGATGCACTAGTAACCTAGCATAATGCAGCAGTGATGCCAGCTGCAGCAACAGAACAGACCACCTACCAGAGTTGATTAGATGAGCTCGACCTGAGTATGCCCGAGTACCCAATGGAGTACAAG
Source organism: Neoceratodus forsteri (assembly GCA_016271365.2). Classification (NCBI taxonomy): domain Eukaryota; kingdom Metazoa; phylum Chordata; order Ceratodontiformes; family Ceratodontidae; genus Neoceratodus; species Neoceratodus forsteri. The sequence continues at coordinate 100,360,872 of CM028132.1, forward strand.
AAGGAGGTTCCTCAAGTGGTTGAGAAGCACTGAAATGCCTTCAGTCAACACCCTCTGGATTTCAACAAGCAATCTCTGTGCAACATTACTTCCTATTGGACAACACCCTCCTATTAGGGTGATTCAGACCAATTCTAGTAGCCGTGTATCAGCCTGTGAAAGACATGCTACGTGACATGAAAGAACTACAAGTTATCAAGGAGAGCCACAGTCCATGTGCTACATCCATAGTACTCATCAAGCTGAAGGATTGACTGTAGAAAGTTAAATAACATCACACACAAAGGCATACATCCACTTCCATGAACTGAAGATTCTCTAACTGCTCTTAAGACTGCTTCTCTCTTCTTGACTCTTGATTTGACCAGTGGATGTTTGCAGGTTCCAATAGCACCAGAAGATCAGGAAAAGACAGCATTCATCACTCCAGTGGGTCTTTTCAAATTCACCAGGATGCCTTTGGGCTTTGCAAACCCTTGAATGTTTCAAAGGCTAGTGGAACCCTGTCTTGGAAGCCAAATTTAGATATCATACTGCTCTACCTTGATGATATCATCATCTACTCGAGAATCCACTGAGAACATCTGCAGCATCTGGATGAAGTTTTTGGACAGCTAACCAAGTATGGTCTCAAAATGAAGACCTTGAAATGCCATCTACTGAAGTTGCAAGTGAACTACCTCGGACATATTGTAGTTGTAAATGGAAAGTCCCCTGATCCAGAAAATATGGAAGTGGTAAAGAAGTGGCCTAGCCAAGTGACCATTAGAGATGCACAGAAATTCCTAGGTTTGGGGTGTACTACCAATGTTTTGTAAGGACTTTGCAAGCTTGTGAGGATTGATAGAGTGCAGCCGAGAATAGCCTATGCCATGGGTCATGGTCTGGCAAGAAGGCCTTTGACCAATTAAAGACAATACTCATAGATGTCAAGTCCTAGTCTACCTAGACTACAAGAAACCCTTTCATGTATAAATGGATACCAGCAGTTGGGGCTTAGGAGCAGTGTTGATCCAGGAGCAAGACTGAGTTGAATGTGTGATTGTTTATGGTTTGAGAATTTCAGAGCACAACAATGACGATACATTCTTTTAAACCAGAGTTTCTTCCACCTATTTGGGCTGTCATGGAGAAATTTTGCAATTACCTAACCTGACTCCCTTCACAGTTTTTATAGACAAAGACAATAATCTGTTGGCTCATCTGAATACTGTCAGACTTGTAGCCTTAGAACAGAGGTGGGCTTCGAGGTTGGTGAACTATAATTTCACCATTAAATACAGCTCCAGAAAGGTAATACAGTTGGTGATGCCCTGTCAAGGTTATCCACTTAGACTAAAGCTGAAACTGATAATACTTCTTGGTAGAATCTGGAGGTGCCACCATTTCTCCAAGTTACTACTGAAATTGTGCATGCCTGTTGCTAGACCTATCCAGAGGACCTGCCTGAGCCAGAATCAGAGTGACCAACCAGTATAGCAAAATGAATAGATCTATGGGTACAGAGGTAGGATCAGAGTCCCATAATTGATCGGGTAAAAGACCTGATAGAAGAGGATCAGAATTGTGCCCAGAGATATGAAAGAGGGCTGATCCAGAGCTTTTCAAGTTCTTAAGATAGAAATTACATGACTATCGAGCACAACAACCTGATCTGTAAAAGTCGGGATCCAAACACCCATTATGAAATAATTAAAACTGTGGTTCCTCAACACAGTGCATAAGTGATCCTTGAAGCCTATCACAACCAGTCTAGACATTCTGGGCACAAGAAAACAGAGGCTGATGATATCTGCAGACACTTCTATTGCATTGGCCTGCAGGAAGATTTACAGAAGTGCTGTGAGGAATGCCTGTCCTGCAGTCTCAAACGCAATGCCAAATGTTACCAAAGAGCCCCATTTCAGCCAATCATCAGCACTGCACCACTCAGACAAGTTGTTCCATACCACCTTAAGTAGAAACCCTGCCTGAATGGCACAACCTAGGTACTGGCAATAACAGACCACTACTCCAAGGTCACAGTAGCAGCACCTCTTAAGCACCTCACTGCCTGAACCACAGCAGAAATCTTCCTGGGTCAGTCTGTGCAAACTTATGGATATCCCATTAAGAACCTGGCAGGTCAATGACCCTCTTTTGAGTCCCAGTTATTCTGAGAACTTTGCACTTTATATGGAAGCCTGAAAGCATGAATGACCACATATTATCCCCAGTCAAATGGACTTTGTGTAAAGGTAAACCAGACCATGATCAATATGTTAAGAGCTCCTGAACACCACTGTGTGCATTGGCTCACCATTCTTCAGAACTCAGGTATTAATATAACAACACAGATCACTGCTCCACTGGCTACACCGTATTTCTTCATCTCTGCCCACCATGGCAGACTCACCATGGACTTGGTTCTAGATGTCCACCCAGAAGAAACCTCAACTAAACCACCTACCACAGATTGGGTACAAGAACACCACTGCAGAATCACGAGAAGTAGAGGAGATTGTAGAAGAACACAGAGCCACGGTCAACAGAGACAAAAACAGCTTACAATATCAACAGTCGAGCAGCAGCATTGATGATTGGAGAATGGGTCCTATTTAGAAGAATTCAGCAATGCCACAGACTTGTTTCCAGATGAGAACCAGACCCCAGTCATTTCATATCAATTCTGTATCCTGATCTCCCAGTCTACCAGATACAGACAGAACATGAAGAAAACTTTCAAGATTATGCATCACAACCTTATCAAACCTTGCACCTTATGGGAAGAGTCAGAAAAAAAAGACTGTGCTTGGCCATGTGCAGAGCGAGAAGCAAGAGTGCCTCTAGGATCGATCTGCTAAAACAGGATCCCCTATGCAGTGATTTGCTAACCATTTGGGTTGACAAGCCTAAGGTAAATCCCTCATCAGCCAGTCTCTTTAAACTACTTTGTTCTTCTACTGAGCACCAGATTCCTTAAGTTACTTGAGTCACAGAGATCCACATTTGGGATTTTGCCAAATGATTCTTGAAGAAAGCCCTCCAGATCAAGTCACTGTAAAGTAAGTAAAAGGCACCATCACTTAGTTATAGTATGAACATGGAGGTCATATATGTTTTATATATGTTAAATATCTTGCCTTAGTAGATGTTATATTAAGAAAGGAAAACATGGGGAGATGTATTTTTAGGTGGGCCTGAATTTGTAGTGTCCCAGAGTTGGGAGCCCTACAGAAACAAAGCCTGGGACCCCAGAGGAATGTAGATAGGAAACCTGATGGTGCTCAGGGATTCCATAGGGCCCATAGGGAGATCATGGAGGCTATAAGCTGTGTGGCAATGGCCGTAAGGTACAGCCACTGGGAATAGGAGGTAAGAAGTGGTTGTTTTAGGCATCTTGTCCACTCTATTGAAACCCCAGCACCTCCCAGTAACCCTAGCAGTCTCCTCAGTAGTCCCAGTTTAGTCTGTCTCCACCTGCAGGCAGATGCCCTTCCCAACAGCAGTCAGTGTCCCCAGTGTGTCCCCCTGCTAGCAAGCAAAAACATTGCAGTACCACAGTATTCCCTCTCCTGCCAACCCAAAGCCAAGGCTGTTTTAAAATAGTTTATTTGTCCTTTCTGTCCTCCTGCCTGCTCTCATAGAATCCCTCTCCACAATCAGTCAGCATGAGGTAGAGGCAGCCATGTGCTGGGACTACTGACCCTGCCTTGTGTGTGGGCATTTTTCAAATCAGAGAACCATTATGGCTTGAGCTTAGGGTTTGAGCGTTAGAACACTAAGCCTTCTAGAGGTGCTTGGACCAAGTGTGGGGAATGGAAAAGAAACTGGTGAGAGAGATGGCTGAAGAGAGTAATGGCAACCCTTGTGCTCACCTAAGGAAAAATTGAGACGGGTCCATTAGCTCCATCTGCAATTCTTCCATCCGGTCAGTGTCTGCTTTAGTTTGATGGTTCCTCCAGTTCCCTCCTGTGTGGCAGTCAGTGTCAGCGGTCTTCCCCCAGCAGTGGTGGTCATTCAGTTAATGGTTCCAGAGTGAGAGCAGCCTGAATTGATGGAGTCAATGATTGAGAGCAGTGACAACTGATGTTGGCTCATTTCAGCTCTGTTTGTTATTTTTTTAAAAGTAAAAATTAGATATAAGGTCCCTCATCAGCAGCAACAGCAGTATCTGGGCTGTGGTGGTGAGAGGAAGAGAGATCAGGAGAAGCAGCAGGGATGCCATTGCAGTAATGAGGAGTGCTGGGAGGTGAGGCAGAGTAAGCCCAGCAGGACCACCCACAGTGTCACCATCACAGCATCCAAAGCAGTGCCAGCATCCTCCACAGCCATCCTTCCCTCAGTCAGCCTCCCCTCAGCAGACTTCACCCTGGTCAGGGTGCTGAGTGGGCAGCAGCACCACAAGGCACATGCTCTGACCACCAGAAAAGTTTTTAATCAATAAAAAAAGTGGTATCTCCAGTACGGGATGGCATACTGGTAGCAGCTGAAGCTGTGCATTGGCAGGTAGGCCCAAGACAAGGAACCACCCAGAGGGCAGAGCAGTGGACAAGAGTCCCCTATTTAAATTGAGGGAGTTCCTAGAGGACAGAGCGAGGGGCAGGGTGATTTGCCAAGTCAAGTTTATGTTTTTATTTTAAATAAATCACAATGAGTGGTGCCACAACTTTCATGAATTTCAATTTCTTTATCCTTTAACTTTCAATGAAAGTTTTTCATGTTTCCCAACATTTACTACTTTTGCCATTTCAGTATTTATTGATGGTTTATTTACTGAGCATAGTTCTTCTGACTCTCTCAGCTGAGCCTATAAGTCCTTCACTGACAAAGACAGAAGGACTACACTGTCTGTATAGGCCAAGAGGGATTCTTCTTTTCATTATTTTTGGCTCTCCTTTGAAACCATGGCCAACTTCTCCAATATATCATCTATGAACGGGTGAAACATGATCAGCAAAAGTAAACATCCTCCTTACCTAACTCCCTTACTAATTTCAAATCACTCCTTGGGACTACCAGCCGGGTCGTGAGTCCTAGCCAGCAGGGCTCTCCAGGACTATCAGTTTTGCAGCAGGAACTGCTAAGGAACATTGCTCCAATCAGCTGCTGGAGTGTCTGTGAGGGGGGCAGGCTAAAACTCTGTCCCAATGACTTTTACCACAGGCTCCTTTACTCTTGTCTCAGTGAATTAGACCCTAGCCAGCCATGCGGTCACATCTGCCATCTTCCTGGGACTACCAGATGGGTCACGAGCTCTAGCCAGCAGGGCTCCCCAGGACTATCATTTTGCAGCAGGAACTGCTAAAGTACATTCCTTCGATCACCCGCTGGAGCAACTGTGAAGTGGTGGGCTGAAACACCATTAAAAGCCCTTTGGGCCCAAGTGGTCCTAGTGTGAGAGGTTCCAGCGTGCGTGGCAGAGCAGAAGTGGGAATCTTCGAGGGAAGTCACCAGAGGGGAGGTGCGAGGATGCCATGAGACTCTGCCTAAGACCCCATCCTATGATTGTATGTAAGTGTTGTTCTACTATATTGCCTTATTCATAACATGCTATGCCTAATACCGTCTGCATATAGCTGTGTACTTGCACTGCTTTGTCAGGTGTCTGCTTGCCTCTTACAAATTTGTGCTCTGTATCGTATGGCCTGCTTGCCAGTGTGAAGTGTTCTACTGTATTAATATTGTTCAGCCTTCAGCATGGTCTAGTTTATGAGCATACTGCTTCCATATTATTACCACTATGCTTTGGTCTACACTTGCATATAGTTCATTAGAGCCATGTTTGTATCTGTGCACTGCTGGCTTAGCTTACTATGCATATTGCTGATATACTACCTCTTTATTTTTTGTTAATTCTTTTATTAAAGATTTTCAACAGGTACAAGAAACAAAAACATACATGTGTATTCATACATTAGGAGCCATACATTTGAAAGAGGGTCACAGTCAGATTTAACAAAACATTATCAAGATTTACAGACACATATCCTCTCTACGGGGGAAGTGACACCAGTCTGTATGAAGGTGAGTGTGAGTCCCATGAACCAGACCTGATAGTCTCATATGAAGTAGTCCTATCCTGCTATTAAATCCTTTTAGATACTTACCAACTTATGCCTTCTAAGGACAAGTTGGATGGTGTTCAGAGATTTACCACAGCAGACCAGTAGCTTCTAGAGTGCTAGTGTGATCTCGGACAGGAGGGAGGGTCACTTCACATGCAAGTCAAACTCTTACCATCTGTAAAATTTCAAAAGTAACCCCAAAGTATACAGAGTATAGAATACTGTAACAAAGCAAGTGAGTAAATAACAGAAACAACCTATCCACTCTATTGCAAACATAACTATTTACAAAAGAACCTAGCTACTACTATCTGATCCTGTATAGTTACAGCTACAGGTCTGTGTAATATAACTAACAGCCACAGCAATTGTGACACTGGTATATAAGGAGTGTGAAGTTATATGAATATGAGGATATGGAGGGTTGATCTGGGAAGACCCTGAGTGGGTTAGGTTTGGAATGCCAGTCACCCTATGCCTTCAGGAGGGCTGAAAAACATCATGTAAGGTTTCCAACACTCATAAAACCCCATTAAACGATTGGCTTTCAGGGCAGAAAGTCTGTCAAGGTCAATTGTTTTAGCTAGGGCCACTAAGATCTCTTGCATGGAGGGGGTCTGAGTACTGCACCAATTACATAGAATTGCCCTCTTGGCCTGCATGGCAAATATCACAAGCCAGCGAAATTCTGCCTGTGTTATTTGGAAGTTTAGCAGTTGGATACTAAGCAGAAGGCAATGGCAGATTAACGTATTTTCTGATGGAGCACCGTAGTGCCAGTTTAACATAGAAACATAGAAACAAAGACTTCGATGGCGAGATAAGGACCACTTGGCCCACCTAGTCTGCCCAATTCCTACCTACTGGATAAACAGCAGATCCTAGTTAACCAACAGCCTACTTCTTCTTCTAAAAGAATTAAGAGGAGAACTAGTGATACCACTTACTACCCTTTTTAACAAATCATGGGAGGATGGTGTGGTACCTGAAGACTGGAGGAGGGTGGATGTGATTCCCCTTCACAAAAGTGGGAGCAAGACAGAGGCAGGAAATTACAGACCTGTCAGTTTGACCTCAGTGGTAGGGAAAATGATGGAATCACTTCTGAAGGAAAGAATTGTTGAGTACCTAGAGGCCAGTGGGGCACAGAACCCAAGGCAGCATGGATTCAAAGTGGGAAGGTCATGTCAGACAAATCTAATCAATTTCTTTGACTGGGTGACCAAAGTAGTAGACCAGGAGGGCTGTGGATATAGCCTACCAGACTTTAGCAAGGCATTTGACACAGTACCACACAAAAGATTAATAAACAAATTAGCCAGCCTGGGAGTGTGTCCCAGGGTGGTGGCCTGGGTAAAACATTGGCTAGATAACAGGACACAGAAGGTAATAGTAAACAGAGTCCACTTTGTAGAAAGAAGGGTTACTAGTGGGGTATTGCAGGGTTCAGTACTGAGTCCCGTCCTTTTTAATGTCTTTGTAAATGACATTGCAGAGGGATTGGAAAGAAATGTATGCCTCTTCGCAGATGACACCAAGATCTGCAACAAGGTTGATACACAAGGGGGTATGTGGAAAGGATGAGAAGGGACTTGCCAAGGTTGGAGGAATGGTCAGAAGTATGGCAGCTTGGATTCAATGCAAAGAAGTGCAAAGTAATGCACCTGGGAAATAAAAAACCCAGGAAGAGTACACAATGGGGTGGGAGGTAGTAACAACAACAAAATGGAAAGGGACCTGGGGGTAGGAAGAAATAGGCTGTTGCTTAACTAGGATCTGCAGATTAGTCAGTATGTAGGGAAATGGGCAGACTAGGTGGGTGAAGCGGTCCTTATCTGCCGTCAAAGTTTATGTTTCTATGTATTGCTTTATGTCTGTCCCATGCATTCTTGAATCTGCCCACTGTTTTTGACCCCACAACCTCCTCAGGAAGGCCATTCCATGCGTCCACCACCCTCTCTGTGAAAAAATATGTCCTCACATTACTGCTGAGCCGTCCCCCCCCCTTCAAATTTTGCCCCCTTGTTCTTGCACATCTCTTTTCTGAAAGATGCTACCCTCTTGAACTTTGTCGATTCCCTTGAGGTACTAAAGTTTCTATCATGTTTCCCTCTCCTCCTTTCCTCGAGGGTATACATATTAAGCTCTTTTAGTCTCTCTTTGTATGGCTTCTGTTGCAGACCCTGCACCATTTAGTTGCCCTCCTCTGGACTGCCTCCATCCTGTCTATGTCCTTGCAGAGATGGGGTCTCCAGAACTGCCATGATACTCAGATGGAGTCTCACCAACTGTCTGTACAGAGAGATAACAACTTCCTGTTTTCTACTGATGATGCCTCTCCCTATAATTTGAGCCAGCTTAATCCATAGTGGCTGAATGTTTGGGAAGGACCACATTATATGATGCAGATCTCCAACATTTGTCATTATCCAGGATCTTGGCCCTATGCAAACGACTGGGGTTCGGTGCTAGGAGTGGAGCAGCTTGTTTTGTATTAGCCTGCTCCTTGTGTCCTTACAGTTATTATATGCATTATACCAGGCCTGTGACCACTGTTCCTCTATGATTTCCTCCCCCAACACCTTCTCCCATTTGGACTTGACCTCTATTTGCTGATGTGGAAAAGTGTCTCTGATTTTGGTGTAGACTTTCCCAGCTAGTCCTCCAGTAGCTTCTACCCATTTCCCCTCAGTGATAATATCTCTGCCTTCATGTGTATCCTTAAGAAATGCACTAACCACTGCTCTGATCTGCAGGTTATGCCAATGTTCATTGTGGTGGAGGCCCCACTTATCTTGTCAGGCCTTAAAGGGTGCTATAGAATGCGTTCCGGTGTCCCAAAGGTCTTGTATTTGGTGTATGCCTATATTTGCCCAGTATGACCAGGCAGGTGGTGCATTGCCTATCTGAATGAGGGGGTTATTCCACAATGGGGTGCGCAGTAGTGAAATTTTAGTTGTTTCAGTCTGCTATGAGTCCATACCCAATGCCTGTTAAAGGGAGTAATGGTAGGGTACACACCTATGCTTTGCTGTTGTAGGAATAAAACAGTGAGGTGGGGTAGTACTGCTCCTATGTTCTGCTCCATAAGGACCCATTATGGTGAGAGCGTCAGTATACCGGCAGAGTCATCTTATGGTCTGGGCTACCTGAAAGGCATGTTTGTACCCCTCCATCCATGGCAGGTTCTACCCCCTACCTTTCAGTGGGCGAAGTTTGGATCTGCTAAACCTGGGTTTGAGACCTTCCACAGGAAGTCTCCAAGGAGTTGTCTATTTTATTAAACCAAAACTTGGGAATATCAGAGGGATGTGAGCTAGTAGATAAAATAAATTAGGAGCAGTAATCATCTTAATCGTAGCTATTTTTCCTGCCAAGGAGATTTTTAATAATTTCCATCTGTCAAATTCTGCCTTGCAAGACCGTATGAGTTGCTGCAGATTTATATCCTAAATTTTCTCGAGCTGGGAAACCAGTCTGATGCCTATGTATGTAATGCCCCCCATGCCCATTGCAGCCCTGTTCTATTAACTAAATTTGATTGACAATGCTGATTCAGGGGCATAACCTCAGTTTTGGACTGATTGATTTTTAGCCCAGATAGGCTGACAAAATTGTTTAGCAGCTGTTGAAGGGGCTTTATGGAGTCAGGCAGATCTTCTAGGGATATCAGGAGGTTGTCAGTGTACATGAAGGTGGTATATGTCATATTTATACTTCTATGCCGTTTATGTTAGGGTGCTGTCTTATAGCCACTGCCAATATAAAAAGGAGTGGGGAAAGCGGGCACCCTTGGCGTGTCCCCCTTGAAAGAGAGAAGGGGGTACAGTAGCTGGTTGGTAGTGAGTCTAGCTTGTGGGCCAGTATAAAGGGCCTGTACCCCTGATAGAAAGTGTTTACTGAATTCCAGGTGGGCTAAAGTCCCTAGGAGGTGTGTCCATGCCAAGGAATCGAATGCCTTTTTAAAATCCACTACTACTGCTGCAGCTTGATTGTTTAGTTTCTGGGCAACATGCATTACATTAACAACTGATCTGATATGGTCAGCACTATACCTTCCTGGAACAAAGCCCACCTGGAATGGGTGTATTAGCTCAGGGAGTAGTGGGCTGATCCTTTGTGCCTAGACCTTGACATATATCTTACTGTCAGCGTTAATAAGTGATACCTGCTGATTGCTGGCAGGGAGAAGGGGATCCTTCCCTTTTTTTAGGGAGGACAGTTATTATGGCCTCTCTGAAGGTTGGTGGGAGGGATCCCTGCTGTTAGCATCCACAAGACCTGTGTCAGAAGGAGGATGATTTGAGGAGCTATTGCCTGGTAATAATCAACTGTATAACCATCCTCCTAGAGAGTTTGCCTGTGTTAATGGAAAGCGTGCCTTATTTACCTCCTGTTCCGTAACAGGCATTTCTAAGGACTTGGCCTGCAGAGTAGGCAATTAGGAGGGTAATACCATTTAGGAATTCTTGCCTCCTCCATAGTACTGGTGAGAGATGAGGTGTTTAGGGAGGAAATAGAATTCAGCCATAATTTCATTAACTCCTGTGGGTCTGTTATTGTCTTGCCCTGATTATCATGTAATTCTGCAATGTGCCTCTGTTGTTTTCTGAGCTGATATGTCAATATTTTTCCCACTTTGTCCCTCCCTTCCCAGCATTTTATGGCGCAAGTGAAGGATGGCATTTTCAGCCTTCCTGCTTAAGAGTGCATCTATTTCCATTCTAATGCCAAGTACCTTACAGAGTAGCAGGTTAGAGGCCCTGAGGATTTCTGAGCTTTGTGCTCCTTCTCCGTCTGTTGCAGTTTGATTTCTAGAGTAACAAGTCACTGCTGTCTCTCCCTGTGCTGTCCGGAGACATACCTCATGATTTTACCCCTCATACTTGCTTTGTATGCCTCCTATGTGTTACCGGCCGAGGTATCCTTTACTGGATTTTCTTTTAAGGAGAGCACGGTTTTCACCCAAGCCCATTTTATAAAATCTGGGTTCTTTACTAACAGTGGATCAGTGCTCCATGTGCAGGACTTCTGGACTGCCTCCCCCCACAGAAAATGCAGATGCACTGGTACTTGATCTGAAATTGTAGTAGGTAAGATGTCTGAATCTAGGATCATCTGTGACGTGTGGGGAGGTGAGCCAGTAGTCTAACTTGCTAAATGATTTGTGCATTTCTGAGAAGTAAGTGTAGTCCCTGTTTCTGGAGTGGAAAAGTGGCCACACATCTGATAGTCCCTGGTCTGCCATTAGCTGCTTCAGAGAGAGACTTCCCTTTATATGTGTTTCCTTACCAGTAGGACTCTGATCAATAATGGGTCAAGAGCCAGGTTAAAATCACCACCCATCAGCAAGGGACACTGGGGAGGGGCTGTACTACTGAGCTCCTGGGCAATCTCATGAAAGAATTTCTGACCATTGAGATTGAGGGCATAAATATTGCAGCGTCAGGAGACCTGTAGGGGTGTTAACCACTGCTATAACCCATCTCTCTTGGTTGTCTGTGTGGTCACCACTTTCCAGTTTAGTGCTTTATGCAGAAGAATCACAGCACCTGACTTCCTTGATGTGGCACATGAGTGGAGATCCTGGCCTACTCAGTCTTTCCTTAACCAGGAGGAGTCATTTTTAATAAGTTTGGTCTCTTGCAGGAAAGGCACCTGGGTCTTCATCCCTTTTAGATGTGTAAGTACCTGTTTACGTTTGACAGGGGAATGAATCCCCCTGGCATTCCAGCTATGACATAATACCTCATCCATGATTATTGATAGGGGGGTATATTAATGAAAGGAGAGCTATATTCTGAGGCTTTGATGAAGTCACCTGCTCAGTCCCTCCTGCAGGAGTCAGTTTCACCTCAGAAAACCTATCCATCCCATATCTCATCTTCCCATTATAGCCTATTAACCTGTATTTGGTTATTATCATAGTCTGTACACCATCTGAACAGTAACAGTATTGAGAATTTAACAAACAGCAATGCACTTACAAACAAAACAACTATATACAACTGCTTTATGCAGGAACTTTAGAGGTTGAATCCTGAGCATAGGCCATTGGCCTTGTGGGCCCAGCTGGCCAGTCTGATCCCCCTGAGGATGGAGTACCTATAACTTAGTCTCTTGACAATTCCCCATATCACACTCCAATTCAGCTTGACCTCAAAAATATGCCATATAGGCTTGTAATCAGTATTAATTGTTCTGGGAAGGGACTTGACCTTTAATTTGCGCCCTCTACATGTGTCATACATGGTCATACTATGCTGCATCACATTTTCCTTAGTGACATTCTATGTCTCCATTAATTACTGCATATCAAGTTTATTTCTGCTGGCACTGATCAGACAGTGTTGCCCCTGATCAGAGGACTAGTAGGATGGCAAGGAGAGCCTCAAGATCCTGCAGCTCCAGTTAAAGTAGTTTATCGGGAAGGGCGAGGCAGAACAATGCTGAGCCCTGAATTTCAAGGCCTCACTGGGAGAAGACAAGCATCCAATATACTCCAGAGCAAACAAAACACTGCTTATCTGACTGCTGTAGTCACCTAGGCTTTTGAGGGAGAAAGTCTGGTTGGTCCTGCACCAACTTCTACTGCTGTGCTGGGGGAGCTGTAGATTGCACCTCGATGCTGTTCCGACATGTGTCTGAAGTGCAACATGAGGCCTCCACCACTGTTGACAGCCTGCCCTTTTCCACCACTGCAGCCCAAGTCAGCAAATGGAGGCGGAGAAAGTCCTTGGTGCTCAGGTACTGAGTTTCTTTTCTTCCAATGCTGGTGTGCTTCATGGGAGGGTAGCCAGGGCCTCATATCTGTTTTGTGAAAATAGGGACTTGTGGTAGCGGTTCTTCAGCCTCCTGGGGGTATTCCTCCACTCCGACTATGGAAGCGGTTGCGGTTTCTCGGATGGTCCTTTTGCCATGCTGTTGATTTTGTGCTCTGCGTTTGGTACAGGATGGAGTGCTGCTGCAGTAAGATTGGGGTTAAATCTGCCATCTTTGTTCTGCATGGAGTTAAAATCAATGTTGGGGTTGCCCGTCTCCATGTGGCTTGGTGAATCCTTTGTGTCTGGTGTCCATCCCGGCTTGGGTGGAGGGCGAAACTCATGGGTCTCTTGGCCGCGTTCTCATCATAAAGTCTATGAGTGATTCTGGAGTTCGAACACTATTGTGTTACCATCATGTATGATTCTCATTGACACAGGGTAGTGTAGGGTGAAGGGAATCCCCAGCTTATGCATCAAATGTCTGGCCTACGTGTATTCCTTTTTTTGTCAGCTAGTTCTTTTGGGAAGTTCTAGAAAATAAATATGTTATGCTGCTTCCATACAAACTTGCCCAGTTCTCTGGCCCTCCTCTGAATCACCTCCTTGTCCATAAGTTTAAAATCAGGCCAGGATCAGTCAGGCCTTTTCTCCTTGTCTCGGTTTGGGCTGCAGGAGCAGTGTGCTCATTTGATGGCAAATCTGGTGGAGCCAGGAAGTCTTAATTAACCTGGCAGTTCATGCTGTAGGAAGCCCACTGTGTCTCTTTGCTCCATGTCCTCCAGGAATCTCAGGAACTGCAGATTGTTCCTGCAGCTCCAGTTCTCCAGGTCATCTACCTTGTCCTGGAGAAATTTGATCTGCCATTGCTGCTCTCTCAATATGGCCATGATATTACTTATTGCTGGATCTTGTAAGGCTGCTTTTCTTTCCGTCTGGAATATTCTAACATTGAGCTGATGTAACGCTAATGTGGTGTTGTTGAAAGTGAGTGTTACCTCTGCCATCTGCTGCATCAGTGCTTGAAACATTTTGTCAAAGTGCTCTGGGTCCATTTTAGATGTGCAGGCCACAGTCATGATGCAGTCTGCGGTGATTCTCTGGTAATGATTTCCTATCTATCTGCCACTCCTTTCAGTTTGAGTTTTATATCGTTTTGTTGTTGGAGCTTTTGTCTCTGCATTTAGTTCCACCAGTGCATATAAAGTTCTGCTAGCCGCCTTGAATTTGCTCTGTTAAAACCAGATAGTGGGAGCTATCTCTTTAGGAGTCCATCTTAGTTGGAAGCTGACTACCTCTTTATCGTTACCACTGTTAACTGGTCTACACCTACATACAGTTCTATAGTGCCTTGTTTTAACTCTGCCTACAGCTTCCTATCATACTTCCTATTTAATTGGCCTGCACCTGCATATACCAGTAGCTCATTAGTGTCTTGCTGTAGCTGTGCATACTGCATCCACATCATAACTTCCTTTAATTTGTGTACCCCTACAGACAAGTCCTTAATGCCTTGTTTTTTTAATGTGCTTGCCATTACTGCTTAGATTGCCTACATACCTTTTACCTGTTTGCTTTGTTATCAAAATCCTGCTATTCAACTCGGTCTCTGTATAAACTATGTTAGTGTGGTACTGCCAAGATATCATTACTGCCTGTTGTACAGAGTAATTCCTACAAATTAGGTTGTAATTCACTTTTTGTACTTTGCAACCCTCCAACTCTATTCTCTCTATTCTGGCTCCCCTTCCCCTATCCCCCTGGCTTGCCTTTGTGCTCCATCTTCTCCTACATGCCATTAATTGCACTACTCCCTTCTTCTTGTATTCCTGTCTCCCTCTACCTCTGCCCCCACCCCAACTGTGCTGCTTACTTGAGCAGCTCACAACTATCCTCCTTTCCCTTCTTCTAGGTCCCCCTATCTTTCTATTACATAGAAACATAGAAATTGTTGGCAGATAAAGGCCTTCGGCCCACCTAGTCTGCCCCATTACCACTACCAATTACGCTCTATCATGTACTGCAGGCATTAGGTTGTACCCCCCCCGACTACTAGCAATCTTCTATGCCTATCCCAAGCATGTTTAAAACCTGTAATCATTTCTGCCCCACCACCTCTGCTGGCAGGCTGTTTCACTTGTCCACCACCCTCTATGTGAAGAAATAATTCCTCCGTTCCCTCTGAACCACCCTCCCTCAAATTTAATTTTGTGCAACCTCATCCTTGAACATCTTTTTTTTGGAATATAGTATTCTCCTGTATTTTATTCTTCCCTGTGAAGTACTTACATGAATGCATAGACAGTGTCAGCGAGATAGACCTATAGCCCGCAGTCTGCCATTTAAGTTTAATAAGTTCAGTTTATGTTTTCCAGGAAGTCTGTTGCCCCTTACCCCTGACCTCCAGAATTCCTTTATGTCTATCCCATCTTAAATGTCTCAATCTTAAATGTCTCAATCATATCCCCCCTCTCCCTCCTCTCCTCCAGGGAGTGCATATTTAATTTCCTCAGTCTATCCTCATAGGGCTTGCAATGTAGGCACAATTCGAAGATAGAGGGGGGATGGCTCAGAGGTAATTTAAGGAAGTATTTTTTCACAGAGAGGGTTGTGGATGCATGGAACAGCCTTCGGAGGAGAGCTTGTGGAGTCAAAACAGTGGTGGAATTCAAGCATGCATGGGACAGTCATAAGGCAATTCTAGGGGTGGGGTAGGAAGAAAGTAGGCTGCTGGTTAACTAGGATCTGCAGCTTATCCATTAGGTAGAGAAATGGGCAGACTGGGTGGGCCAAGCGGTCCTTATCTGCCATCAAATTCAAATTCTATGTAGTCCCTGTACCATTTTGGTTGCCCTCCTCTGAACCGCCTCCTCCCTATCTATGTCCTTATGTAGATGAGGCCTCCAGAACGTGATACAGTATTCGAGGTGCATTCCCACTAATGACCTGTATAGTGGAATTATTACCTTCCTTTGTCTGCTGGTGATTCCCCTGACTGTGCATCCCAGCATCATGTTTACCTTTACTGCTGCCTTTTCACACTGCCTACCTACCTTGAGGTCATTGGAGATGATCACCCCAGGTCTGTTTCTTGCTTGGAGCATGCTATTTCTTCCCACTGCCAGTTGATATGTAGCTCCTGTTTTTTTGTGCTTGATGCAAACCCTGAGTCATCCTTTTTGAATTGGGCCCTATGTTTCTATGTTATGTTAAATGCTATTTTTTTGCTTTAACCTTTTCTCTTACCCCCTTAGAAAACCATAGTGGCCTCTTCTTCCTCTTCCTCTTCCTCTTGCTGATCTGTTTGACACAGAGTTGTATCACCAGTGCAATCACTGCTTCGATCATCGCCCACTGTTCTTCTACCCCCTTCTACTCCACTACTCTGACCATTGCATCTTCTAGGCATTTTCCCATCTTTCTGAAATTCGACATCCTAAAATCTAGGAATCTTGTCTTTGTGTGGCTTGGTTCCTCCCCCTACCTTATTTTAAACCAAAACACAGTTTTTTGAGCGGCGCTCAGTTAGCGAGGTGGTGCTCCCAACAGAGGTTGCTAACCTCAAATCAGTACAACAAAAGAAAGGAGCACTCAAAAACGATATGAATATATGCTAAAATAGCATTTGATTGTTGCCAAAAATTCCAACAGAAACCCCTGTGCTTCGGCTCTGTGCCTTCTAAGGGTATAACTAGCTAGGGATACAAAGGCTTTATATATACAGCTGATGACCTCATCAAAGTGAGACCTGAGAAACACTCATATACTACACCTGTGCTTATTTTAATCAAGTGAAACCCAGTTTCTGTCCAACGCATATACAGAATTCCTATTTTTATCCTATTTCTTTTATGTTAAAAACAAATTAAGTAATTACATCTCACCTTTCAAACATCAACACAGATGCATATTCTCTATTTAGAAACATAGAAACATAGAATTTGATGGCAGATAGGACCGCTGCCCCACCTAGTCTGCCCATTTCCTACCCAACAGATAAGATGCAGACCCTAATTAAACAACATTACTTCCTTCTACCCCCCACTAGGACTGCCTTATGTCTGTCCCATGCATTCTTAGATTCCCCACTGTTCTTGACTCACAACCTCCTCAGGAGGCTGTTCCTCATCCACAACCCTCTCTGTGAAAAATGCTTCCTCCACATTACCTCTGGGCCGTCCCCCTCTATCTTCAAATTGTGCCCCTTGTTCTTGCACATCTCTTTTCTGAAAGATGCCACCCTCTTGGACTTTGTTGATTCCCTTGAGGTACTTGAAGTTTCTATCATGTCCCCTCTCCCTCCTTTCCTCAAGGGTATACATATTAGCTCCTTTAGTCTTTCTTTGTATGTCTTCTGGTGCAGACCCTGCACCATTTGTTGCCCTCCTCTGGACAGCCTCCACTCTGTCTATGTCTTTGTGGAGATGGGGTCTCCAGAACTGCACACAGTACTCCAGATGGGGTCTCACCAACTGTCTGTACAGAGGATAACAACTTCCTGTTTTCTACTACTGATGCCTCTCCCTATGCATCCCAGTATCCCCAGCCTTCCTTACTGCCTTCTCACATTGCTTGCCCACTTTTAGGTCATCTGATATAATTACCCCCAGGTCCCTTTCCATTTTTACTGTTGTCAGTATCTCACCCCCCATTGTGTACTCTTGCCCTGGGTTTTTGTTTCCCAGGTGCATTACCTTGCACTTCTTTGCATTGAATCTGAGCTGCCATGCATTTGACCATTCCTCCAACCTTGCCAAGTCCCTTCTCATCCTTTCCACTTCATCTGGTGTATCAACCCTGTTGCAGATCTTTGTGTCATCTGCAAAGAGACATACTTTTCCTTCCAGTTCCTCTGCAATGTCACTTATAAAGACATTAAAATAACTAGTCCCAGTACTGAACCCTGCGGTACCCCACTAGTAACCCTCCTTTCTTCACTGTGGACTCCATTTACTACTACCCTTTGCATCCTGTTGTCTAGCCATTTTTTTATCCAGGCTACCACCTTGGGACCCACTCCAAGGCTGGCTAACTTGTGTATTAATCTTTTGTGTGGGACTGTATCAAATGCCTTGCTAAAATCTAGGTAAGCCATGTCCACCGCCCCTCCCTGGTCTACTACTTTGGTCACCCAGTCAAAGAAATCTATTAGATTCATCTGACACGACCTTCCCATCATGAATCCATGCTGTCTTGGGTCCTGTGCCCCACTGGCCTCTAGGTACTCAACAATTCTTTCCTTCAGAAGTGATTCCATCATTTTACCTACCACTGAGGTCAAACTAAGTGGTCTATAGTTTCCTGCCTCTGTCCTGCTCCACTTTTGTGAAGAGGAATCATATGCCCTCCTCCAGTCCTCAGGTACCACCCCATCCTCCATGATTTGTTAAAGAGAGTAGTCAAGCGGTGTCATTAGTTCTACCCTTAGTTCTTTTAGAATTCTTGGGTGAATCCCATCAGGCCCCATTGCTTTGTCCACCTTCAATTTTATTAGTTCTTTCAGAACCCTTTCTTCTGTAAATGGACTATATCGACCCTCGTCTTCAGAGTGTTTCTCTTGTTTGGTTTAGGTACCTCCCCCTCCTCTTCCTTTGTGAATACTGAGCAGAAATATTCGTTCAGTATCCCTGCTTTTTCATTGTCACCCTCTACCTACATTCCCTCCCCTTTATTAAGCCTCAGTATCCCTCCTTTGGTCTTTCTTCGCTCCCTAATGTACCTATAAAAGGTCTTATCCCCCTTCTTAACAGAGTTGGCTGTCCTTTCCTCAGTTTGGGCCTTTGCTATTCTGACTGCCTTCCCAGCCTCTTTCTGCTTTAACTGATAAAGTTCTCTGTCCTTCTCCTTCTGTGTTTCCTTATATTTCCTGAATGCTATCCTTTTCTCCTTAACCTTCTCTGCCACCTCTTTTGAGAACCATAGCGTTTTTTTCCTTCATTGTGTTTTGTTGATTTGTTTTACACAAAGGCTTGTTGCCTCTGTTATGGCTGTTTTGATTACTCTACATTGTTCCTTCACCCCTCCTTCTTGCCTGTTTGCTAGTGCTTTTCTGAGGCACTCTCTCATTTTCCCAAAGTCAGCCCTCCTAAAGTCCAATACTCTTGCTTTTGTATGGCTTGATTGTATGGCTGTGTTTATCGTGAACCACACTGTTTGGTGGTCGCTTGTTCCTAGATGGCTACCCACTTCTAAATCTGAGATTCTTTCTCCGTCCCCATTTGAGAGTACCAGGTCTAAGATTGCTACCTCCCGAGTGGGTTCCAATACTAGCTGTCTGAGGCATGCCCCTTTAGGGCATCAAGAATGACCCTGCTCTTGGATGTGCCTGCAGCAAAGGTGCTCCAGTTAACATCTGGCATATTCAGGTCCCCCATCAACAATATCTCCCCTTTTTCTGCCATTCTAAGGAAGCCTTCTATAATTTCCTTGTCCATTCCCTCCTCTGAGATGGGGGTCTGTATACAACCCCTATGTGGATTGTGGTGCCATTTCCTGTCTCCAGGGTGACCCAGAGTGTCTCATCTGCTCCCTGTTTACTCTTTAGTTCTGTTGCTTTGATCCCTTCCTTTACATAAAGATCTACTACTCCTCCTCTTTTACCCTCACTGTCCCTCCTGTAGATTGTGTATCCTGGTATGTTGACATCCCAGTCATGGTTATCTGTGTACCATGTTTCTGTGACTGCCACAATATCCAGGCAACCCTCTTCCATCAAGACCACTAGTTCAGGGAGCTTGCTACATAGACTACGGGCATTGGTACTCATCACCCTCCACTTTTTGATGGCCTTACCCCTTTTAGCCCCATTCCTGTCCTTACTGCCTTTGCCTTTTTTTACATTTACTTCTGTCCTGCTCCCTAATGACTTCTCTACCTTGGTGTTTACCTCACTAATTACTGTTATTTGTGGGGGGAGGCTGGGATTTCCCTGCTCCTTTTCAGTGCCTCCCCCCTTGGCTAGTTTAAATGCTTGCCAATGAAGCATTTAAACCTCTCATCTAGGATCCTGGTTCCCCCGTACAGATGCAGACCATCGCACCAGTATAGGTCTGCATCCCTCCAGGTGGCTCCCCAGTCCCCAATGAAGCCAAAACCCTGAGCTCCACACCAGTTTTTCAACCATTCATTGAATTCCCTGGTGAGGAGAACCCTA
Source organism: Neoceratodus forsteri (assembly GCA_016271365.2). Lineage (NCBI taxonomy): Eukaryota > Metazoa > Chordata > Ceratodontiformes > Ceratodontidae > Neoceratodus > Neoceratodus forsteri. Next base: position 100,380,833 of record CM028132.1, read on the forward strand.
GCATCACCCTTGCCATAGACAGGCAGCACCTCCGAGAAGGTTACTGTATGCGCTACTTGTCTAAGGCCCCTCCTCAACTCTACAAACTCGTCTTGCACTGTCAGATCCCATTCCTAGCCAGGTCATTTGTCCCTAGGTGGACAATGACATCCAGCTCCCTCCCTCGTGCAGCTGCTCCCACGATACAGAGAATTCGCTTCCTGTCCCTCCAAGCCATGGCGCCAGGCAGGCACCTTACCTCCCTCTCCCCTTCCTCCCCAATTTCTACCCCCTAATGATTGAGTCCCCCACCAGAAGTTGTTTCCTTCCCCTGTGGGGTCTCATGCCACCCTCCTGTGAGTCTCCTTTGTGAAGGTTCCCAGCATCCTCCTTGGTCTCCACTGCAGGTGCCTCCATAGAGGAACCACTATCCACCAGAAGAGTGAATGAATTATGGAGAGATACAGCTGGAGGGTTGTAACTCTGTTCGACCACCCTCTCCCTCCCTCCATGAGCCCACCCTGGTCCAGCCTCTCCTCTTTCTTGGCAACCTCTGAGGTAGTGGCATTGGCCCTGGTGGTCCCTGGGTGGGGGAGGAGGTTTCACGAATCCTAGCCGGGTCAGTCTGGAGACAGGCAACCTCCACCCTCAGATCAGAGAGGTGCCTGCAACTAGGGCAGCATCGCAGCCTCCAGAATGTCTCCCGGAACACTGCTGCCCCACAGCCATTGCACTGCACCACTCCTATCATGTTTTATTTTGTGTCCCCTCTCCTCTTTCTCTGTATGCTTACTCTCTCCTCTCCTTACAATCTCGCCCTTCCTGTTCTGGGACAGTGACTTCCTATATTCTTCAGTAGCATCCTTCTTCCTTGCTCAGTGTCAGACCACCAGCAGCTAGGGGGAGAGAGTGAGCTACTTTTTTCCTTTAGGGTTGACAAAACCAATGTTTCTCTATGATCCTTCCCTTCCTACTGCCAAACAGGAAGTTCCTGTTGACAGTCAAATCCAGTGGCTATAAAAGTAGAACTGGCTTTGGGTGGTGGGATGGAGGCAATTAGTAAGAAAAAGGCTAGCAACAAGAAGTTGTAATTTGAGATATAAGTGTTAAATTAATAAGAAAATGTAGCTTATTTTACTTAGCTGCTTTCTGCTCTACAAGCAAGGCTAGCAACAGGAAGTTGTAATTTGAGTCACCTGCTTTTATAGTGTCTAAGCCACACCTCCAATTAAGCTCTCTCTCCTCCTACTGGTTTAGCAAAGTAAACTGATACAGAACCCTTCCCAGCACAGAACACACACTGACTTTCTTTCTTTTCTTTCTTTTTTTAAACCCTAAATAAGACCCCTTCTACTTCTAATAAAGTATCTGTTTGCTTAATCTCAACAGACACTGGCTCCTGCTAAGATGTAAGTGTTAAATTAATAAGAAAATGTAGCTTCTTTTACATAGCTGCTTTCTGCTCTACAAGCAAGGCTAGCAACAGGAAGTTGTAATTTGAGTCACCTGCTTTTATAGTGTCTAAGCCACACCCCCAATTAAGCTCTCTCTCCTCCTACTGGTTTAGCAAAGTAAACTGATACAGAACCTTTCCCAGCACAGAACACACACTGACTTTATTTATTTTCTTTTTTTTAAACCCTAAATAAGACCCCTTCTACTTCTAATAAAGTATCTGTTTGCTTAATCTCAACAGACACTGACTCCTGCTAAGATATAAGTGTTAAATTAATAAGAAAATATAGCTTCTTTTACTTAGCTGCTTTCTGCTCTACAAGCAAGGCTAGCAACAGGAAGTTGTAATTTGAGTCACCTGCTTTTATAGTGTCTAAGCCACACCCCAATTAAGCTCTCTCTCCTCCTACTGGTTTAGCAAAGTAAACTGATAGAGAACCCTTCCCAGCACAGAACACACTGACTTTCTTTCTTTTCTTTCTTTTTTTAAACCCTAAATAATACCCCTTCTACTTCTAATAAAGTATCTGTTTGCTTAATCTCAACAGACACTGACTCCTGCTAAGATATAAGTGTTAAATTAATAAGAAAATGTAGCTTCTTTTACTTAGCTGCTTTCTGCTCTACAAGCAAGGCTAGCAACAGGAAGCTGTAATTTGAGTCACCTTATTTTATAGTGTCTAAGCCACACCCCCAATTAAGCTCTCTCTCCTCCTACTGGTTTAGCAAAGTAAACTGATACAGAACCCTTCCCAGCACAGAACACACACTGACTTTCTTTCTTTTCTTTCTTTTTTAAACCCTAAATAATACCCCTTCTACTTCTAATAAAGTATCTGTTTGCTTAATCTCAACAGACACTGACTCCTGCTAAGATATAAGTGTTAAATTAATAAGAAAATGTAGCTTATTTTACTTAGCTGCTTTCTGCTCTACAAGCAAGGCTAGCAACAGGAAGTTGTAATTTGAGTCACCTGCTTTTATAGTGTCTAAGCCACACCCCAATTAAGCTCTCTCTCCTCCTATTGGTTTAGCAAAGTAAACTGATACAGAACCCTTCCCAGCACAGAACACACACTGACTTTCTTTTTTTTCTTTCTTTTTTTAAACCCTAAATAAGACCCCTTCTACTTCTAATAAAGTATCTGTTTGCTTAATCTCAACAGACACTGACTCCTGCTAAGATATAAGTGTTAAATTAATAAGAAAATGTAGCTTTTTTTACTTAGCTGCTTTCTGCTCTACAAGCAAGGCTAGCAACAGTTATAGTTAGAAAAACATTATTTTTTCTTTTACTGGAAACAGGTCAAAAATCCATTTATAGTATTTAATATATAATATAGACCAAGTTTCAAAAAGTAAAGAAGTGTATTCCAACCACAATACATTGTTTTCTGAAGACCTATAAAGTCATAAATACAAGGCTTAAGATAACCAAGGGAGAACTGGGTCCTTCTACTTCTTTCCCCCTTCTCCCCTCCCTCCTTTCCCTCCCTTCCCCCACCGACCTAGTTCTCCCTTGATTATCCAGGAAAGTCATAGTTCTAAAAATTTGTTTACAACAATCATTCATACAGGCAACATGTAAATACTTAAACAGAGAAATGATCATTAATGAAAGATTAATACATATTCATAATATGAAATGCATAGATAAAGATTATATTGTAGTAAGTCCTAGAACATAATATCGTTGCCTATACCCCACCCTCCTTCCCCCTTTTTTTTTCATTTAGCAAGCTTTATTAGTTTTAAAATTTTTTTACAACAATCGTTCATACAGGCAACATGTAAATACATAAACAGAGAAATAAAATGTATTTTTAATGAATGGTATAAAGAGGAGAGCAGTAATAAATAAGGACATGAGCTTATTGCCAATTCTTATAAATGTAGATGTACTGCATTGTTAGGTTTATGGAAAAAAGCAGCTGCCAATGGGTACCATTCCTTCCTACCTCAGTCGGTGGCTGGCCATGGTGGTTAGAGGAGGGCTGAGCAAGTCGGTGCTCCATTCTGGGAAGCAATTTGGATGGTCACAGGTGTCACTGCTGGGTGGAGGGACCACTAGACTACCAGGAAACAGATCTATTTGTATTTGAACGGGGGTCGGGATAAGTGCTGGGGGTGGGGACCACTAGACTACCAGGAAATGGCTTAATTTTTATTTGAAATGGGGGTCAGGATACATGCTGGGGTGGGGGCACTAGACTACCAGGAGTGGAACCCACACATGTGGGAACAGGGACTATGACAACTGAGAAGGGCTGCCTGGTCCAGCCTGTCTGCCCAGGTCCCTATATACTGGATGGCTGCACTGCACAGCCCAGTGACCCTAGCTGACATCCCCCACCCCAGCAGGTTTGCCTTATGCCTGCCCCATGCATTGCATCCCCCACTGTGTTTCACCCTCTACTGCAGTGGGGTACCTGTGTTGTTGGGGGAAGCATCCTCCAGGGCATGTATGGCCATGGGCAGTGTGTCTGTTTGCTATTGATCTATATCTATATATATATATATATATATATATATATCTATATATATATCTATATATATCTATATATATCTATATATATATCTATATATCTATATATCTATATATATATATATATATATATATATATATATATATATATATATATATATATATATATATATATATACATATATACAGGTCCTGCTTGCACAGCTGAATGGGTGTGTTGTATGCACTGACTGTGCCTGCCAGCACACAGTTCCTGCTGCTTCCAGGTTGTACTTCCATTCTGACCAACAGGGGATGCTGTGAGCATGCCTTGGCCTGCAGCATCCAGCCTGTACTTCCATTCTGACCAAAAAGGGGAGCTTTCTGCTCCATGCTGTAGCACCGGGCAAACTGCATGGTAATGTATGCTAAACAGCATTTAATGAGATGCAAATGTACTTGTTTGCCCACGGATTACCTAAGTAGGCACATTTGCATGGGAGCTTTGAATATAGCTCTGGTTTGCCCTGGGCTAACCAGTTTGCACCGGCTTGATGTGTTAGCACTGTGCAATCAGGTTAACCCTGGGCAAACCTCACTTCAGCATAGCACACTAAGCACAGTTCAGTGTGTGGCTTACATTGTTGTTTGCAGTCATACCTCTCAACTATCCCTGATTTCCAGGGATGTCCCTGATTTACCTCAAACCTTTACTCTGTCCCTCCTACAAATTGTGTTTCCATGACCAAACAGTGGGTGTTGTAAGCATAACATAATGTCAGACATTAATGTTACAGATGTGTTCTTCCTTCATTTTACACTACAGCACTTATTCTACCAGCTTCCTGCATGGAGATCACCAATTGTTGAGGTGTGTCCCTGATTTTAAACCTTTGTCCCTGATTATTTTAAATCTTGTCCCTGATTTATGGGGCAGGAGGTTGAGAGGTATGTTTGCAGTAGATGTGAGACAGCTCTGTGCAATCACACACAATGTTCTCCACCTGCAACACTGGCTTGCTACAGAGTCCAATGAGCTGCAGTTGCAGTTTACACTTCCCTGTTGCTATATTCAGTGCTGTCTTAGTCCCGGGCTATTTTTGCCCTGCACTCTCAGATCAGTTTGCCTGACTTCCTTAGACTGCTATTTTCAGCAGGATTAGCACGGGCTATTTCCTTTTAAATATGGCTTGCTTTCTGCTCCGGGCTAAGTTTGCCCACTGGGTAGTGCTAATTTAGCCCCAGGGCAAAGTTTTTAATATCTGGCCCCAAGTTTATAAGCTGCTGTTTGGTTCTGAAATGGTTTCACATATCCCACCCCACCCATAGTGATGTGGTAGCCCAGTACATATGCCTATTTATACTACAATATTTTAGAAAGAGAAAACACTTTAGCATTAGCTCTTTAAATGAAGATTTCTCTGCTTGTGCAATTCAGTTGCTTAGGTTTAAATGTAGTGCCAGGCCTTTGTGATGTCAAAGTATTGCAAAAGTAGCTCTCTCTACTGGTTTAGGCATTTCTGAACAAACAGAGTCAATGCCAAGTAAATTTAAAGAACACTATGTCAGATATGAAAGTTGTAACACTGGAGTTTCACAAGGTTCTGTTTTGAGACCACTTTTGTTTTCTGTTTTTGTAAATGGTATCCCAGGAACATGACCTGGTTCTAACATGCTGATGTATGTTGATGATGCTATTATATATAATACATGTATATACAGGGTAAGGCTGTGATGTTTTGTCACAAATATTGGGACCTATGCATTAATGGGATGGAGTGGCTATATGCGCACTACTGAGGCATGCAACCCCTCCGCACCCTACACCCCTCCCTGCGGGATGCACCAAGGGGGGCATGCAGCACATACACACCTGATCCCCCAGCCGTGCAATGTGCAACACACTGGGGACAGGTGAGGGTCATGCAAGCACTATGCGCCATACACCATGGTGCATAGTGCTGGCTGCAGGCATGTGAATGGATGCGCAGGCTATGTCAGGGAGAACCCTGCTATAAGCCTGCTACACACCCACAGGAACTGCACCATCCATGCTGGGGGACTGGTAATGGGCCCCCACTGCCGCAGCCCACTAGCCAACGAGAAGGGCAGGAGCACCCAAACAGGCAAGTGCCAGGTGAGCCATGGCAGTAGTCCACATGTGCCCCTCTGCCCCACATGTCAGACCCATACCCAGTGCCACACATGCTGCATCACCCCTGAACCACTGGGCAGTACACTGGTTCCAGAGACTGAGGATACCCCCAACACACACACAAAGACCCTTGTGCACCCCGACCCCTATGTGTGTGGCAACCACCACCTACCACATAGCATGGTACATGCCCCCCACTCTAAACCAGGTACTCCTGCACCACATAGGTGTCCACTGCCCCCCCACCATCACCACTGTCCCTGTACCTTTGTGGTGGTGCCACTCCTGAGATGGTTGGCACACAGCCCTCCTCTCACTGCCACAGCCACCGGCTGTCTGATATATGCAGGGGCTGCAGCAGATGCCCACCAACATATGTTAGATGGCCAGTGGCCATGGTGGTGAGAGGAGAGCTGTGCCACCAGCCATCTTGGGGCTGTACCACCACAAAGGTATGGGGGATGGGGTGATGGTGGTGGGGCAGTGCTGGGGGGCACTTTCAGCCAGTCTGATGGTTGGGGAGTGCGAGGCGAAGTGCAGTCAGTAGCAGCAGTGGTCCAGCATGGGGTTGGCCAATAGGATGCCCAGCTGGACCCATGACCCTGCCATGGCCACGCTGCACAGTCCTGCGTGCTGGGGGGCAGGGCCACAGACAGGTGACTGATGGTTGCGAATGCCACTGGTGCACACCTGTCAACGGGTGCGCAGTTACGTGGGTGGGGTACGTGCATGTCATGTGTACCTATGCCCGAATCGTGCATAGGGCCCATTGGCAGTGCTGGAAATAGACAAAATTCACTGGAGGAACCCACCACCTGTTATATAGGAACTAACATGCCTGACAGGGTCTGGAGACATAGTTCCTCATTATATGTTGCATTTTATCACCTTATTTATTCAGTTTTATGTCTTTTGGTGGGTAAATGTGACACAGCAATCCTTTACAATTTTACTCCTGAAACTGAGTCCTCCCCCATTTCCACCAGTGATTATTGGTGTATCTGGAAACTTTTCTTATGTGTGTATGATGTTTTAGTGTCCTCCCATGATTTACATTTCTTTCTTTTATTATGTACCAAACGTCAGCTGTGTTTCACATGGTTGCAATCAATAAAGAAATGAAAATAAATAAAATAATGTACGTCCTAATATGTCTGATCTGCAGGAGAAATTGCAGACGTGTTAAACATCAGTACAGAGATGGTTTGTAAGTCATAAAATGATTCTGAATCAAAACAAAACTAAGGATATGACATGTGGTACCCCACAGAAGCATAGGCATCAAACAGAATAATAGTAGTTCTTTGGGTGAACCCAATGAGCCTATATAATCTTTTAGATACTTGAACATGCTGCTGAACCAAAAAGATTCATTTCAATCTCACCTTGATACCATCATTTGAAAATGGAACCAAAAGCTTTGTGTATTGTACCAGAATATAAATCTTTTGATTCATGATGTTAAAGAAGTAAAAACAATTTTTACTTTCAGGACTAGATTATACATCATTCTGTTCTACAATATTTCTACTTTGTCTTGGGCAAATGTAAATTAGCCTGCAACAACTTATTTTAGTTTGTGTTATCATCAGCCCTGATTTGGGTACATGGACAAGAAAAGTATAGAGGTTATCTTTTCTTTCCTCTTGAAACAATTTATGTACAGCACACATAATATTAAAATATGGTTTGCCTTTGTTCTGTATAAAACTCATCCTGCTCAAAATCACTGTTGTGTATATTATAAACAGTTGCATACATTCCAAATTATTGTTGTGCACATTCCAAACAGTTGTGCTGCACAGTTCAAAGGTCATATAATGATAAATTCCTTATTCACCCCACACTCAGCTGCTTACTAACTGCTCAGTGACCAGAACTGTAGCTTTTAACTTGAAAAGTCTCTGAAATTAATCTCAATCATAGAACAGAACAAAAAATGCAAGTTTTTCTGTTTTCACTTTGGGTGGGGGGTGTCTGGGACACCTGTGTAAAAAAACATAAACTATATAAAATAAAATATGGGCAGTTCCACACAACCCAGCTTGTGTTTCCATCTCAGGATTGAGAAAACAGCACAGACCTCTCAAGCTTCACTCTCAAGGTTCATATGCTGTTATCTCAACCCCTCAGTGGAAACACAGTCTTGTTGTGTGGTTGTCCATACATTATTCTTCATATACTGTATGCACAATAGCAGCACAGTGGTATGCTGTATTGTTTAATAAATTAAACCCAACATCTTCTGTTTGTGAAGTCTGAGAAACTACAGTTGAGGCAAAACTAAAAGAAGTGATGTAAAACAAAAACCTGGGAAAAATCCTTTTATTACTTTAGATGTTGACTTTTGAATTGTTTACTGACAAGTTTGCAATGAACTCTGAAGAAACCTGTTTGCAGATATACATTACTTGATTAAATTTAGGCCAACATTTAATTTTTTGTATCCAGCTATTTTTTTTACTTGCGGTACATATATACATAGATGATTATACACAGAAAAAGATTTATGATTCATTAAACCTTTTTATTTCCTGCCTTGGCCCTCACCAGTCTAACACTGGCTAGGTATAGAATTGATCAATCATCCCATATTCTGCTTTAACTAACCCCCTACCCCATTTGCTCCAAACCCTCACCCACCAACCTTAGTAGTCTGCAGTGCCTGTACCACCCCCTCTTAATATGCTAACACTGACCAGGTCCACTGGCAGAAGTTTTTTTACCATCATCTCCATGAAGAAGTATTTCCTCATATCCCTCCTATATTTTTTCCCACCACCTTACAGTTGTGGTCCCTTGTGATGGATACCATCGGTAATCTTACATTTGTAATTAATCAGTATGCATGTAACAATTTGTGATATGTTATTTGTTTAATACACCCAGGTGAAGGTGAAAATGGGTCTTGTGACACAGCTCATTTCCTGTTTAAGCAAAATGAATGATGAAATAAAAATTGGTAAACATTCTGCCATGGCAAAGAGCACTGTGCAGTGAAAACAAATGATTATGAAATGCATGGAGCATAACTCTCAGCAGTTCCACATCAAGATAGTGACTTCCAAATGGCGAGGAGTGAAAACAGCACAAAATGACTGCACAACCACATACAGAGAACTTTCTGTTTGTGGTGGCTTTGCCCCCATACCCCCACCCCCTTAGTTAATATACCAACTCCAGGGGGGTGAACCTCAGGGAGGGAGGAACTGTCAGTCGCCAATATGGCATGTGCTATGATTTTGTGCCATTTTCATTCCTCGCCAATTGGGAGTTGCTGTCTTGACAGGCTACCACTCTTGACCTTTCATTCCCAAATGTGGAACACTGCCTCTCAAAATGTGGGACAAAAAAACAAAATGTGGAACACCTCATCAAATCATGGAGACAGAAGTCCAAAAACACTGTAGGAATGTGTGATTTCATGTTCACAAAGTTTGCTGTTCATTGAACAATGCATTTTCACATTCACATTTACAGTATTGTTTGAATTTTTGCTTTAAAATTTTAGGGTACACTGCAAGACAGACTGTTTCAGTATAGAACAAGTGGGTTTTTGAGGCAAAATGAGGATTTCTTTCTTGTAATGTGGAACAGTTGAGTGATATGGCATGGGTGAATCCTGAAATATGTATTTTTACTCTTGTCTTCAGCAAAATAACGTTTATGCACTTCATTTATTTCCACTGCTGTGGTGTGTAAATAAGAAACACAATTGCATAACTAGAAATATGCAGTTAATTCCTGGAGTGAAAGGGTAGGACCATAACTCATGAAGATGCCATATTATAGGCGCAGTTGCACTCTTATAGTTAGGGTTGAGTAGGCACTTCAATGTTAAACTCAAAATTTTGCACTTTAGTATCTTTGAAAATGTTCCAACAGATTTGCATGCAAATTGGCATGCACTGTCACCCAGAGTAGCTCTGGATGACACAAGTTACGTTCTGGTTGGATGTATGGTTTCTGAGCTCTGGAGAGGTGAAAAAAAGCATATTTTCACTCATTGACCTTGTTGGGATTTTTCTTTGAACTTGCCTAAAGCCCAGATGGTTTAGGGGATTGGTCTGAATTTTCAGGGCAGAAAGGGACTAGCCCACAGATGTGCATTTTGCTAGTCTGGTGAAAAAAATAATAAGCCATTTTTAAGTTATTGCATTTTAAAAATGTGAAAAAAATTATTTCTGAGCATGCACAGTAAGCACTAAAAGACAGCTGTATGAAACAAAAAAGGAACCCTGTTTTGTATGGGAAAATTTCTTGTTTGCTGCCATTTTGTTTCTGTTTTAAAAAAAAAAAATTCAAAAGCCACAAAAATGACATCCTGGAGAGAGACAACACATCTTTCTGGCTGATGGAGTAGTACCTTAGCGGTAGTCTGCACTTCATTGTTGGCTAAATGCCCGTAAAATGTTATTTTTTAAATATTATAAATCTTTTCTTGTGACATGTGAAATGAAAAAGAATCTTTTATTGTATCACGAGTCAAAAAAAGATCCTTTTCATGAAGAAAAAAACAGTAACCACTAACCAGAGTACTTTTTTTTACAATAACACCGGAATTCTTCACTGGGCATGAGCTGCATTAAAAAAACACAATGTGGTGCTCTAAATAAAAAATATTGTGAAGTGGCACAGTACTATGGAATGGTGGGGGAAGGGAGAAAAAGAGCGCTTTTTTGATAGCCCTTGTATGACGGTTTTCTCATTCATTCCCTCATCTCGCTATCACACCAGTAGCCCCTTCTAAAACCTTTTGTTTCCCCAGCAGCATAGTTTTAGGACTTTTAAGTCCAGCAAGAGAGTGACTCAGTCAGCCATACATATGTTCATTTACAAGCTCCAAAATGGATTGGCTGCATGTGGAAAAGAAACACATGCTGCTCTGTAAGTCTTTCTCTTGGAGCATATTTCAATATAGCAAGCCGCAGGCTCACATTGGCAGCACATCCCCATCAAAGAAATAAAAATACAATAACCTACACACTTTCTTCATGATCAGAGAAGGAAAAGCACCTTTTTTATACTTTAGTCTGGAGGAATACAGTCCCTCATGTTTCCCTCCAGCACTTCTCATTTCTGGGGAACTTTTCAGTTAGGTGTACTGATAGGCTTAAGCATTGGCTCCAGAAAATGAGGAGGAAAGGAAGTCCACTTCCCCATTCAGCTTTTCAAGGGAAAATAGCTTTTTACATCATGTTTTAGCCATTCCCTTAGCGAGGACATATGGGGGAAGGGGATAAAAAGAGCACTTTTCTGACAGCGCTTGCATGAGGGTTCTCTCATTTATGCCCTCATCTCACTACCACACCAGTGGCCCCTTCTAAAACCTTTTGTTTCACCAACAGCATAGCTTTAAAGGGACAGTGTCAACCTGGTTTTCATCATATTACTTCTCGTTAAAAACCTACATTTTATGATTGCTTACTTTCTCTAAAATTCATTGGTGTTGCTGTTTGTTTTGTCTGTTTTCTTGTTACAGGTAAGTAGAACTGAATTGCATGGTAATGTATATTTATTAACAACCTTGTTTTGTTTACAATCCTGGATCTGTTTTTACTGCATACTTCCTGAGCATTAGAAACACCCTCAAACAGTGCAGTCACTCATAATGAAATAGCCTCCTAAACTCCCACTGCATCATGAGTGGCTAGACTGTGTTGTGGGTGTTCCCAAGTTCAGGAAACATGCAGTGGGAGCTGATCAAGGAATGTAAACAAACCTGTTTTGGTGTGGTAACACCAGTATGTTGGGCAGTCTGTTTTTCACCTTTTTGAAGAAAAAAAAAGAAACAGAATCAAACTACCAGTTACATCAGCAGTCTTTACAGAATGTTGGAAACCATAAAATGTGTTTTTTAAACTAGGGACACTTTGAGACCTAAGGTGGTTGACAATGTCCCTTTAAGGCTTTTAAGCCCAGCAAGAGAGTGAATAAGCCAGCCATTCATGTTCCTGTTTATAGTTATAGTTTCTCTGGTGTCTAGTGGCACCTGCCCACCCTCCGATCACTGTCCCCCCTGATATTATTATATTCCCTGGTGTCTAGTGTTATCCCCACCCCTGATCACTGGCCCCCTTCTATTTGTGGATTCTTTGGTGTCTAGTGGTACTCCCACCCCGACGCTTCCCAGTGCACCTGTATGTAAGAAAACTGTCTTGGATGTTGTTGTTTTTTGTTAGATAAAGTGGTCCCTCACCGATCTGAACCCCCCACCTCCACTTCCCACTCAGCACCCACCACCGCACACCCCAATACACCCCCACACACCCTCACACACCTGAACAAGTCCCAGGTTCAAGATCCACTCTCTGATTGAAGACATGTCTTGTTGCTGGAACCAGCCACTGCAATATGAGAAACTAAAGTAAATGCAGTCCTATGTATTTTAAAGGGGGTTTCAACTTTTATGCATAACTTTGCCATTTTTTGACATTTTGACCCAAAATATTCAACATGGCATTTTGGGGAATCCACCTCTTGAACAGTGTGACTGTCATTATGTAACTTCCGCCTGAAAGGTGAATTCATGGTCACTTGGCAAATTCACCCTTTTGGGCAGGATTTATATAATGACAGTCATATTGTTCATGAGGTAAGGTCATAAGGAGGTTATGTTGAAAATTTAAGGTCAAAATATGTAAAAATCACAAAGTTATGACCATTTGTTGCAATTTCACTACACACACCTGTAACTTTGGAAATTTAAAGACTTTGACCCCCAAATTTTCCAACATAGCCTTTATTGTCACAGCTGTCAATTTTCAAATTCTTATCAAAATGTGTTTTGTCACCTGTGGCACAGAATGGCATTGCTGTTGTGTGGAATTATGTTTTGGTAGGGATTCCAAAATTTTCTATGCCGGGTACATGAGGTGGGGTAATAAGTGGCTATGCTGGCAATTTGGTCACTGTTGTCCTATAAATGGAAAAACAGAGCCCTTCCACAAAGACATACATATACGCAGGGATGAGAGTGCAGGGCCCAAAGGGAACTGCGCTCCCACAGGCAAATAAGGATATGATTACTCTATTTCAAAAATTATGGATGGGTCCATGACCCCAAGTCACCCCACCGATGCCTGTCAGTGTCTGCAGGGTGGGGGTGGGGCGTTAGAGTTGGAAACCCTAATGCCTCATTTCCCTTCTTTTATCACTGTAGTACTCACCATAACTGATGAATTAATGATGTTTTTTGCAATTAATTTCCTTACTTTTTCAGACACTTACAACTGTCCTTATGTCACAGTGGGAGAGCAGGTGCTTTCGGCACTGCGCCCAGGCTCAGAACTGTTCCTTATTTTACTGTGGGAGCACAGGGTCCTTCAGACCTGGTGCACCCATCCCTCCATAAATGCATGACAAAATTATCAGCATAGCCATCTTATTACCCCAGCACATGTACCCGGCAGAGAAATGTTTTCAATTCACTGCCAAAATATAATTCTGTGCAACTGCAATGCCATTCTGTACCCCAGGTGCAAAACCACATTTTGGACAGGATTTGGAAAATGACAAAGGTACTGTTCTTGAGGTATTGGGTATTTGAAAAAATGGCTATGTTGAAAATTTGGAGCCAAAACACTCATAATAAACAAAGTTACAAGCGTGCATTTAAAAATGTAAGGGAATGCAAGTAAGTCAGCCATTTTTAGGAATTTTTTCACTAAATATTCAACATGGGTTTTTTGTGACCTCACTTCACCTCATGAATACTGGCGCTGTCATATCATTAATCAGACCTGAAGGTGATTTTCCGAAATGACCACTCCATTCCATGCCACAGGTGCGAAAACACATTTTGGGCAGGATGTGAGAAATGACAGCAGTACTCCTCATGAGGTGGTGTGCAGAAATGGCCATACTGAAAATTTGGAGTGAAAATAGAAACATCGAATTTGATGGCAGATAAGGTCCACTTGGCCCACCTAGTCTGCCCATTTTCCTACCTACCAGATAAGCTGCAGATCCCAGTTAACCAACAGCTTACTTCCTCCTACTCCCCACTAGGACTGCCTTATGTCTGTCCCATGCTTTCTTGAATTCCCCCACTGTTCTTGACTCCACGACCTCCTCAGGGAGGCTATTCCATGCATCCACAACCCTCTCCATGAAAAAATATTTCCTCACATTACTTCTGAGCCATCCTCCTCTATCTTTAAATTGTGCCCCCTTGTTCTTGCACATCTTTTCTTCTGAAAGATGCTACCCTCTTGGACTTTGTTGATTCCCTTGAGGTACTTGAAAGTTTCTATCATGTCCCCTCTCTCCCTTCTTTCCTCAAGGGTATACATATTAAGCTCCTTTAGTCTTTCTTCGTATGTCTTCTGGTGCAGACCCTGCACCATTTTGGTTACCCTCCTCTGGACAGCCTCCATTCTGTCTATGTCTTTGCAGAGATGGGGTCTCCAGAACTGCACACAGTACTCCAGATGGGGTCTCACCAACTGTCTGTACAGAGGGATAACAACTTCCTGTTTTCTACTATTGATGCCTCTCCCTATGCATCCCAGTATCCCCCCAGCCTTCCTTACTGCCTTCCCACATTGCTTGCCCACCTTTAGGTCATCTGATACAATTACCCCCAGATCCCTTTCCAATTTTACAGTTGTCAGTATCTCACCTCCCACTGTGTACTCTTCCCCTGGGTTTTTGTTTCCCAGGTACATTACCTTGCACTTCTTTGCAGTGAATCTGAGCTGCCATACATTTGACCATTCCTCCAACCTTGCCAAGTCCCTTCTCATCCTTTCCACTCCATCTTGTGTATCAACTCTGTTGCAGATCTTTGTGTCATCTGTAAAGAGACATACTTTTCCTTCCAGTTCCTCTGCAATGTCACTTATAAAGACATTAAAAAGGACTGGTCCCAGTACTGAACCCTGCAGTACCCCACTAGTAACCCTCCTTTCTTCACTGTGGACTCTGTTTACTACTACTACTACCCTTTGCATCCTGTTGTCTAGCCAATTTTTTATCCAGGCTACCACCTTGGGACCCACTCCAAGGCTGGCTAATTTGTGTATTAATCTTTAGTGTGGGACTGTATCAAATGCCTTGCTAAAATCTAGGTAGGCCATGTCCACAGCCCCTCCCTGGTCTACTACTTTGGTCACCCCAGTCAAAGGAAATCTATTAGATTCATCTGATATGACCTTCCCATCATGAATCCATGCTGCCTTGGGTCCTGTGCCCCACTGGCCTCTCAGTATTCAACAATTCTTTCCTTCAGAAGTGATTCCATCATTTTCCCTACAACTGAGGTCAAACTAACTGGTCTGTAGTTTCTTGCCTCTGTCCTGCTCCCACTTTTGTGAAGAGGAATCACATCCACCCTCCTCCAGTCCACAGGTATCACCCCATCCTCCCATGATTTGTTAAAGAGAGTAGTCAGTGGTGTCACTAGTTCTACCCTTAGTTCTTTTAGAATTCTTGGGTGAATCCCATCGGGCCCCATTGCTTTGTCCACCTTCAATTTTATTAGTTCTGTCAGAACACTTTCTTCTGTAAATGGACTGGTATCGACCCCCTTCTTCAGAGTGTTTCTTTTGTTTGGTTTAGGTACCTTCCCCTCCTCTTCCTTTGTGAATACTGAGCAGAAATATTCGTTCAGTATCCCTGTTTTCACTGTCGATCTCTGCCCACAATCCTGCCCTTTATTAAGCCTCAGTATCCCTCCTTTCATCTTTCTTCGCTCCTTAATGTACCTATAAAAGACTTATCCCCCTTCTTAACAGAGTTGGCTATCCTTTCCTTGGTTTGGGCCTTTGCTATTCTGACTGCCTTCCCTGCCTCTTTCTGCTTTAACTGATAAAGTTCTCTGTCCTGCTTCTTTTGTGTTTCCTTATATTTCCTGAATGCTATCCTTTTCTCCTTAACCTTCCCTGCCACCTCTTTTGAGAACCATAGTGGTTTTTCCCTTCATTGTGTTTTGTTGAGTTGCTTTACACAAAGGCTTGTTGCCTCTGTGATGGCTGTTTTGATTACTCCCCATTATTTCTCCACCCCTCCTTCTTGCCTGTTTGCTAGTGCTTTTCTGAGGCACACTCTCATTTTCCCAAAGTCAGCCCTCCTAAAGACCAATACTCTTGCTTTTGTATGGCTTGATTGTATGGCTGTGTTTATCATGAACCACACTGTTTGGTGGTTGCTTGTTCCCAGATGGCTACCCACTTCTAAATCTGAGATTCTTTCTCCGTCCCCATTTGAGAGTACAAGGTCTAAGATTGCTCCCTCCCGAGTGGGTTCCAGTACTAGCAGTCTGAGGCATGCCCCTTGTAGGGCATCAAGAATGACCCTGCTCTTGGATGTGCCTGCAGCAAAGGTGCTCCAGTTAACATCTGGCATATTCAGGCCCCCCGGTCCCCCATCAACAATATCTCCCCTTTTTCTGCCATTCAAGGATGCCTTCTATCATTTCCTTGTCCATTCCCTCCCCCTGAGATGGGGGTCTGTATACAAGCCCCATGCAGATTGTGGTGCCATTTCCTGTCTCCAGGGTGACCCAGAGTGCCTCATCTGCTCCCTGTTTACTCTTTAGTTCTGTTGCATTGATCCCTTCCTTTACATACAGAGCTGTTCCTCCTCCTCTTTTACCCTCCATGTCCCTCCTGTAGAATGTGTATCCTGGTATGTTGACATCCCAGTCATGGTTCTCTGTGTACCATGTTTCTGTGACTGCCACAATATCCAGACAACCCTCTTCCATCAAGGCCACTAGTTCAGGGAGCTTGTTACACAGACTACAGGCATTTGTACTCATCACCCTCCACTTTTTGATGGCCTTACCCCTTTTAGCCCCATCCCTATCCTTACTGCCTTTGCCTTTTTTGACATTTACCTCTGTCCTGCTCCCTATTGACTTCTCTACCTTGGTGTTTACCTCACTAATTACCGTGTTTTGTGGGGGGAGACTGGGATTTCCCTGCTCCTTTTCAGTGCCTCCCCCCTTGGCTAGTTTAAATACTTGCCAATGAAGCATTTAAACCTCTCACCTGAGATCCTGGTCCCCCCCCCCGGAAAGATGCAGACCATCGCACCAGTATAGGTCTGCATCCCTCCAGGTAGCTGTCCAGTTCCCAATGAAGCCAAAACCCTGAGCTCCACCCCAGTTTTTCAACCATTCATTGAATTCCCTGGTGAGGAGTACCCTAGCATCACACTTACCATAGACAGGCAGCACCTCTGAGAAGGTTACCGTATGCGCTACTTCTCTAAGGCCCCTCCCCAACTCTACAAACTCCTCTTGCACTGCTCTTATCCCATTCTTAGCCAGGGCATTTGTCCCTATGTGGACAATGACATCTAGCTCCCTCCCTCATGCAGCTTCTCCCACAGTCCTGTGGATTCGCTTCCTGTCCCTCCAAGCCATGGCGCCAGGCAGGCACCATATCTCCCTCTCCAATCCTCCTACACTTCTACCCCCCAATGATTGAGTCCCCCACCAGGAGTTATTTCCTTCCCCTGTGGGGTCCCATGCCACCCTCCTGTGGGTCTCCTTTGTGAAGGTTCACAGCATCCTCCTTGGTCTCCACTGCAGATGCCTCCATAGAGGAACCACTATCCACCAGAAGAGTGTATGAATTGTGGAGAGGTACAGCTGGAGGGATGCAACTCTGCTCCACCACCCTCTCCCTCTCCCTCCCTGGCCCATCCTGGTCCAGCCTCTCCTCTTTCTTGGCAACCTCTGAGGTAGTGGCATTGGCCCTGGTGGTCCCTGGGTGGGGGAGGAGTTTTCACGAATCCTAGCCAGGTCAGCCTGGAGATGGGCAACCTCCTCCCTCAGACCAGAGAGGTGCCTGCAAATAGGGCAGCATCACAGCCTCCAGAATGTCTCCAGAACACTGCCGACCCACAGCGATTGCACTGCACCATTCCTATCATGTCTTATTTTGTGTCCCCTCTCCTGTTTCTCTGTATGCTTACTCTCTCCTCTCCTTACAACTCTCACCCTTCCTGTTCTGGGACAGCAACTTCCTATATTCTTCAGTATCCCCTCTTCCTTGCTCAGTGTCAGACCACCAGCAGCTGGGGTGGGAGTGAGCTACTTTTTCATTTAGGGTTGACAAAACCAATGTTTCTCTATGATCCTTCCTTCCTACTGCCAAGCAGGAAGTTCCTGTTATCAATCAAATCCAGTGGCTATAAAAGTAGAACTGGCTTAGGGTGGTTGGGTGGGTGGAGGGCTGGGAAGGAGGGCAATTAGTAAGAAAAAGGCTAGCAACTGGAAGTTGTAATTGGAGTCACCTGCTTTTATATTGTCTAAGCCACACCCCCAATTTAGCAAAGTAAGTTGATACAGTACCCTTCCCAGCACAGAACACACATTGACTTTCTTTCTTTTCTTTTTTTAACCCTAAATAAGATACCTTCTACTTCTAATAAAGTATATGTCTTCTTAATCTCAACAGACACTGATTCCTGCTGAGATAGAAGTGTTAAATTAGTTAGAAAATGGTAGCTTCTTTTAGTTAGCTGCTTTCTGCTCTACAGGCTAGCAACAGCTATTAAATATTAAATAATATTAAATATTAAAAATTATCATAGTTGTGCACGTGCATAGGAAAATATCAATGACGGCATGTAACTCACGTGTTTTTTGGTATTTTTGTACCAAATTTTCAACATGGGCCTTTGGGACAACACCTCATGAACACTGGCACTGTCATTTTGTTATTTGGCCCTGAAAGGTGATTACATGCAGGATCCACAAAACCACCTTACAGGTCTGATTAACGAAATGACTGACAGTGTTCATGAGGAGGGGTCCCAAAAACACCATGTCAAAAATTTGGTGCATAATACCTTAAAATGGCTGAGATATTGACATAAGTCACATAGCCAAAGCCTCTTGTCAAATTCCTGCCTAGCTGTGACCCTGGATGACCTAAATCATGAATTGTACCAATAGCCCAGGACATCTAAAAATTGTATTTCTGAATATCTGCAGTCCTCTCTCCAAACTACCACAATTTCTGGCCTGGGTGGCTCAGATTGATCCTGACATCATCTCTCTAACAGAAACGTGGCTATCAGCAAAGATCCCAGACACAGCAATTGCCCTTCCTGGATACAACCTGTTCCGGCAGGACCGTACCTCAAAAAGAGGGTGTGTGTCTGGTTTACCTCAAGAGTGACATCAAAGGGCAAATACTGCCAGTTAGCTTCCACACCAAGGTAGCACAGGTTCTAACACTAAAACTTAATATTGGATAACAAAACAAAGTGTCACTATTATCTGCCGTATACCTGCTTCCTGGGACACTACTCACTAGCTTCCCACAGCTCATAAGCCACCTTGAACAGAACAAACTAAACTGGGAACATATAATCCTAGGGGACTTCAACATTAATTGGCAAGTCAGGATGCAGCGACAGCTAGAGACCAAATAGCTGGACTGTACCTGACCTAACTGGTCACACAACCCACCAGACAAAACTACCATACAGGAACCAGCACCCTCACTGACTGGCTACACTCCTCCTGTCCTGAACATATAGTAGAGGTAACAGTCCTACCTGACACCATCAGTGACCACTCCCTGTACTACTTATCTGGACAAACAAGTTCACCAAGAGTAAGCCTAAGACCACCAGGAACAGATCACTAAGGCCTGGTCAATTAGATTCCTTCAGGCACTACCTAAAAGGGATTGATGGTCCTCACTGGATAGAGTCAAGGACGGAAACCAAGCACTGGATTACTTCTGCAGTATCTTCACTAAAGCCTGTGACATCGTTGCTCCTTACAAAACAAAGAAAACCAGAGGAATTCCCAACTCCTGGCTGTCCAACCCTCTAATTGAATGTATGAAACTCAGAGATCACCTGTGGCATAGGGCCAAAGCTACAGGGAATCTAGCTGACTCCCAAGTGTATAAGGCAGCTAGAAATACCTGCAAAACTCATACATCTGACAAAAGCAGCTTACTACAATGACCTCCTAGGAAAGACCTGGGGTAGGGGAGGGAGTTCTAGGACTTTGTAAAATCTCACAGGTAGAGCCTCAAGGGCACCACCGGACCTTATAGTTACCACCTCTGGTACATTGCAAGACCAAAGGAAATCACTGATGCTTTTAATGTTGCATTCATGGACCTCAGCAATGTGTTGCCACCTGAATGCCTGAATCACACCTTGCAGGCCAGCAGCACAACCACAACATTCCATCACCACAGGATGATGCTACCCCACCATTCTACTTCAGGCAAATCTCCATAGGTGAGACTGTCAAATATATCAAACGGGTCCTTGGTAAGACCAGGATGGGAAGTGACATGTTCGATATGAAGATGCTAGAACGCACATTAAACAAACTTATGGCACTGCTCACCAAGGTATTCAATGCCTCTCTGAGATCTGTCATCTTCCATGACAGGTTGAAAGAGGCTCTAATCACGCCTGTTTTTAAATCAGGAGACAGAGCTAATCTAGCAAACTTCCAGCCCATCTCGATTTTACTTCCACCTTTACAAAGCAGTTGAAAGGGTGGTCTCAGAACAACTAACTGAGTACCTAGAAAAGCATAGTCTTCTCTGCTTGCAACAACATGGATTCTGACAAAACCACTCCACCATCACAGCACTAGTAGAGTACACCGCTCAGCTTTATGGGGCCCTGGATAAAGGGTTGGTGGTGCATCGACCTCACCAAGGCCTTTGATACAGTCAATCACCAACTGCTACTGAAATGTCTCCTCTCTACAGGATTGTCAATGGAATCCATGGCCTGGTTCCATAGTTACCTGACCCACAGATCTCAACGGGTCAGGATAGGCAATATAATCTCTGAGCCCAGGGAAGTAAACCTAGAGGTCTTGCAAGGTTCTATCCTAGGGCCTCTCTTATTCAGCCTCTTCATAAATGACATGCCTGCTACCTGTCCTGCACACTCCATACTCTGTGCAGATGATGCTGTATCTCTGTCCCAGGGAAAGACCTGGGATCAATTAGCTCTGAACTTCAGCTCAATTTTCATGCCTTTCAATCCTGGTTCACCGAAATAAACTGCTACTCAACTACAAAAGACAAAAGCATGCTCTTCAGCACCCCACAGAACAAGATTCAAGAGTCCTCACTGCATATACTTAGTAGCAAAGGAAAATACTAGACCAAGTCAACACATTCAAGTACTTAGGGATTCACCTTGCTGACACCTCACCTTCACTGCCTGTGCTGAGCAACTGGTAAAGTCCACCAACATGAATCTTGGCATCCTGTACAGACACCGCACCTCAATGACATTGACTGCCCCGAAACTTGTTGACGTGCAGTTCAGTTCTCTCATCTGTGGATTATGGCCTTGTCATATACGGGGCAGGCACAGACACAGTGCTTAAAAGGGTCAAAACCATCCTCAACAAAGCTTGCCACCTGGTCCTGGGAGTACACAAAATTACTCACTCTTGTGACCTATACAAGGAAACTGGCTGGCTCCCACTCCATCACAGATTCCAATACCAGGCCTGCCTCCTTGCAAAAAAGTCCCTAATGGGGTCCATGCCTAGTGCTACTTCAGCCCTCTTTGAGCCTGCACAACCATCTAAATACACAAGGAGTGCCTCCAGGGCTTTTCTAACTATTCCCTTCAAATGAACCACTCATAACCAAAGATCCATCTCCTACTGTGGGCCTAAATGGTTCAGTGATCTGTCTGCAGACCTTGCTGACTCCCCCAGACTTGACCACTTTAAAAATGGGCTTTGATCTCTTCTTGCCAGCAAATCTGACTGCCAGTGTTTCTGTTAACCCACGGCCTCTGACAGCCATTCTCGCACCCGTCAAACACTACCCTGTCTCACTCCCACCCTCCTGTTCCACAACTGCACACTCCCCCCACCTCCCACCACCTACTACCTCCCCTTGACAAAGCCTCACCTTGGCTGCTAAAACTGCATTTCTGCAGACTGGGAGCACCCCATCTGAACTGTAACATGATTGTTAAACACTGTGCTGCACTTAATTAGTGCTGCATTAATGTTTCTCTGCAAGTGTGGTCCTGTTTCTTCTTACTTCTTGTACCCTGCTTAATGTTGTAACTGCACACAAATACCACTTGTTAGTTGATGTCTTTCTGTTCTGCAATGTTTCATCACCTGCAGTTGTCTTGTATTCCTTGTTGACTTGGAGCCTTTGTAAATGAGCCCCCTGGCTCAAAGGTATTAATCCGAATTTGAAATAAATAAATAAAAATTGAAAACGCCATTGACAGCCATTATACAGCACTTACCTTGATTCCTCAGTTTGCGGTTTAACTTTGAAAAGTGCAGATGTGTCCCAGTCCACAGAAGATGACAGCGGATGACCCCGGAGATAAGTATAGGGTAAGGGGGTGGGGTGGTGGGTCCCACAGTGGGAGGGTCAGGTTGTGGGAGGGAGATGGCAGGAGACAACAAGGGACCGTTTTCTTTTTTTTTCAGGTAAAAATGTGAAAAAGTCATTGATGGATAGTTTTCTACTTTACAGCTTTAGAGCCAAAGAGATTTTGAAACACTAAGAGTGGGTTTCCCAGTGTTCCTTGCTGCTGCAGGGGGTGAACATGACTAGGAATTGGAGACACTGGGAGTGGGCTCCCCAGTATTCCACGCTGCTTGGGGGGGTGGAGGCTTAACTCAGGATGCTGGGAGTGGGCTCCCCAGTATCCTGCATTGCTAGGTGCAGGGGGCATAGATAACTGGGGACACTGGGAGTGGGCTCCCCAGTGTCCCACACTGCTGGGAAGGGGGGGCAACATGTGGCAGGTGCAGAGGACCAGATGCATGTCTGCCAGGCCAAGAGTCCCAAGTATGAGGTCACTTGTTCCATTTTTTTTCACCTTTATTGTAAGATGGAGAAAAAAAAATGAACTGCCTGGTTTCAAACCCTGCAACCTTGGCCTGTAAGGCATGCATGTAGTCCTCTGCATCACCAGAGAACTAGCTCAACAATTATTATTTTTTTTTAACTCAAGTACTTTAAAGGGTGATCACCAGTTTGGGAGTGCCACTACACACCAGGGAAGGGGGCAGCTCAGGGCTAACTCTGGAGCTGGCAGCATGAGTTCAGCTGTGGCTGCAGAAGTCAAGAAAATACTGGTGTTCTCATACTGAGAATTGGAGAAAAGCAGTTCTCTCGCTAAGCTCAGCATCTGAGATTTCAGGTGCTCAGGAAAGATTCAGGCCACATTTAAAAAAAAATCAGAATGTAGCTAAAGGGCTCCCATTTAGCTAGAAGTTTTAATTTTTTTTGTACTATTCATTTTCACATGTTTTCTTCACTTTGTCATGCTTGCTGGGAGCAAAACAAGATGGTGGACACAAAAGTTCTGCCATGGCAAAGCCATATACTGTTCGAAAAGATTGACTTGCTTTGTGCAAAACAATCGGATTTGTGTGCAAAGTAAGTATTTTTGAAAAATAGTTTTTCATGCCTGACATGTAAAATTTCCCATAGGAAATAGTGTGAAAATTAAATTAACTTTTGAACGGATTAATATTTTTTCACCAAACCTTCTAAAGGCACAACCGTGAGGCAAAGGCTTTCTGCTCTGAACATTTCAGACCACAACCTAAAGCCGTTTCTGAGACAGTGGAAAAAGAATTGGCAAAAAACACAGATTTTTCTGTGTTTTTAACACTCTGTATCTCAGAAACCACACAACAGATTTGCACAATATTTGTCAGGTCAATAGAACTACCTATAGAGATTATAATTGCAGTATTTCATGCAAATCTGATGAACTGTTGTAAAGTTATTAAGGTTCAAACATTTGAGTTTAACATAAACGTTATCTTTCACCCTAACTATAGTGGCACTACCATGCCACTATAATATATATACTGTGTGTGTATGTGTGTGTGTATATATATATATATATATATATATATATATATATACACATATGTATGTATATATATATATATATATATATTTATACAATGGGGTGAGAGCTATTCCAGTGCACAATTGAGATATTCTCACTGCAGTGAAATAAATGCTCACATGCGAGAGATAAAGTGCTGATGACATCAGTGGGTGAGATATATCCTGCTGCGGTGAGATAAATGCTGATGACATCAGTGGAGTGAGATATATTCTGCTGATGTGACTCACTCATTCACTCAGCTAGCATTCCAGATGAAAGTGTTTGGCAAAAAAATCAGTTTGTGTGTCCTCACTGAAGCCTGCAAATCACTCAGTTAGCATTGCAAAACACTTACCTGTATCCCAAAGTTTCCAACACTCCTATGCCATTTCTGTGCTAATCTCAGCATAAAGCAACCTGATTCAAATGAAACATTTACAAAGCAGTTTCTTTCTCACTGCAAGCTGCAACTAACACATATAGCATAGAAAACACACTTACCTGTGTTCCAAACTCTCAACCCATTTCTGTGGTAAACTCACGACTTCAAAAAACCTAAATTCAAAATGAAACTCATTTACAAAGCAGTTTCTTTCTCACTGCAAGCTGCAACTAACATATAGCATTGAAAACACACTTACCTCGTGTTCCAAAGTTTCAAAACTCCTAACCCATTTCTGTTGTAAACTCAGCTTCAAAACCTAAATTCAAATGAAACTCATTTTACAAAGCAGTTTCTTTCTCCACGGCAAGCTGCAAATAACACAAATAGTATAGAAAACCACAATTACCTGTGTTCCAAAGTGGTCAACACTCTTAGCCCATTTCTGTGTTGCCTTCAACTATAAAGCAACTCTGACTTCAAAATGAAACTAAAGCAGTTTCTTTCTCACTGCAAGCTGCAACTAACACAATTAGCACAGCCAACACAATCACCTGTGTTCCACAATAGCTTCTAACAATCATAGCCCATTAGCAAACACTCCCACACTCTCAGACCACAGACAAGCACTGCTTTCAGTATAACCTAGACCTTGAGTAATGAGCTCTGAACAAGCTTGATAAGCAGCAGACCAGACCTAGGTTTGATTCTCACAGCTCCACTTGCATACTGTGTAAATCTGAACAAATCCTTAACTTCCCAGTACTCTAAAACACCTGCCTACTAAAATTAGTTACTAGAGACTAAAACTCAAAAAAAAGAAAAGCACATAGATACAGGGAAAAGATACAGCAAAACATGACCCTTCATACGCTCTCACCCCATTTGTATAAAATAGCACACATGATGTGCAGATGTGAGACATGGGAAATATTCTCACTCCTGCAGAGTGAGCTGTGCATTCTCACCGTGCCTTCTTGCAATCGTGAGAATACAGAGCTTCACTCTGCAGGAGTGAGAATATTTCCATATCTCACTACTGCCCATCATGTATCCCCTATATACATCACTCTGTTCTGTTCTGGAACCCCTATCTTCTTCTTCTTCAAGATGGTGCCACACTGGGCTAGCCATCGGTAGTAGCAAGAGCAACACCGTAGTTTGTTAGTCTTTTAAATCTGTTTGTTTTATTTTTATTATAATTTTTTCTCACTGGTAGTCTGTCTTTTGTTAGATTAGTCAGGGCCTGAAGTGAGTTAGTTGGAGTAGTCACAGCGTCTTTCGGGAGTTTAGCAGCATAACTTACCTCTGGTGCACTTTCTGAGTGGAGCCGTTTTCATGGAGCCAGTGGGAGTTCTGCTTATCGCTGCTTATTGCTGGCATTTTGGATTTGTGGTGCTAGTTGTTCTGTCAGCCTTCCTGTCACCCTTAACTGCAGTCTGTCCTGCCTGCTAGTGTCTTCCGAGGTCGTGCCAGAGTTTTGAGGGCTTGTGTGGTCCTTTGTTTTAGTGTTTAGAAAGAAGATCTTCTGTTGTGGGAACAGCCGAACCTAAGTAGCCTGCCGGAACATCAAGGATGGATTTTTGCTAGCTGGACTGTCGGCGGACTCTACTGGAGTGAATACTGTTTGGGAGTATTGTTTAAGACCAGATTTTACTCTGGAAGCGTGGACGGTGGACGCCAGTTGAGAGTCCTCCCACTTGGAAGATCGTGAAGTCCTGCCATTTTGAGGACCGTGAGGAGGTTTGGATCTCTAAGCACAAGAACTGTCTTTTTTTATAGTCCAGAGGTGGTGAGCCTGTTATGTGCTGGATTTGTTTGAAACATGGAGTTTTACTTGTGACCTCTTAAACTGGCTGTTGCTGTGTGATTTGGCTGGGGCGGTGTTTCTGGCTGGGGAGCGGCAGCTCAAACTGAGCTCTCTGGGGGTGATGGGCTGAGCAGGAGTTCACCGGAGGGTGCTACTCCTTTGTTCATCCCGGGGAGTCCTCAGCACGGGGTGATTATGGGATAGCTCTGTTTCGGGGCTCTGACCCAGATGGGGGGTCTTGATTTGGGCAAGCTGCAAACCGGCTGTTACCCTTTGGTCCTGACTGTTTATCTGCTGGAAAAACATCTTTTAAGAAATTATTATATTATCCTGCATGAGTTGGAAGTAACTACTGTTTGACCTAGACATTGTCTTCAGCAGTTGTTCATCTTTATCCTTGGCCTGTATTCCAGGTTTTTGGCTAGAGTACTTCTGTGGATGTTCCGGCTCCCTTCTTTGGGGTAGAAGGAGACTATTTTTGATCAAGACTAATGTGGTGAATCCTTATGATGATTTATGGGATCATTGGTATTTAGCTGTTGAACTGGTGAGGCAGTGAGAGGGCCTCTGGATTTATATTTTTACTTTTCTGTTTATTGCTGTGGTGAGAGAACAGCAATTGGACATTTTATCTTTGAGTAGGGATGAGAGCCCCACGGCCTCATACTCTGGTTTTTTATAAATACTTTTGCATAACCACACCTAACATCAAAACTCTGGTTAAAAAATTTCATTATTTGCAGTGAGAGTGCCAATTATTAATATTATTATTATTTTAATTGCTTTCTAATATTGTGTATGCCTCTCCTTTATCTTTGTTGTGAGGGTTTTTTAGAGGGAATTCATTCATTTATTTATGTTTAGTTATGTTTTTCCTCCCATCCTCAAAAGGTGTGAGAGAGTCTTGGGGGGTTAATTTGGGTTTGGTTTAGCTATTTATTGATGTAGCTATTTTATTTAGTAGTTTAGTTATTGTAGTTAGTCTGTTTTAATTGTATAAGGAATTGATTTTAAGTATTTTCTTGCTTTTTATCTTTGAGGATTTGTATTGTTTGAGATGTGTCTACCTGTTGCCCCCTCGATGTGGTACACTAGTCAGCCTCTGCTCACTCCTCTGCCCTTTTATAGCCCCTCTTTTTTCCATCTACCAACGTTGTCGGGCTTTAGGTATTGCCTGTAGGAGGGAGGGAGGCAGCAGGGTGAACAGTGGAGGCGAGTCAGAGTGGAGCTGTTCCCATTAGGGTGATTAAGTCCAGGAGATGCCCTGGGATGAAGTGGAGCATAGAACGTGAGGCTATCTTGTTTGGTCCCCATACCCAAGGGCACCATCTTTAGTGATGGGCAGGTAGTCAGGGCAGTCCAGAGTTTGTCCAACCGGGTGATGTTAGTGAATGCCAGATCTGTCCGAACAAGACTGCTGTAATTTCAGATCTTGTTGCCTCAACAGACCTGGCTTGCATCACCGAGACCTGGCTGGATAATAATGCGTGACCAATTTTGGAGGCCGTAATTCCAGCCAGGTATACGTGTGATACATCACCGAGGTTGGACCGTGGGGAGGGGTTATGTCTGATTTAAGACTGAATTGGCTCGCACTAGTGTTCCAGTTGAGGAGACCATTTTTTGAATGTGCTGTTGTAGCAGGTGTGGGTTATCTAATTGCTCTCATCTACCATCCACCAGGAGATGAGAAGCAATTCCTTAAAGGAAGTAGGGGGACTTCATTGCTGACCTGGTTTTTGAGTCACCCAGGCTGATGGTCCTGGGTGACTTTAATGCATGGGTCAGCGATGAACTCTCATTTAGACAACACTTCCTCAGTTAATGGACTCACTGGGCCTAACATTGGTGGTTACCACTGCTACACATAAAGGTGGCCATTCTTTGACTTGGTCTTCCTCCTTTGGATTGAGGCCTCTGATGTGGGGGTGGAACCAGTCAGTTGGTCAGATCACTACACTGTGAGATTCAATTTTGAGCCCTCCTTGTAGGCCAACCCCTGTGGGAGATTGTCAAGTACCACCCTCTGGAATATTTCTTCTAATGGCCTTGTGGTGGTCTTTGACCTATCAGAACTTCCTGTGCATTGCAATGATCCAGAGGTGCTGGTTATGGCTTATAACACCGCCATTACTTCAGCCCTGGATTTTATTGCTCCAGTTCATGTGTCCTCTCTCCTCAACCTCAGACCCCATGGTTTGATGGGGTCCTGAGGAGGTTGCATCAACTTGGATGCAGGTTAGAGCGGTGTTGTTGGAGGTCTGGCCTGGATGCCACCACCTAGACTGTTAGAACACTATCAATTCTATCAGTCAGAAATCTCCGTAAGAAGGCAGAGTTCCTGTCCGGGAAATTTCGCCACTCAGAACTAACCTGCTCATCTATTCAGTACTGTGGACAGATTGTGCAACCCAACCTGTCTACAGCTCCATAGAATATTTTCACAATTACAGTGTGATGAGATTGCTCGGTTCTTTGTTGATAAGGTGGCTGACATTAGGTCAGACATCTGTTTGACACATTCTATGCTAGTGGCAAGTGGCCAGGATCGGTCACTATCTTTCTCGCTTTCCTGGAGCACCTTCGACCTCCCGAAATTGTGGATGTTATGCAGATTGTCCAGGGCTGCATCCTACCTCCAGTTTAGATCCAGGTCCTACTTCAGTAATTTTAGGTGTGGAGAGTCCATTCTACTGACTCTAGAACAGATAGTCTGGTCTTCCCTTGACTCGGGTGAATATCCCCATTCCTTGAAAGAGGCAGTGGTGACACCCTTGTTGAAGAAATCATACTTGGACCCAGACTGTCTTGCCAACTACAGACCTATCTTGACCCTCCCCTTTGCAGGGAAGGTGATCAAGAAGGTGGTAGCAGCCCAGCAGGAGAACCATTTGACCATTCATAGCATCTATGAACCTCTCCAATGAGGTTTCCATAAGAGGCATAGTACCGAGACTGCACTGGTTCAGGTGCTCAATGATCTCCTGATGACGAGAGACCAGAGAAAATGGTCCATTTTGGTTCTATTGGATCTGTCATCAGCATTTGACACTGTCAACCATGGGGTTCTTCTGGAGTGCCTGAGATGTATCTGTGGACTCTCTGAGGTTGTGCTCAAATGGTTCACATCATACCTCACCAGAAGAACTCAGAGGGTGGTGTCAGGATTTTTTTCCTCTGATCCCATCTCTCTATTTTGTGGGGTTCCTCAGGGCTCTATATTGTCCCCCATGTTGTTTGCAGTGTATATACTTCCCCTTGGAGACATTGTGAGACAGTATGGGTTGGGATTTCACTGTTATGCAGATGACACCCAACTGTACCTGTCTTTTGCACCTGACCAGGAAGGAGCTATCTCAGTATTCAGTAGCTGCCTAAAATGAAATCCAGGATTGGATGAGGTCCAGTTGGTTGAAGTTGAATTCTGGTAAGACCGAGGTGTTGTTTTGGATCCGGATCACTGGATAGGGGACCTGTGGCTGGCCCCCTTCTGGGGTGTTCTGTGGGGATGTCAAGTTACCTGTCTCTGAATGGGTGTGAGATCTGGGGTGATCTTAGATGCAGGACTGACTCTGCGATCTCAAGTGTCAGCAGTAGTAAATCTTCTTTAATCATCTGAGAAACATCGCCAGAATCAAGCACCTCATTCCATATGGCGATCTGCCAACTCTGATCCATGCCTTTGTGATCTCACGCCTGGACTACTGCAACTCGCTTTACCTTGGGCTTCCAGGGGTTGATATCTGCTGCCTGCAGCTGGTGCAGAATTCCACAGTCCAAGTACTCTACAGGTACTCCTAGATCTTCTCATATTACTTCGTGGTGTGGAAACTGCAGTGGCTGCCAGTTCAGTGATGGATCACCTTCAAAGTCAGATTACTGACTTTTGAAGCACTGCATGATCTGGACCCTGACTACCTGAAAGAACTCTTGATTTCTTACGCCTGTGAGGCCACTCCATTCAGCCAACGAGGGGTTGCTAGAGATTCTAGGGTTATATTAAAATCAGCTGGGGCCCGGCTTTATGTTTGTGGCCCCATCCCATTGGAATTCCTCATCCCATTGGACGAGGGAGTGTACGGCCGGGGAGTTTTAAAACAGGCTCTCAAATCCTTTTATGGAAAGGGCCTATGGTGTTTCTGATTGATGATTGTATTTGTTTTAACAGTTTTGTATTACTGTTTGTATACTTTGATTGTATCTTATTTTATTGGAATGCGCTTTGGTATTCAAAAGGCACAATATAAATAAAAATTATTATATATATATATATATATATATATATATATATATATATATATAAAATAGGGGCCCGGTCACATCCCTATAGTTAGAGTTAAGTAAACAGTTCAATGTTAAACTCATAATTCTGCACTTTAATAATTTTGCAACCGTTTAACAGAGTCACACAACATTTGGTATACACTGTCCTGTGCAGTAGATCTCTTGATGTGGCAAGTTATGTTCCAGTCAAATGTGTAGTCTCTGAGTTATGTAGAGGTGAATAAAACATTTTTCACTCATTGACTTTGCTGGGATTTTTCTTTGAACTTGCCTATAGCCCAGACAGTTTGGTTTTTGGGTCTGAAAGTTTCAGGGCAGAAAGGGACTACCCACAGATGTGCCTTTTGCAAGTCTGGTGAAAAAATAATAAGCAGAATTCAAGTTATAGCAATTAAAAAAATTGAAAAAAATATTTCTGAACATGCTCAGTAAGCACTTCAAGATAGCTATATGAAACGAAGTAGGAATCTTGCTTCATATGGAAAAATTCCTACTTTTTATAGCCATCATCTTGTTTTCAGTTTTGCCTGAAAAATTCAAATTTGAAACCTCCCAAAGGATATTCTGAGGAGGAACCAATACATGTAACTTGCTTATTGGGACCCCTTATGTGCATTCTGCATTTTACTGCTTGAAAAATGCCCTTAAAATACTGGTTTATTTAACATTTCAATTTTTGTTCGTGTCAGTGTTATATAAATAGGATCATCCTTCATATGCTGAGATACTGAAGTAGGATCCTACTTAATAAGCTATATGAGTAAGATCCTGCTTCAGATGCTCGAGATACAAAGTAGGACCCTTCTTCATGAGCCTAAAGTGCAGGAATGTTTGAATTTATGCTGACATCTTGGCTATTTTTCTTTTTATTTTCACCAAATTTTCAACATGGGCCTTTTGGGACCCCACCTCATAAACACTGGGACTGTCATTTCATTACTGGGTCCCAAAAGGTGATTTCATGATCATTGTGTAAAATCACCTTTTGCAACTAATTAACACAATGACAGTGCCAGTGCTCATGAGGTGGGGTCCAAAAAAGCCCATGTTGAAAATTTGGTGCAAAAATACCAAAAACCGGCCAACTTACGTGCGATCGTTGAAATTTCGCTACGCATGTGCGTAACTTTGGCAATTTTTTATATTTTCACATTGTCATAATTTCACACCTCCTCATGAACAGTAAAATTGTTATTTTTCATATCCTGCCTGAAACATGTTTTCGCTCTTGTGGCACAGAATGGCACATATGCTGCATGAAATCCCCTTTTGGGACCAATTAATGAAATGTCAGTGCCAGTGTTTATGAGGTGGGGTCCACAAAAGGCCATGCTGAAAAGTTGGTGAAAAAATTTCTAAAAATGCCCAAGTTACATTTGCTCATTGACTTTATTCAACACACGCACATAACTTTTGTACTTTTCAATATTTTGATGTCAAATTTTCAACATAGCCATCTTTTCACACCACCTCATGAACAGTATAGCTTTCATTTTTCACATTCTTCCCAAAATGTGTTTTCACACCCGTGGTGCAGAATGGTGTTGCAGTTGTGCATTATTAAGTTTTGTCTTGCATTTCACATTTTCTGTGTACCAGGTACATGAGGTGAGGGTAATAAAATGGCTATGCTGACAATTTGGTCACTGTTGTTCAACACATGGAGGGCTCTATGCTGCCACACCTACATACATATGCGTGATCTATGGAGGGGTTGAAGCACAGGGTCCAAAGGATCCTGAGCTCCCACAGTAAAATAAGGACACTATTATACTATCTCAAAAAGTATGGAAATTAATTGAAAAACTCTGTTAATACATCAGTTAGGGTTCCTATTATAGCAACAAAAGTATGGAAATTCAGTGTTAGGGGTTTCCTACCCTTACCTCTCCTCACCCACTCTCCTCACACCAACAAGCATCAGGGTGTGCCTTGGGGTCATCAACCCTAGCTCTCACCCTATTCCATGTAAGGAAGTTGAGATGGTACAGTACTGGAGAATAGGATGAGAGTTAGGGCTGATAATTCAAGGCACACCCTAACGCCTGTTGGTGTGTGGAGGGTGGGGTGGAGTGGTAGGGTAGGAACCCTAACACTGAATTTTCATACTTTTGTTGCCATAATAGAAACCCTAACTGATGCATTAATAGAGTTGTTTTGCAATGAATATATATATATATATATATATATATATAATAGTAGCACGTGTAGTGCTACCATAGTTAGGTTGAGGAGCCATTTATGTTAAACCCAAATTTTGCACTTTAATAACTTTGCAACCATTCAATGGATTTATCTGAAATTTGGAATACAGAATCAAGACCCATACACCTTGATATCTTCCAAGTTTTGTACCAGTTGGATATATGGCAGCAGAGTTATTGCATGATCTGCTCATGCATTTACGCTTTTTTTGGAATTCTACGGTCGTGCCTACAGGTCACACGGTTTGCGCGACCGGTCAGAAATCTTCAGGGAATGTGCAGCCAGGGTCCCCAATGTGCCTTTCAAAGATTTCATGAAAAAATATTAAACAGTTCAAAAGTTATTCAAAAACCAAGTTCCCATTATAAGTCAATGGGAAAAGTTAACAAAAAGTTCAACAATTTCGCAAATGCGTTTTTACTGTCGCAAATGGCCCTTTTACTGTCGCAGATCTGCCATTTTGTTTTCAGTTAGCGATTAGAAAAATGCTTGACATTTAAAATTGAGACCCTCTAGCAACCTAATTCTTTTTGTATTCACCTAGTAGGGCCCTGAGGATGCTAGCCATGTCTTTATTTGGGGGTAAAACACCCCAGAAATATGTTTTTCAGATTTCTGGAAAAAGTACTTCTGCAAAGTAGTGTCACACTCATGAAAGTGTCGCAAATTTTTGCGAAAGCTTTCGCAAATTGAGACAGTACTTTTCTAGGCTGTGGGAAAATGACAGCAATTCTTTGGCACCCTGCTGCAAAAGAACAGTTTGGTGCTTTGGCCTGAAATTTGGAGGGAACGCAGCTGATATCTCACAGATGTGCCTTTCAGTATTGTGTTGAAAAAATATTACACGGCAGCAAAGTTATGGCATTTCAAAGTTGACGCTTTTTCCCATAGGATAACACTACGGCATCTGACGCATTGCAGCAATCCTTTGGCGCCCTGCTGCAAAATAACAGCTTGGTCTTTGGGCTGAAATTTGAGGAAGACAGCCAACATCCACAGATGTGCCTTTCAGTGGTTTGGTGAAAAAATATTTCAGGAAGCCAAAGTTATGCCACTCCGAACTTCTCTTTTTTTCCCATAGGATAACATTACGGCATTCGCCACGCCTTTCAGGGCCCGTATCTGAAACGGTGCGAGATACGGACTTTTCATCAGAAAAGTGCTTAGCCCCCTAGTAGGGGCCAAGTACAAAACTAGCCAGGAAAGTCTTAAATCATATGACTTTAAATTTTTTTCCTACATCGTGACGGTTCCTGAGATATAAGCAATTTAGTATTCCAACTCCTCATTTTCTGCTCCAAGACACATTATTATGCATACATTCTTTGTACTCACTGTCTTCTTTCTATGCAGCTTTTGGGGAAAACCAGCCTGTGTGCTTACATAACTGTTACCGCTGCTCTTTCCACGGCGTGTTCCGCACTCGCTTCTTACTGCTCAATGCTTCGCCACCATGTGCGTTATCCTTTGTGTTTCCATTTGTGCTTGTGTTTCTGTTATTTTTTCCATTTGTGTCTACAGTACTATTTCTCTTTCTGTTTTGCTTTGTGTCACCAGCCCATTGCCATTTCCGCTTCAGGGCACCATCTTACTATGTGACAAGACATCACATGGCTGGACCATTCCCATCCATGCCACCGTGAGTGCGTTCACTTTTCTGTTCTTATTTGAGCTATGTTACCGATAAAAGTTATTGTTAGCTTTTCTATTTGTGTTGCTGTTCCTGTTACTATGTCACAAGACATCACGTGGCAGGAGCACGGGGCCAAGCGGACCCTGCTTTCCGCGCTGCATTGTATGTGGTGGGGCAGCGGGGCCCAGAGGGCCCCACGCTCCCGCTGCATTCGCATTCAGTATTTTCATTTCTTTCTCAAAAGAAGGTAAATTAGAGTAAAAACTCATTTAATGCATCAGTTGGTTAGTTCCACAGCAACAAAGTGAGGTCAGTGTTAGGCTGAGCCCCTTGACCCCCGCCCACACCCCCAACCGGCATTAGGTGCATATTAGAGTTGTCGGTCCTAACTCTCATCCCATTCTCCTATATCTCTGCTTCTTTACACATGTGATGGGGTGAGAGTTAATGATGACTCCAATGCACACCCCAATGCCAGTTGGGGGTGAGCAGGGGTCCATGAGGGTTTTCAACTCCTAACACTGGAATTTTCCTCACTTTGGTGTGGAACAATTCCTAATTATTAATGGAGTTTTTGTTTCTATTATATCTATATATATATATATATATATATATATAGAGGCAAAAAACTCCATTTAATGCATTAGTTAGGGTTGTTCCACAGTTGCAAAGTGAGAAAATTCAGTGTTAGGTTTGAAAGCCCCTTGGGCCCCTAGCAAACCCCTTGTCCGGCATCAGGGTGCACGTTGAGTCGCCGGGCCCCAATTTCACCCCATCACATGTGTGAAGAAGCAGAGGTATGGGAGAATGGGGTGAGAGTTAGGACCGATGACCCCAATGGGCACCCCGATGCTGGTTGGGGTGGGCTGGGGGGTCCAAGGGGCTTTCAACCCTAACACCAATTTCCTTGCTTTTGTTGCTGTGGAACAACCCTAACTAATGCATTAAACAGAGTTTTTTGCTCTAATTTCCCTTCTTTTGAGAATGATGATGAGAAATAGTGAATGTAATGTGGCAGGGAGACAGGGCTCTTCAGGCCTCTGCACTCCTGCCATGTGATGTCTTGTGACATAGTAACAGGAACAGCAATGCAAACAGAGAAGCTGAACAGTGGCAATACACGGTAACGAAAATGAAATGATAAAGGAAATGTTAGTAGAAATGCAAGCGCAAAGCGACGTCAAGTGAACAGTGACGCAAATGGACATTGAAGTGTGTACGAAAATGCAACTGGTAACATGAACAGCAAAAGAATGCAAAGGAAACAGAAACGAAAAGCGAACACCAGTAGTGGGAGGAGGAGGAGGAGGCTGAATTTTACTAAGGCTGAAAACCAAGGCCCTTTGAGGCCTACCTGGCTCTAGGAGCCACTGCTCAGTGGACGGTGGGGCACCACTCAGGCCGTGCTGCAGCATGGGAGGAGGTGGCATGTGCGTGAACCTGCAGGGCAGCCACCAGCGCTCCCGTGCAGATGTGTAAGAAGAAGATGGGTACAGACAGGAGGAGGGTAAAGGGAGAAGGTGGCTGCCATCAGAGCGGCACATGCTGCAACAGGTGGGGAACAACCAGAGGTGGTACAGCTCACCCCAGCAGAGGACAGGCTTACTGCAAGCATGCACCAAAGTGCCATAGAGGGAGTTCCGTGGTGGCTTCCAGATGGTTGGTGGCCCATCTCTGCATGGTAAGTCATGGTCTGTCTGGAGGGGGTTGCAGGTCACACGAGTAACACGACTTTGCTTTCCCTTACAGATCCTGAGCATCTGCATGGGTCAGCGGTGGTGGGCCTGTCCACTGCAGACAGTTGTACGGAGTCGGAGGTGGGACTATCCACCTCCACAGGTATGTGTGGGACTGTACGACAGTGGGGTTGCCTGTCTGTCCACACTGATGTCATTGATACAGGTGTGGAGGAAGCCCTGCCTGTGTTCCAGTGTGCTGGCATCCATGGATGCCAGCACGCTGTGGCTGTGGCCAGGGCAGAGTCCGGCACCAGTGATGATGACACTACCATCATGGGCAGTGACACGGTGTGCCACAGGATGGACACACACATCAGGGCACTGGCGCCCATGGCTGTGGCTGGTGCCACTGTGGGGCCTGCATGTCAGCACAGTCGCAGGCTGTGCCTGTCAGCACCAGGGGCAGCACTGGTGTCTGTTCAGGACAGTGGGACTGTTGCGGCCACTGCGGCGCACCACTGAGCCCTGGTGTGCAGCAGTCAGAGGGGCAGCATCAGCAGTTGCCCACTGGGCCTGGGGACACAGGGTTCAGCGGTGGCGTCTGTGCACTGCCTGTGGACATGCCCATACCTGGTCCTGGTGCGCAACACCCACCCTCAAGGGGTGCTGAACATCAGGCCCTTGCACACCCTGAGGGACAGGATGCTGAGGAGGCTAATGACCTCTTGGACGAGCACACCCGCCTACTGCAAGCATCGGTCCAGCAGCAGATGCGGCTTGCGACATCCATGGAAGCACCTGTGTGTGGCTCTGGAGCGGGCAGAGGAGCATTGCAGCAGGGACACTGAATGGATCTGCACGGATGGACCTGCTTGCAGGAGGATGTGACCACTGCCATTGACAGGTATGCACAGGCATTCATTGTTGTCATGGCCAATAATGGGCACACAGTCAGGGTGCCCATGTGTCGGACACCACACAGTGCACTCTCCATCCCCATTCCCAGCGTCGTGGCGACTCACCCTGTCGACGCCGGTTCAGCTGGGGCATCCCGAGCACTCCTGGTGCAGGCATGTTCAGTGTGTTGCAGACCTCTGCGTGGGCGCGGTCGTATTCGCAGTGGAACCCCTGGGGACCATCGGTGCCACCCCATGAGGCCAGTGGTCAGCCTGCCAGTGCTGGCCGGGTCTTGGTGGGGCCGCCCAGGCATCCGGTGGAGGCCGTGGCACTGTGTCAGAGACGGGACCTGTCTCCCAGCCGCTACTGCCCGGTGCCGCCTGTGCATGTGTTTCTGCAGTGCATGGTGGCACTGCCTGCACGTGGACACACAGTCCACCTGCACACCCTCCTGGCTGCTGTCCGCAGTTACATGTGCATGATGATGCCTGCATTGCGCTTGTACACCAAAGTGCAATGGTACCCAGCATCTGACACATGCACATGGACAGGCAGTGGGAGTGGTGGCCTGTGGACATGTGTGTTGCTAGGGTTGGCATTCTGGGTCGGTGTGCCTCCTGCCCTCTGTGCACATTTTGTGCATTGTGTGTGTGCTTGTGTATGTGTCTGTCCATGTGGCATGTTAATCCTCAGCTGTCCCTGGTTGTGTGTGTGCTTCTGTGCCCTGCCACTTTCCTTGATGGCGTGCACCCCTGGTGTGTGTCCATGCATGTTTATGGGTTGTGCCTTAGCCATTGGTGGTTGCACATGTCCCCATGACTGACCTGGGTTGGCTGAAGTGCTCCTCCGTGATGGTGTCCCTGCAGCTGTGCCAGCCGGATCAGTCGGAGGTCCCTTGCCAAGAGGCTGCCCATCTCCATCGCCACCGGGCGCCCTCATCATCCCCATCACTGTCCCCTCTTCGACCTGTATGGCTATCCACATTCTTTGGCCATGTTGTGCAGAATGCAACAGGCCAGGAATATTCCACAGGCCTTTGAGGGGCTGTACTGTAGGGCACTGCCAGAGGTGTCCAGGCAATGGAAATGTGCCTTCAGCATCCCGAACACCTGCTCAATGACATTGCATGTGGTGGTGTGTGCCTTATTGTAGCATTGCTGCGCTGGGGTCATGGGCCACCAGTAGGGTGTGAGCAGCCAGGGATGGAGTGGGTATCCACTGTCACCTGTGTGTAGAGGGTGGAGGTTAGTTTGGTGATCAGCATCAGCCTGCCCCAAGCCATGTAGGCCACTACCCATGGAACCTCTGACCATGCCTGCCCAGGCCCTAGATTTGTCCATTTGGTTTGCAAACTCACCCACTAGGTGTCCTGTGGGTATGTCCCCACTCTCAAATCTGTGTCACAGTGCTGACTGGTGCCAGATGAATGAATTGTGTGCTCCCCCAGGGTGCATGGCACAGACATTGATGATGCGCACCCTGGCATTGCACACCACCTGGCAGTTGATCCTGGAATAGCCCTTGTGATTCATGTATGCAGCCCCCTCATGGCCAGGTGGTGTGCGTATGGCCACATGGGTGCAGTCTATTGCCCCCTGCATGCCAGGCCTACATGCTACCCTGTGGAACTCCTGTATGTTTGCCGTGTGCTCCGCTGCTGTGCTGGGGAATGGATGTAACCCTCGCATGTGGCAGCAGTGTGCTGAGGAATTGGGTGAGGTGGCATGACGTGGCCAACTGGGTTATGCCTGTGGTGTCCCCAGTTGGTCTCTGGAAGGTACCGTGGTGAAAAAGCACATGCAGGCTGTTACCTTGGTCTCCACTGACGGGCATGGCTCCGTGGCCGGTGCCTGCATCACATCACTGCACAGCTCACAGAGCCACCTCAGTATTGCCTTGTTCAGGTGGTACCGGCCCCACAATCCAGTATCTGTGTACAGCTCAAAGCTGTGTGGGCTCTGCACTGCCTGTTGGGGCATAGCACCGACAGGCTCCTTCCACGGCCACGCCCCCTGCCTCCTGCCTTCTCACCCCCTCATTATGGCCTCCATGTGGAAGGTGGCATTGGCCACATCCCTAGCTTGCATTCCCCCTGGCAGCTGTTACTTTATTCCCCGCTGTCCTGGCTGCTACCTCCCCTGCACAGGGTACACCTGCCTGTGCTGGCCTCTGAGCTGTGTGGCTCCCCACATCTTCTCTATGTCTCATCTGTTGCTGTGGCCTTCCCTGGCCTGCCCTGTTCCTGCCACTTGCCCTGTCGTGCCTCTGCCTCTGCCTCTGATGCATGTGGCTTCTCTGTAGCTCTTACGCCTCTTTCTGTTCTTTTATTTTGGCTCATTTCGCCATGGCGCAAATTCTGCTTGCTCCACTGTTGCGCATTGCTAAGTCTTTGAATATCACACTGCACCATTTATGCATGGTTCTTCCCCCTTCAGTTGCGCATGCCTTCATTATCATTGCGCTGTTGCTCAGCATGATTTCGGGGGCGCAACTGCCTCCTGCTGAATATCGCAGAATGGCGCAAATTCAGACTTGTGCAGGTGCAACCCTATCGCACATGGCTGAACTCTTTTGAATGTCTGGCCCATTGTGTTTAGTGATTAATTTGGCCACATGTGGAGATATCCATTCAAATCCAGGGCCTACATTTAATAATTTAAGTATAATTAACAGGTTAGATTCAATTTCAGAGCTTGATTATACAAAGGACCTGTTGGGAGTTAAGGGAATACGAATGGTACATATTAACATTCGAAGTATAATTAAAAAATTCACACATTTACAGGAGTGGGTAATAATGTACAGACCTAATATTATTGTTATTACCGAATCCTTGTTGAGTCATAAAACAATGGATCAAGAAATTCATATTGAGGGCAATAACTTGTGGAGGAGGGATAGGTCAAAAAAGGGGAGGGGGGTAATCATTTATGCATTAGAGTACCTAGATATAATTGAACTAGATACATTCACCACCTGGAATGAAGTGTTGGTGTTAGAGTTAAAACTCCTTTTGTGAAACCTTTATTAATAGTGGGAGCTTACTGTCCACCAAGAAAGGGCATATATATCTGAGTATTTAAAGAACTTTTTGTTAAACTATAAAAATAGTCATGAAATGTATATATTGGGAGATTTAAATGTGGATTGGAGGAAGGTAGAAATTGGGCAAGATATTGTAGTGAGCTGAGTGATGAGTTAGTCCTTACGCTGTTGATAACAGCGACAACTAGGTTAAATACTGAAAACCCTGGTGCCTCATCCGTGTTGGACCTTATCTTCACGTCCCACCTAATAGGATCCAGGCATGTGGATGCTGCCAGACTCCCTGTCAGATCACCAAATGGTGTTCTGTGTGAGAACACACAGAAAAAACAGGGAAGATGGTGGGGGGATGTCAGAACCAGACATTTCAGAGCCTATAAAGACTTTGATTACACCCAATTTATGTTGGATGTGGAAAATCATGAATAGGACCGTGTGAACTTGGTTCTGACAGTGGATGAGGCCTGGGCTCTTTTCTATGAGGACTTTATGATGTTGTGTAACAAGCATGCCCTTGTAAAAGAGAAGAATTAAAATACAAAATTCACCATGGTATAATTTAGAATGACATAAAATGAAAAGAACAAGGGACAAGCATGGAATACTGCAAAAAATAAAAAAAAATTGGATAACGATTGGGTATATTATAGACCATGTAGGAATTCTTACACAAAAAGAGTTCGAATAATTAGAGAGGAGTACTACAACTGGGAGTTGTCAGGGACTACGGTAGGCAATCAAGGAGAGTTTTGGGGAAAATTAGAAAACTTCAAAATAACCAACAATCTAAAATAGCTGAGAATTGTGAATTTAATAATAGTAAAATCCCAGTGGGTCATTTGGTTGTAGAAGAATGTAATACATATTTCACATCCATTGGAACACAACAAGTAACTCAAAATGATGGTTTAAACTGTCGGGGTAATATGAGTAAGAGTTTAGATAAATCTTTAGACAGGGATGAGGAGTTTGTTTTTCATCCAATTAATGTACAGGAAGTAAGGGATGCATTTCTTAAAATAGATATCAAAAAAGCATGTGGGCTAGATGAAATCTCATCAGTGTTCCTAAAATACGTAGCTCCCATTATAGCCTTCCCTCTGATGAAAATCTTTAATCTTTCCCTTACTTATTCTGTTTTTCCAGTTCAATGGAAAACAGCAAGAGTAATACCTATTTATAAAAAGGTTCAAAAACTCTTACAGAAAATTACCATCCTATATCCCTTCTCCATGTGGTAGCAAAGGTTTTTGAAAGATTAGTGAATAATCAACTTCAACATTTCCTGGAAGATAAGAAAATATTAAATGAATTTCAATCAGGCTTTAGGCCTTACATAGTACTTCCACAGCTTTGGTAAGTGTGGTGGGAGACATTTCAAGAGGACTGGAAAGGGGATGTCAGTGGGAGCAGTCTTCATAGACTTGTCTAAAGGTTTTGACACCTTGAACCATGACATCTTCCTGTCCAGTCTTGAAACTATTGGAATGTCTGATCAGGCACTAAATTGGCTTCAATGATATTTAGCAAAAGCAAATGGTGACCACAGGGGAATGGATATCTGGTATAAGAACTATTGAGTCTAGGGTACTGCAGGGCTCAATACTGGGCCCTGTTCTGTACAACATTTATATGAATAATATTTCTGTTTCAGATCCAAGGTTAAATACACTTATACACAGACGATACTGCAATATATACAGAAGGGGTCTCAGCTGAGGATATTCAACCCACCTCCAGCAGGCTTTTGATGAAATACTGGTTTACCTGCTGAAGTCGAGCTTGATTTTGAATCCTAAAAGTCACAGGGTAATGATTTTTCCAGGCACCAAGAGATTTCTAAATCTAACTTACAGATTAAAACTTTTGAAAATACTTTCTTAGAACAGGTTACTAGTTATAAATATTTAGGAGTTCTCTATGACTCAGCTCTGAAATGGAATTTGCACATAGAACTAATAGAAGAAAAAGTGGGGAAGTGTTTGGGTTATTTATATAGGAATAAGTTGTGTTTCAATGAGGCGACGAGAAGGAGCTTATTTAACACATTGATTATGCCCCTGATTGATTATGGTGATTTGGTATACACGGGGGCTACACAAACTAATCTGGATAAACTTGATATAGTCCATCATAAGCTAGTGAGATTCATTTTAAATGCCCCAAAAATAACACATAGAGTAGAGTTGTATAGAAATTTCCAATGGCTAAATCTTAAGAAAAGGCATCATTACATGCACTGCAGTTTATGACAAAATGCATACTTAGGAAGGCACCAGAGTATATTTGGGTGACCTGATTCCTAGGCCTATAAGTAAAGGTTTGAGATCAGCAGTGGGCCAGGAATTCAGTTTACCAAATTATAATACATTAGTGGGAAAATCCTCTTTCTTCTACAGGGGCCAGAGTTGTGGAATTGCCTACCACTTGAATTGTGACTGAAACAAGGGTAATCAGAAAGGGGATATAAATAAATGTTTTTTAAAGAGGCAATGGAATGTATCTTATTAGAAATAGAGTAACATAAATATAAGACTAGGGACTGTAGGTAGTAAAGTAAGTGTATGTGTTTAGGTGCTAAGTAATGTTGTATTTAATTGTAGTGGCAGATTGTGTGTATGTGATTCTCATTTATTGTATTGCTATTGATTTTTTTACATGTTTGTATTTTATTTTTTCATTTGTATTCTTGAACATTTGTATATTTGTAAAATAGGACCTCACTGAAAATGAGCTTGCCTCACTTGAGATATCCGATTCATTCATCATTGTATGTAACGAATAACATTGTTACTACTAATACTTTAAAACATTGACTTATGGGAATTCCTAAATGTCTGGTGAAAGGGAGTACCACTACAATCAGGAAACAAACCAAAGGCTCAGTCTCCCAAAGATTTCAATCAGAAGTACGGTACCCTATGGAGACATGCATCAGAAGAGCATGGGGGGAAGTCAGAGTGCATTCAGACAGGAGGTCCATTAAGTAGCCTGGGCCCCAACCATGTAGGGCTTTGTAAGTTTGAAAACATATCTTGAGGTTGATATGCCACTGTAGTGGCAGCCAGTGCAGAGGATGCAGAACTGATATGATATGCTTACATGAGGTCCATACAATCAGCAGGGCTGCAGAATTCTGCACCAGATGCAAGTGACATACCAGCCCACAAATAGCATGAGGTAAAGAGCATTGCAGGAGTCCAGTCTTGAGGTAAAAAGGCATGGGCAAGTGTCACCAGGTCAATTGACTCAATATAGGCTTTAATCTAGATAACAGTACTGCAAGTAGGTGGAAAAAAGCCATTTTGGACCACTACCTACGCCTGATGTTCAAGTATCAGTATGCAGGCCACAATAATGCCCATATTTGTCATCCTAGCTACACCTCATAGTGTAGTTCCATTTAAATATAGTAAAAAGGCACATTGCCAACCCAACCAGGCCTGGTTTCACCAGCATTGCCTCCCTTTTTGAGGGATTTAGACTAAGTCAGCTTGAAGCCACCCATTCTTGGATTTCAACCAGAAACTCATTTAACATGAGACTGCATTTACCAAATGAGGAACAAAAGACAGGTACAGCTGGGTATCATATGCATAGAAGTGAAAACCAAAACCACGCCAGCCCAGTGGCGCAGAGGGTTGAGGTGCTGGGTGCTTACCTTGCGTTATGCCAGTGACTCGGGTTCTGGAATCACCTCAGGTCATCGGGGTGCCAGCGTGGTGGTTAGGGCAGAACAGGACTGAGCATGCTGGAGGGCAGTGCTCCTCTCCTGAAGGTGGTGAGAGGGCTGGTGCCCCCGTAAGCTCCTCTCCACTGGGTAGCGAGGTGGAGAAGGGGCAGTAAAATGTCGGAAGGTGGAAAAGGCAGAGCTGGCACCACAGGGTGCAAACGTGCCTCCACACACTTGCACAACCTTGTGCTGGGGCCTCAGGTGGTGGGGGTCAGGGAGAAAATCTGTAAAAATGCTATATTTCCCCATCACCAGTTGGCAGCAAGAGCTGACAGGGACAAAAACTCAATAAAAAAACATGAAACCATACCCTTTGAGGA
Source organism: Neoceratodus forsteri (assembly GCA_016271365.2). Classification (NCBI taxonomy): domain Eukaryota; kingdom Metazoa; phylum Chordata; order Ceratodontiformes; family Ceratodontidae; genus Neoceratodus; species Neoceratodus forsteri. The sequence goes on from CM028132.1 coordinate 100,424,715, forward strand.
TTTCCTCCAGTGACATGCATATACATAGCAAACAACATGGGTGTCAGGATCAAACTCTGAGGCACTCCACAGGTGAGTGCAGTATCCTCTGAGATGTTACCTCCTAATGCCATCTACTGCACCCTGCCAGACAGTAGGACTCAAACCACTGCAACATTCTTTCAGTGAGTCCTGTGCAGTACCTTAATCAAACCAACAGCTCACTGTGGTCCACCGTGTCAAATGCTGTTGAGATCCAGCAGAACTAAGATGGAAGAGCATCTCCTCTCTGTCACCAAGAGGAGATCATTGAAAACCTTGATGAGAGCAGTCTCTGCTACGCTGATGCCTGAAACCAGACTGGAGAAGCTCAAAGATCTTATAACTTTGTAGGCAACTCTAAAGCTGTGATACTAGCACCTTTTAAATTACCTTCTCTAAGAAGGGAAAGTTTGAAACTGGTCTATAATCCACCAGTTTACCAGGGTGCAAAGATAACTTCTTAAGGGGGACATCACCACAGGATTTGAATCTGAATCTAAGTCAAGCTGTATGTCAGGCTATAGATAATCCCACCATACTGGCTTTGATTCAGACATGAGGCAGCTTGGATCTCGGATTTTGACTCAGATGATCTGATCCCATCTAAGGTTCCCTGCCTCATGGGGAATATCTGAAGTTGAACTGGGTCATTCATCCCTAGTTGAGGTCCACCCAGCCCAGCCTTTCCCCTTGCATATGCAGGACCTATTGCCTGTAATGCTGTTATCTAGCTTGGGCCCATGCCAAAGCTTCCTTTCTTAACTATTATGCACTCCTCTTCAACTCCTGATGTTGATCCTTGCCAGTCATGTTAATTTCTGAATCCAACTATATGGTGCCACATTTCCTGTTGTGTTCACCATGCAGGAGTTAACATTTTGTGAACTAGAGTTAGCCCCAATGCCCTGTAAGATCATGGAACTAGGTGGTTGCATGCAAGTTCACCTTTGTCACAAAAAGTGATATAATAAATAATGAACATTCAAACACACCTGAGAATATTGGTAAAAACCTGAGGGCAACTAAAATTAAGAGGATATAAAATCACACATACCTCAATAATGCAAAGTATCATGGGATGTATATGCAAATCCCCCAGCTTTAAATAGGAGCACATGGTACCAAATTGCCTCTAATACTGACAATGCAATGGCTGAAAACAGAAGACACAGAAACATGTTTTGTTCTTCTCTAGATATATCAATGTGCCTCATCTGTATCTCCTCTCAACCCCAGGGAAAATTAATCTTCCCTTATGATGGTCTTATGAGTTTGGGTTGTGGTGAACCCAGAACCGGAAAAGACAAAGAACCTCAGCACAAAAGCACTGGTTGCAAGAGGCTTACCCAGAAATCACACATGCTCCAATAATGAAAAGCATCATGGGCTGTATATGCAAATCACCATGACAGGTTTAGACTGGTTCTGCATAAGCAGAGGGGCATGAAGATGCCAAATAGCCTCTCGCACATGCAATACAAGGTTAAAAGCAGAAGACACAGACATGTGTTTCATCCTTCTCACAACTCATCAGTATGCCTCACCTGTATCTCAACCCAGGAAAAATGATCCATTCTTCATGATGATTTAACAGGTTTATTGAAGGAGCACTCCTTTAATTATTTCCAATATTAACAAAGTGATAAAGCAGACTCAAAATAGTAACAAAATGGCATCTTGTAAGACAGGAAAAGAAGAACAATCTAAAATGGGTGAGACAGTACTGGTACAAAATGTCACCATAACACAAGTTGCTCCCTTTTTATCAAGCAAGTAGATAAACTCAAAGGAAGTATCCAATCCAGAAAGTCATTAACAGCAAAATAAGATCAGGGTGGGATATTCAGACTGCTCCAAAAGATGTGCAACAATGGGATCAGGCACAAGGCGAGTGCCATGGTGCAATGGATGCGATATTCAAACCAGCGCAGGCCAAGGTGTGCCTGCACATCGTAACTGAATATCGCCCTGATGTGCCATGGTACAATGAGGATGTGCAGTGGAGCAGAGACGACGTGCAGTAGCACACCCAGGAATGCGCAGGGACAAAGACAGGAAGCAGCAGTGTACCAGCCATGGCTGCACCATGTGTGGAGGAGCATGCAGCAGGACAGACAGACCAAATCCCCACCACCACCCACCAGGGCAAGGCCCCCATAAGCAGCACAACCAGAGGTGAGCTGAATGTCCCACCAGCCCAGGAACCCTGGCACCTATCCAACAACAGACGCAGGCCAGCAGTCCCCACCGCAGGGCAAGGTGCCCCAGCACTGTCCCTCAACAAACAGTGACCGCAACACAAGGAAGGCCAGGACCCACCCATGCCACAGCTTCACACCAATGCTGACCACCCCTATACAGCGATCTTGAGACACCAGCCCAGAAGCATGACCAAACAGTGCATGACACCGAAGGTATGCCACCACCTCTGTGACAATGCAACCTGGTGCCCCATGGCATCATGCACAACAGCCCCACCATGACCCTCCCTGCATGAGGTGACACCATCCACGGACGTCACCACAGCATACACAAGGCCCCCCTGCATGGCTTCCACAGTGGCACAGCAAGGAGGTTGACCTGGCATCAGTACCTGAGGGATCCTGCACATGATAAGGTCCACTCTGGACACCACCACCAGCAGGATGGCACCCACACACCCACCCATGCACACACCCTGTCCCAGAGCTGGCCCCACCAGACAGCACAGCAGCCTACTGTAGTGCATGGAGGCATGCGCCACACAGGAGGCAACACAGGGCACATTCAAAGCTCCCCCCACAGTCCCATGAGTACCCTGTCAAACAGTCACACATAGCAGAGCAACAGATGCTGCCATCGTGAGTCCCATGGTGCCATTTACCTATGGCCTGCACACCGCCATGGCGCTGGTGAGCCTGCCATGTGGTGTAAGCATCATGAACCAGGCCACCACCTGCATGCAGCAGGACCACATGTGACAGTCACCAGACCACAGGCACCACCCCAGACACCATAGACTGCATGGAGGGAACAACAATAGCACCGCCCACAGTGTCACCAGAGGCAGATGTGCAATAGACTTGGGGTCGGGACCAGCTGCCAGGGGTGCCGTGCCTGGAGTGTGGCTGGTATGAACTGCCACCAATGTCACATCTGCATCCATGCATGTGGTGGTGGGGTCAGCACGACTGTGTGTACCACAGACACATATGGGCACAGCTGCACAGGCTCGGCACACACTTCCAGGGTGGCTTGACATAGCACATGCACCAAAGCCTGCTGAACACAGGCAAACAGTGCACAGGGCACACCACATACCCAGACAGTGCCCATGGCTCCCACCCCACCAGTAGAGGATCCCTGGCAGACTCACTCATGGCCAGGCCAGCACCACCCCACAGTTGCCATGCACACCACTGCAGCAAGGCACCATACTCCCGCTGCAAATCAGAGACTGACACAGTCGTAGTTGGAAAAGCATGTATAATGTAACAGGAAACAACAACAACAGGAACTATTTACAAAGCTATATATACAATAGGGGAGGGATGTGCAAGGCTACAACAAGGGGAAGGGCAGGGGACAAACAGAATGAGAAGAAGGGGACCTAGGGTGTGGTACAGTCCAGGGAGGAAAGAACAGTGCAGGTGCTGCAGGACCTACTGGCAGCCCCTCTCATCCCTGTGCTCCCTGTGTGCCTTTTGTGCCCCTGACATTCACCCCTCTCCATCCCCTGCAGCAGCTGCAGTGTGGCATGGATGACCTGCAGGATCTCCTGTATGTTCCGCCAGGGACATCCAGCTTATACACCTAGGACAAGTGAGCAGAATCAGTATGTGACTGGCCAGACCAATGCAGCCCACCCAATGTGCATGGTGTACAGCAGTGGCCTGCACCCCTGGTATGGCATGCGATCCACCCATAGTGGGTGTGCCCACATGACCCCCCTACCCAGGCACCTGAGCCATGCAAATTGCTGCACACCCCCATCACCCATGCACTGCACGGCACCACGTGCCATCCAGCATCATGGCAATGCAGTGGGATGGCAGTGGCACAGCCAGGTGCCCAGTGCACATACAGCCCACCTGTGACACCCACCCACATGTGCAGACCACAGGATGGTACAGAGGGCACCATGGGATGTGCACAGCAGCAGGGCCATGTGCAGTGGGCCATGCCCCACCACCGCCCTGCAACACCATGCACAGTTGTAGGGGAAACACAGCACTCACCTGTGTCCTGGTCAGCAGGGCACTGCTGACCCCAGCACCACCACTGTGCCCTGCCTGCATGGCCACACCACCATCATTGAGCTGCCTCCATGCTCCTGGTCCATCCAGGCCCTACAGAAATCCCTCCTGGCCTATAGTGCACACATGGAGAGAGTCCCATCAGTACACGTCTGAACCATAGCCCCCCCCCTTGCAGTGTGCCTGCCCGCACAGACCATCCATGCCGCGGTGGCGCAGGGTGTACACAATGCACCCCCACAACCGGAAACACAGGTACTGGCCCCCCCGGCGGCATGGCCTGCCAATCACCATGATACCAGGACAGACGAATATTACTAGTGTGGTGAAGGAGCACCTACCTGGCTGTGTCATAGCACCCCACTGGGCACGCGCTTGCAGTCTCCCTAGGCTGTCAGGGTCATGCCGCTGGAGGTACACATAGCAGTGGTGACACTGCTCAGCAGTCCTTCTCCTCCCTGTGGTCTCCTCAAGGCCCTCTGCCACATCCTGCCACACCGCTATGCGTGGCCTCAGGAAGGAACCTGCCCAAAGGGCACCTGATAGGGCTCAACAAGTGCCACCAGGTTTGCTAGCTCCACCGCTGTCCACACTGGTGCTCTGTTGCATGGCATGGTGCTGACACTGGCAACCACAAATATGTGCCCTGTAACATATGTGCCCAAAGTGCAGAGGAGCGCACGGTACTGCACTACCAGTCACAATCGTGCTGGCACCAGACTGCACAATATGGGGACAGCCATGTGGATGCATGGCACCTAGAGGGCAAAGGTCAGCCACAGGGTCAAGGGTCTGTCAGCGCACAGAGCACCACAGTGCTATTGGGAGGCCCCTCATGCAGTGGCCTACTGCGCTGAGGTGCGTTGGCACCCACGAGCATCATGGCATGAGCGCCTTGGTGTATATAGTACAAGCACCAGTGCGAGAGGCCCTCTATGGAGCGTAGTATGTGACACTTGCAGTGGTTAGTCACTGCCATTCGGGCGTGATAAACATGGCACAAGCGTACAATAGTATATAGTGTGACAGGTGTAGTAGTGGCACGCCCTGTGCTGCCTCCCATGCACAGTGTGTCAGCAGCACCGGGCTTAGCATTGGTGTTGCATGCAAGGGCGGTGCCGATTACAAAGACGCATGTGGTGCGCCACAGCCTGAGCACATTCAGCGCCATTGCACAAGGCACAACAGTACAATATTCAGTCAGGTTATGCAAATCAGCTCATGAGCCATTCCGCGGCGCATCCACTGCATTGCATCCAGTACAGTTACGCCTGCCTTCATTTGCGTGTGATCCGCTATAAATATGTGACCTGGGAATGCATAGGCCATGGATCGGTACTGCAGTTCTTTGAGGTAGGTGGCATGCTGTGGAGAACTGGGGACAGTTGTCTGGGAGGGCTGTATGGGACTGCACAGTCCAAGGTAACACCTGTCCATCTCCCAGGCACGAGCATGACCGAGTGAGAGGATGACAAGGAGCAGGGAAGGTGTGAAAGAGGAGGCCCAACTTCACCAGGGTGGAATCCGATGCCCTGTTTGAGGCCTACCTCAACAGGGAGCCACTGCTCAGTGGACAGAGGGGCACACCACAGGCCCATGTGGTGGTGTGGGGTGAGGCAGCAAGTGCCGTCAACCAGCAGGACAGCCACCAGCGTTCCATGCAGGAGTGCAAGAAAAAGGTTGGCATGGACAGGAAGTGGATCAAGGATAAGGTGGCTGCCAACAGGGTGACAAGTGCTGCCACTGGTGGGGGCCAGCAGGACATTCCCCGCCTGACACGACTGGAGGAGCAGGTGGCTGGCAGCATGCGGCATAGTGCCATTGAGGGTGTTCCTGGTGGAGGCTTCCAAGTGGACAGCAGCCCATCACTACATGGTAGGACCGGCGCTGGCAGTGTGTGGATGGCAGGGGGGCAGGTCCCAGATCCAGACAGAACCACTAATGGTACTGTGTTCCTTTACAGCTCCTGAGTGTCTGCATGAGGCAGTGGTGGTGGGTGTGTCCGCCAAAGGGGAGGCCCTGGACACGGTGGAGCACCCATCCACCTCCACAGGTGTCTGAGGGACTGACCGTCTGCAGGCCTGCACATCTGTCTGGACTGATGCCAGTGGTGCGGGTGTGGACATGGCCCTGGCTGTGTTCCAGCTTGACACTGCTCACAGTGTCCTGTGTGCTGAGACACAGGACACAGGACACTGTGTCCTGTGTGCTGAGACACAGATCGGGCCAGCTCCAGCACTGATGATGACATGATGACGTCCCTGACAGTGTTGTGTGTGGGACACAGGATGAACCCACGGATGGCATCCACCCAGACAGATCCGCAGGTAGTGCTGGCATGTTTGCCTGCACAACAGCCCTTGTCCAGGCTGTGTCTGTGGGCTCCAGTGGGAGCAGCACTGGCATGCGCCAGGGAAGTGGGGCTGTGTTGCTGCTGTGGCCACTCCAGTGGTACCTGGTGATCAGCAGCCAGAGGGGCAGTGGCAGCAGCTGGCGAGTGTCAACGTGGGGACAGGGGCGGGGCAATGGGAGTGCACCACATGTGGATGTACCCCAGAATGACAGCACTGTGCGGCACCCACCGACAAGTGGCGCTGTACAGCAGGGCCAGGAATACTACAGGGGACAGCATGCTGGACATGCAGATGACCCGTTGGACGACCACAGCCATCTTCTCCAGGCCTCTGTGGATCAGCAGATGTGGCTCGTGGTGGCAGTGGATGCACTCTGTGTGGCGCTGCACCAGGCAGAGGAGCGGCAAAGCAGAGATCATGCCCTGCTCCTGGTAGGTTTGGCTCAGTAGCAGGCGGATGTGACCACTGCCATTGACAGGCAGACCACTGAAATGGCAACTGTCATGGCTACACTGGCCAACTGGCTGGGTACCCAGCCACCACACACCCCACAGAGTGCTTTGTCCACCCCTGCTCTCAGTGTCGGGCAACTCTGCCATGTCAACGCTGGGTTCGGCTGTGGGCATACCTAGCTTGCCTGGTGCAGGCATGTTTGGTGGCCTGCAGACCCCTGCATGGACATGGTCGTGTTCACACAGTGTCACCCTGGGCCCTTCAGTGCCACCCCATGAAGCCACTGGTCAGCCTGGTATGGCTGGCAGGTCTCGGCGGGGCCGCCCATGCATCCGTAGCTGCCGTGCTACTGTGCTGCATGACTGACCCTTCCCCCTCCACAGCCACTGTCTGCCACTGCCGTGTGTGCACACTGTGGTGTTCTTTGTGCATTGCATGGGTGTGGTGCCCAGCCCTGCACATACATGGTCCCTGTGCACACCCTCCTGGCTGCTGGTCACTGTGGCGTGTGCATGATGATGACTGCATAGCTCTGTCTGTCACTGTGCAATGGTGCTCAGCATCTGAGGCACGCACAGTGCCAGCCACTGGGCATGGTAGTGTTGGGTCCTGTGTGGGTGTGAAGGGGCCTGTTGGGGTGGTGTGCCCGTGGCCCTGTGGGCATGGGTAGGTTGTATGTGCATGCCATGTGCAGCCCTGCTGTTCCCTACCTTGTGTATGGTCCCCTGCCCATTCCCATGCCCCTGATGCCGTCTCCCGGTGTCCACCTCTGCCTGTCTGTGGGCTGTGCCCTTGCCCTTGGTGGTTGCATGTGGCCCTGTTGATCTACCTGTGTTGTCCAAAGTGCTCCTCTGCAATTGTGTCCCAGTGCTGCTGGGCCATCTGGGCCAGCCGGGGATCCCTTCGCCCAGGGGGTGGCTGCCCAACACCAGCTGGACAGGCGTCCTCTTCGTCCCCACCGCTGTCCCCCTCCTCGACCTCAACAGATATCCCACAGTCAGTGGCCATGTTGTGCAGGATACAGCAGGCCAGGAATAGCCCACAGGCCTTTGAGGGGCTGTACTGTAGGGCACAGCCTGACGTGTGCAGGCAACGGAACCGTGCCTTTAGCAGCCCGAACACATGCTCCGATGACATTCTGTGTTGTGGCATGAGCCTCATTGTACTATTGCTGGCTGGGGTTGTGGGGCACTGGTATGATGTGAGCAGCCAGGGCCATTGTGGGTAACCACTGTCACCTGTGTGTAGAAGGGATTCGTTAGCATGGTAGGTCTGTGTCACTGTGCCATGGGCCATCATGGCCATTCCCCATGGCACTGCTGCCCATGTCCCACACCCCATGCCTACACCCATTGTCCAGTGTGCTATGCATACTCACCTACCAGATGGCCAGTGGAGATGTCCCCACTTGAACTATGGCACAGTGCAGACTGGTGCCAGATGAAGGCATTGTGTGCTCCCCCAGGGTGCATGGCACAGACATTGATTATGTGCCCCCTGGCATCTCACACCACCTGGCAGTTGACACTTGGGTAACCCTTGCAGTTGACGTATGCCACCTTCTTCGGGCCAGGTGGCATGCAGATGCCTACATGGGTGCAGTCTATGGCCCTGAGCATGCCAGGCAACTGTGTTACTATGTGGAACTCCTGCATGTTTGCTGTGCGCTCTGCCTGTGTGCTGGGGAAATGGATATACTCTGCAGCATGTGGCAGCAGTGCGCTGAGATACTGTGTGAGTAGGTGTGATGCAGCCAACTGGGTTATGCCTGTCATGTCCCCTGTTGGTCTCTGGAAGGTGCCCGTGGTGAGCAGGCACATGACGACGGCTGTGATCTTAGTCTCCACGGACAGCGCATGGCTCAGCCGAGTGGGTGCCTGAATCTCATCACTGCACAGCTCACAGAGCTGCCTCAGAATCGCCCGGTTCAGGCGGTATGGGCCCACAATCTCGGTGTCACTGCACTGTTCGAAGGTGGTGCGGGCACGGTAAAGCCTGTTCTGCGTGTACCACCAATGGGCCCTTCTTCATCCGCGCCTCCCTGCTGCCTGCCTTCTCACACCCCTGATTACCACCTCCATCTGGAAGGTGGCACTAGCCATATCCCTGGTTGGTGCCCCCCCTCCGGGCGGCTGTTTACCTGATCCCCCCCGGCTGTGTGTTGCTAGTGCTGCCCCTGCACCGGGTACTTCCCTGGCTGTTCACCACTGTGTGCCCTGCCTCTTGACCACTGCCCTCCATCCTCTGTGGCACGTTCAGGCCCTCTTGCACACACACACACACACACACCTTCTCTCACTCGCACACACCTCCAGTGGGCCCCCCGTCCACCTCCTGGCCACACCTGCCCCCTGCTTCCTGGCTTGCCTCCCTGCCACTCTGTCTCCATGTTCCCCTGCTATGACTCCTCTGTAGTGCATTTATCCTCCCCCCTCTCTTGCTTCCTTTTATATTGGCTCATTTCTGCTGTCGCGCAACTTCCGCTTGCTCCACTATTGCGCACGTCGCCTACTGTTGAATATTGCATTGCGCACATAATTCCTGGTTGCACCCCCTGCACTTGCACATGCATTCATTTCTGTTGTCCTGCGGTGCATTGCATGTTGTGCTGTGCAGCTGCTTCCTCTGAATATCGCACTATGGCGCATATCCACTCTTGCGTGGGTGCATCCCTATTGTACATGGCGCAGCTGCTCTGAATATCCCACAACCAGGTGTTTTCAGTGGAATAGTGTTTACTATAATGTATGTTTTATGCCCATCATTCCAGGCCTTCATTCCACCTTTCCCTATTATGGTGGAGTATATCGAGGGAGTTTGAGAGCAGGAGGAAGAAGCATATGGCCACTCTAGAGATCCCTTTGAGGCTTCATCTGGAATACTGTGTCCAGTTCTGGATTCTCCACATAAGAAAAGAAAGAAAGGTTAGAGAAGGTACAGCATAGAACAACAAGATTCAGGGCCAGCAGATCAGCTCCGGGAAGACTGACTTCAGGCCCTAAACATGTACTCACTGGAGACTAGAAAGTAGAGGGGAGATATGCCAGAGGCCTTCAAGTTCCTGAAAAGAAAGAAAGAGGTAGATTGTGAGGTAATATTCAGCAGGAGTGGTGAATCAAGGACAGGGAGACATGAACTGAAGCTGGCAGGGGGACAATTCAGGAGGGACATGAGAAAGATTTATTTTGCAGAGACAATGGCTGAGTCATGGAACAGCCTAACAGCAGAGGTAGCAGGTGCAAGAACCATTAATGGTTTCAGACACAACTGGGACTAAGTAAAAGGTGTAATAGTTACACTGGGGGGAAGCAGTAAGGTGGAGGGCATGGGGAGAAGTGAGGGCAATAACCCTGACAGGACATTGGTTATTGAGGTAGGGTAGGGTTAAATAGGGCAGATTGGATGGTCCAAAAGTTTATTTATGTATTTATTTATTTATTTGTATTTAAAATTGGTAGCCCGGAGAGGCACACTGAGCTGAGGCTCATTTCCAGGTGTGACCCAGAGAAAAGGGTACGGGAGAAGCATAATTACAAACAAAATTCTGCCAGTCAGGTGATGTGGTTACAATGGGTATAACATTGCATGGCTCACAAACTTCAAAATCTGACTAAAAATCAAAGCATTACTGAAAAAAGGCCTGCTTGAAGAATGGAGCTTACCTAGTGATTCTCCAGGCCACTTGCTCACTCGCTCCCTCACCACGCTGGCTGCACCTTCAGAGGATGATTTTAAACTTGGCACCATTTTGTTGGCGCAGATGTGCAAATATTTTTTTTTCTTTGAATAGTTTGCAGGGCTTGTTATATTTAAACAAACTAATAAAGAACTTTAATTTGAAATACCTAGAGTGCTCGCTATTTTAAGCAAAACTCCACTTCACAGTTTATTTTCTTTGAATAGTTTGCAGGGCTCGTTATATTTAAGCAAACCGACAAGGTACTTTAATTTGAAATACATAGAGTGCTCGCTATTTTCAGCAAAACTCCACTTCACTTTAAGGGGGCCCACGCTGAACAGCAATCTTGGAGTCTGCAGAATAATTCAGAATAATTCAGTGCTCGCTACCTTGATTAAATGCCCACTGCACTTTTTTAGGGAATTACATTGCTTGCAATATTTAGGTAACTACTCACTGTGCTTTTAGGGTCCCATACAGTACAGCCATTTTAAAATGTTTACTTTTGCTCATTTCTTTACTTAAACTTGCAAGTACTTTGACTGAAAATGCTTGCAGTACTCACTTTGGAATTGATAAACAGATAAGGGTCTCACACAGTACAGCCACAGATTCCTGTTTTTGTAAAGTTTTTCTAAAGTTGCATACAATTGTTTAAGGGTCCCCTTTTTACCAGCCTCAGATCCTGTCTCGCGCTGCTGGGAATCACCCTACCCACCCCCCTCCTCCTCACTGCTTAAAACAATGCCTCGCCTCCATTCTCTTATCATTGCAGGTTCTTGGAGCCAACCGGACCGGGGTCCGTCTACGTGGTCGTGAGGGTTTCTGCTCCTGCCCTCCCCCGCCCCTGCTCGCGGAATTCTGAAGGTAATCCACGCTCCCTTGAAGGCCCATAGGGACTGCTTGCACAGCTCACAAACTTCAAAATCTGACTAAAAATCAAAGCATTACTGAAAAAAGGCTTGCTTGAAGAATGGAGCTTACCTAGTGATTCTCCAGGCCACTTGCTCACTTGCTCCCTCACCACGCTGGCTGCACCTTCAGAGGCTCACTTCGCCATCTGCAAGTTATACTGACTCTCCACTAGGGGCTCCCTATCGACTCTGAAATTCTGCTAATCCCTGAGACAGTTTCTCTCTCAACAATTTTTGCTAAACTTCCTTCTCTCTCTCTCTCCCTTGCCCAGCCTTCACCCTAAACAATTTTCCTACTACGGGGCTTCGTGCTTCAATCAATCTACTTGCTGCTCAGCTCACTACTGCTCCCCTTCCTCCTATGGGACTCCTTCTCTACAGGGTCAAAATGATCCCTCCCCATTGTTCTCATCTTAGCCGAATCATACTAGGACCCATCCCCAACGTCCTGAGCTATATCCTTGCTTCTCCCTCCAGAGTGAGTGATCAGTGGAGGACCCTACCTTTCCCCTATAATTTCACCAGCTACCTTGTCGGGCTATTACTGGCACTAGGAGGAGATATAGAATCTAATCCTGGTCCCTACTCCCCAATCTCACCTCAGCAATCCCTCAAACCCCTTTGGCCGACTCAAAAGGACTTAAGCTTGCTCACATGAATATCACAGCTTAAGGCACAAAATCCATGACCTCGAGGCATGGGCTGCACTTAGTAAACCTGACATACTAGCCGTAACTGAAACCTGGCTCAAGCCGTAGATCCTCTCCCATGAAGTAGACCTGTCATGCTATCTTACTTTCAGAAAGGACAGAGTGGGGAAAAGGGAGGAGGAGTTATTATCTCATGAGCTCTGCCCTGCAAGCCTTGCAGCTCAGCACCCCCTCTCTCTCTGCGGATACTTTGGTGAGACACTATTCGTGAAAATCCTCCTCAGAAACACCAAGCCCCTCAACATAGGGCGTGTCTACTTCCTGCCCCAATCCGCCGCTTCCTCCCTTGAATTGCTAACCAATGCCCTGGAGGAGTACCCCATGGGAGACTCCATTCTCCTCAGGGATTTCAATCTCCACTGGCCAGCCCTGGTGTCCTCCTCTATTAAAAATCCCTTACTTGGCTCCCCACTTACCCAGATCATTGATCTGCCTACTAGACATAATCTTAAGTCCGGTAACAACTAGCTCATTGACTGGGCACTTGTCTCCTGCCTTGACCGTATCCTGTCTGCTGGGATTATGTCAGACTCCCTGAGTGACCACTCACCTATTATTTGCACCTGGTCCAACCAGCCTCTAAAAATTACCACCAAGGTCATAGAAGCGAGGAACTATAGTAGGCTGGTACCAGCTGATTTCTGCTCTGACCTGAGGAAAATAGACTGGGACACCATTGTCTCCCTCCTCCTCTCACTTGACGAAGCACTTGAATATTTCACCCAGTCTTTCCTGTCTGCGGCTAATATGCATGCCCCAAGAAAGAAGCTCAGGGCACAGGGAAATTGCCATAAATGGCTGAGCCCAAGCCTCAAGCATTCCATGCTGCTCCGCGACAGAGCATGGGGAACCTACAAATCCTCCAGCAACACATCCAACTGGGAGAAATACAGGGAACTGAGGAATCAGTGTAAAAAATCCTCCAAACAGGCTAAGTCCTAGTACCTAAGAGACCTCCAAACAAGTCACCTACGTGACCCTAAAAAATTCTGGGGCCACATAAACTCCCTCCTCAAGGGTACTACAACTACCCAAGCAGACTCCATCCTAGTAGGGGATTCATTGACCAATGTCCCCTCCTAGTTGCTAAGGCCTTCTGTGCCTCCTTCTCAAACCCAATCGGTCCCCCCACCCTGACCTCCCTAGGTCTTCCCCATTACTCAGAGTGGACTGGAGTGCCTTCAAGGCCCCAGTTCCACCTGAAACTGGTCAAACAGTCAGTGGTACTTCCTCTCTACTTAAAATAAACCCTATCCTCCCTGGACATGACCAGCTAGAACCTCGGCTACTGAGGGCCGCCGCCCAGCTATCACCATCCCTATCACCCTCCTCATCAACAGGTCCTCCTTGAAGGAGTAGTCCCAAAAAAGTGGAAGGTAGCAATCATAGTCCCCGTCCATAAAAATGGTCCCTGAGACAAAATGGGAAACTACAGACCAACCTCCCTTCTCAGCCCCCAAGGGAAAATACAGGAAAGACTAGTATCCAACCAGCTTCAGGACTACCTAGAGCAGCACCTACTCCTGGCTGATGTACAACACGGCTTCAGGAAAGGCCATGGTACTGACACTGCGCTCATCCAGCTAACATCAGACATCCTTACAGCTATGGACCAAGGCTCCCCCATGGGCGCCCTATTCATTGACCTATCCAAGGCCTTTGACCTGATCAACCATAAACTCCCTCTCTCCAAGCTCCTCTACCTTGTCCTGGAAGATCACTCGCTCTCCTGGTTCGAGAACTACCTGAAAGACCGTACCAAAGTCCGCTGGAGGTGTACCCAGTCTGGCTCAAGGCCTGTTGTCTCCGGGGAACCCCAGGGCTCTATCCTGGGCCCCTGCTATTCTCTCTCTCTCTCTCTCAACAATATTGAAGACAACTATTTGCCCAGCAACCTCATCTCCATGGATGACACTGTCATCTACTGCTGTGACCCGCAACACAGAGTCATCTCCGCCTAAACTGCAGGCCAGTCTCTCAACTCTTGAGGCCTGGTTCACCTCCAACTCACTAAAGCTCAATGAAGTAAAAACCAAAGCAGTCCTGTTTGGGACAAGGCATCTGGGCTCTGACAGAAGCGAGCTGCTCCAGCTCAACACAGTCCAAGGAAAAAGAGTTGAGGTCATTGACAAGTTCATATACCTTGTGGTCCACCTTGACCAAGAGATGACCTATAAACCTCACATTGACTCTATAACCCGGTCCATCCATCAAAGGCTTGGCCTCCTCTACCACCTGGGTAACTCCCTTACCAGTGAGACAAGACGAGCAATTGCCTGCAGCAACCTCCTCCTCCATCCTATGGTGCCCTTCTTCTACAGTTCCTCCGGGAGATGGAACTCAATAAACTCACCATGCTGTACAACTGTGTGGCTGGCTTGCTAGCTCCTCCCGAGGAGACCACTGCGAGGCCCTTGCAGACCTAAACTGGCCCACACTGCGGCACAAACTGGCCTACCCAACCGCCTGCCTTGCCTTCAAATTCTCTACCCTCGGACCTCCTCCCCACGTTTGTGGTCTTCTCACCTCCAAAATCCAATGCCAAACCCTGCGATCCTCTGCAAATCGCCCCCAGACATCCCTTGGAGCTGTTCCAACCAAGGCAAGCACTCCTTCCAATACGCTGCCTCTTACCTATGGAACTCCCTCCCAGCCAGCCTGATTGACAAACCTTCCCTTACCCAGTTTAAGTCTGGCCTCATAGTATATCTCCTCAAACTCAGCCTCTGTGGCTGCAACCGCTAGCCCTCTAGTCCTGGTCTCCCTCCCACCTCCACTACCTTAACTCCACCTTCTTCCCTGAAGAAACTCCTAAACAAGGCTGTCAATATACTGCATAGCTGTCTCAATTCCTATTAACTGTGTGTATCCCAATGTCTCTGTACTTTATGCATGAGCAGAATATGTACCTGCTGTAACCTCTGTATAATGATGTTGATGTATATTTTTATACCTTTTGTAACTACTGTAAATCATGCCTATATATGTTTTTCTCTGTAACTAATTCCGGTCGCCCTGAAAAAGGGACCTCTGGTCTCAGTGGGTTTACCTAGTTACCAAAATCTAAATAAATAAATTAAAGAGCATAATTTGAGTGCAGTGCAGACAGAATAGCAAAACATTACATATGGAGGACAAAAGAATTAGCACACCAATCGTCCATGCAACCTGGGCAAACGCAAAGTGGATAGTGCCAGAGTGAAGGAAGGCTGAGCAGGTGTTGAATGTTGGAGTCAAAACAGGTTGATAAACTACAACAAGGTTACCAGGACTATGAGGTTATGGGGAAGGGGGAGGTAAGGGGTGGTCAAAAGCCAGGCATGGGTAACAAAGAAAAAGAAGAAAAAATGGTCCCTGGCAAACCGCTGGCTTGTGGGAATGACATCTATAAACCTACTACATCTGTGGTAACCAATGTTACAGACTGTACAGTATGTCCAAATTTCCTTATTAATATCCTCCAACAGTACCAATATATCCCCTTGCATCTTGTAAATATGAGGGCATTGGGGTGACAAATCTCTTACAAAATTTTCTGCATCACATCATACATGTTTTAGGGCAGACCACAGTTCAGAAACTTTAATGTTTTGGGGGATCAAATGGATGGAATGTGCAGCCAAAGGGGGGAGATAGAGAATGTAAGCTGTTAAACAGGGAGGCATTTTGGATTGAGCACTTTAGGGCACTAAATGAGAGGTATGGTCTTAATAAAGAGATCAACTGGTTACCATTACTGTAAATTGAAGGTCATTGATGAAACCCTGAATTAATTTCCCAAATTATGGTGAGCACTGTGCTTTTAGAAGCAGCCTGAGATGGGTACCAACCCACGACTAGACCACCACCCACTGGACAACACCCTCCCCTTGTTTTCTGCCAACATTTCCTATGTGTCTATGTTTCTGTTATTTATTGCTATTTTACTGTGTACCATACCAACATCCACTGTTGCACATGGACTGTAATGTTGTAGCCAGCCCCTAAAATAAAGGAGGTGAATAGGTAAATCAGTTGATAAGCCAGGCCCATGCCCCTGAGCCAGGCTGTTGGAAGGTTCCAAATCAAAAACAATATTTTTTGGTAGACAAATGCAAACATCCACTGTTGCTCATGGGCTGTAACATTGTAGCTGGTCTCCCAAAATAGAGCATGGCTGATGGGTAAACCAGAAAGGCCCACACCCCTGAGCCAGGCTGTTAGAATGTTCCAAATCAAAACAAATCTTTTTTGTAGGAGGAATATTTGTTCATTAGAATATGTATGTGTATACCAATGACCAAGGCTCCTAGAATTCACGGCCATGAGATTTTGCACAGAACTTTGCAATCTACAGCAGAACTTCTCATGTTGTCTAGAATTCACTCTTCTTGGTGTTTTTTTATTAATATTTCTGTTTATCCATAGAATCTGGTTCTCTTCCCCTCTTTTTATATCCAAAACTCCCCTATATCCTCAGAATGTGATGTTATCATTGCTATAACATCATACATTAGCTAACAAAATGGCTGCATTCTGCAACAGAAATGAACAGTCACTTATCTACCACAGCTCCCACTGTCAGAGATGGTGGCACAGCACATCATGCATGGTGATATTTGCTCAACCTGCACTACAGCCTAATACAATTTTGAGTCTTACATTATTGCACTAGGGCCAACTTAAACAAAACCTTGTCAATAGCACAGACCTGTTAAGTCCATACCTCACTTTGTGCAAACCTATTTGTGCCTTTAAGGTATAGAGATACCATCTGAAATGAATAACTGGTAAAATGAGTTTAACTGTCATTTTTAAGAAAGATAAAAGTATTATGCCCAGAAAAGTGGAATATAATAATGTGTAGACCTGTTGAAAGAATAGACCTGTTAAATAATTGCGCTGTACACATTTTTGCTAGGGTTATTCATTACATATTGGTTGGTTGATAGAATCACCTAAAAGTTATGGAGAAATGTTGTGGGCAGGGACAGCTGTTGGGCCAGAGGGTAGCATGCTGTGTTTCCATGCCGGCAACTCAGGTTCAGAGATTAACTCTGGGAGCTGGCTGGGCAGCACAAGGATTGGTGGAACACATCACTGCTGAGAGCCTGGGAAGGTATGGTGCAGTGTTGTCACATGGTGGACACATTGTGATGGGCTGGAGAGCTCTCTCTCACGATCGGTTCACATGCATGTCATGGCCTGATGGTGTTACGCAGTGTGTCAGGGTAAGCAGGTTGACATGAAAAATGAGTTTTGCAATAACTCCTCTATTCCATTTCCAATGGGACCTGTATGAATGAGGATGCAAGTTCATGGAAATTAAAAAAAAATATACACACACACAAACACACACACACATATACAGTATCTTGGTCTCTCTCATCACACACACACAACACACACACACACACACACACACACACACACACACACACACATTCGTACAGTATGTATGTTACAGATTGCATATAAATATATAAGTGATACACAGTGGGAACCTCATCAGTGGTGTAGAAAGCACATACAAATATATAAGTGATAGACACTGGAAACCTCACTAGTGGGATAGATAGCATGCATATAGAAATACCTTATTTATCACAAAAGATCCCCTCTGCATATGTCATTTATGCAACAGGCTAGGACCTGAAGGGAAAGACATTTGTTTTGCTTTTTGAGGCATAAAATTATTTTTATAAGTCTGTTATTTTTTGATCTAGTGTTACTGTGCTTTCCACCATCCTGACTGCTATAACCACTGCCATGAAAGTGAAGTCAGGATGACAAGCTGACATTGTGATGTAGTAGTTTGTTAGTGCCGCAGAACTTCCGCAGAAATTACAATCTACCGCAGCAGAAGTTCTGCTGCAAATGGTAGTCTTGCCGCAGAACTTGGTCCCACTGTGCCACAGAAAAGTAGGGGCCCTGCCAATGACATATAATGTGCATGCTGGTTGATGGATTGAAAACCAGTTAAACATCTTTGAGCCTTTTTGAGGTTCAGATTAAGCAAATTTAAAATGGTGCCTAAACCTGAATCTCTGAAGGATCACTTAATTGAAGCAGAAACTCAATGGTGCCAGCCATGCACATTTGACACAGTCACATTTAAAGTAAGGACTGGAATGCAAACAAAAGAAGTGACTAGCAACAAACAAGAAGTGATATAACTTCTCATGCTGACTTTCAGTTACATCTTTTGTTTGTGTTACAAGCCTCTCTTTAGCTGTAACATGTAGTAAGACATTTGATAGGAGATTCGAAGACTTCTGTAAACTATAACAGGAATGAAACAATGATCTAGATTCACATGAACTGTTGCTGGAACTCCACACTAAGGGTGGGCAAATGTGGAAATTGGCAACTTTGGTTCAGCTTTGACACTTCAGCCAAAGGCACTCTGGGTCCTTAGCAGCTGGGTTAGAAGGCTGCAAATATTGGTAAGTGGCATCACTTAACAACTCCTCGACCACCACAGTGTAGCTCAACATTTGCCTTCCTCCCCAGTCCTGGTAAATTAAAAAAAAACACTTAGCAGAGGTGTAGTGTCAGGAACTGGAAATTCTTTTTATTTTTCTTATAAAGCAAATGTCTAGAAAGGGAGGAAAAGGGTAGAAAATGACTCAGGTGAGTAAAGGGGTGGTTATGGGACTAGCCTAGTCCCATGGAAAGGGCTAAAGTGTTTTTTGTTTTTTATTACCTTACCAAAGTTTGAAGTGATCCTGAAATAGCTCAGAAGATAGATTTGGCTTATCAGTATACAAGTGCCAAATGCCAGCACATTCATTGAATTCAAATTTGGCATTGGCTCATCCATAGTTGGTACTAACACAATTTTTTCCCAAAACACTTTTAGGTTGTTATGGGCCTTAGCCAGTATTAAAAGACAATAGCTCAGAACTGGCCAAGCTCTGCACCACCCATAGTAGCACAGTGGGTCAGTAATTGATTAGCATGTATGGCTTTATAAATAGCACAATATTACTTGCAGGGTCTGACTGATCAATTTGATAATATCTTGGTGACTTGAAGAAGGTGGTGGAGGAGGGTACCCTGCCTATGAGCTAATAAGAAGGGAGAGAGGGGAAGTGTGATTCAGTGTATAACGTATCAAGCATAAGTCTAAACAACCAGTTGGCACACATAGAAATGGTCAAATTTATGATATCCGCTGAGAGTACAAAAATACTAAAACCAATTTGTGTTTTGATTCATGCACTTCCTGAAGCACCATTTTTGTCTATTTTGTTGTTGTCTACAAAAAAAAATTATTTTATGAACAAAAAGTGACTATGGCTAAGGTGTATATGTTCAGTGACTAACGTTCTAAAATTAAAGATCTGACAGAGATGCTGAATTTTCTTCCTGACAGACCCCCGACAGCACAGCAGCTATTCTTATGTAACACTGTCTCCTTGCCCGTGGCATTATCCAAAGCCTAGAAGGTCACTCCTGTTGTAGCCACAGTTCTCTGCCTGGTATAGGCACGAGCCAAAATGTAATCGGTGCACCCATAGTAGTGTGCCCTGAAGCTGGCCAGCAGGAGCCACAAGTTGCTATATACAAAAGATTTCTAAATGGTGGGTGAATCAGTTCAAGGTTTGGCAGCCTGTGGAATTCTTGAATGTGTCCTATCCCTCATGATGTTACAGTTGAAACACGTTTGCAAATCAGGACAGGAAAAGCAAGGTAAGGATTTGTCTGGTTTACGTAACTGAGAACTGAAAATCACTAACCCCCTTTAAAATATACTTGGGAGATGTCTAAATGAAAATATTCAATTAACACATTTATTTATTTATAACATTTTACCAGGATGGGCATACTGAGCAGGTAACAGCTTATTTCCAGATGCCTCCTAGAGGAGGGGAGATATGGCAACAGTGCAATGATAGCACCAATACAAATCAGATGCATAGTAAATCATAATACAGCACAGTGAGAACAATACAATAAAGGTTCATAAAACATATTAAAACAGCAATGGTGGATGTGTCAAATTGATAATATATTTATAATTGCATATTTATACTGCATTTTATTAATATGCCAGTGTATGTAAATAACCAGACTTGCAGTGAGGTTTAGAACTTTATAGGGTTTTCTAACTTGAACTGGTCCTGAACAGACTCATAAATGATCTCCAGTTCCAAGCAGTAATGAGGCTGACCTTTCATTCTAAAATCTATCAGTTTCGGTCATGACCAGCCACTCCCTTGCTGAACAGGTGGGAAGCTAATTGAAATTCCTGGGTGGAGATAATGCTTACAGGTAGGTGGAATTAAAAAAAGCTCAAACATTGCTGAATTCCCACAACACTCCTTCTGCTTCTTGCTCTAAGTCAATCAGTTCTACCTTACCAATGTTGAGCTAACACAGAGATTGATTTGGTCAGGCCACACCCCTCCGAATGGTCTATCATGTTATTAAAGATCAGACTCTTATATCACAAAGCAACACTTTTCAGGAAAGAAAAATAGCAAATATGTCTTTAAACTCAGTTTCTTGGGCTCACAAATAAAATGAGAGACTGGAGATATAATTCAGTCTGATTTAAAGAACTCCTTCAAATCTGAAACAAATCTTTGAAAGAAAAATGTATACAACAAACATACTTGTCTTTACCTTATCTTTAATGAAGACAGTAATGTTTATAGTGCAGTTTCTAGGCAGTATTTTGCTTGTAAACTAAAGAATGAGGTAGTGCAAGTCAAATATGCAGGTCTTCCAAGGTATAGGAACAACACAGAGCTGTGCACGAGAGGGTAACAAATAATGGCCAGGAGACTTGAAGCAGGACAGTGTTTTCATGTGTGCTTGACAGAGGGAACCTGCAGTGAACTGTTTCCACAGAGACAGCCCATTACACCAGTAGAAGAAGATTCCAACTTTCCAAGTCTCGGCTCCAAAAGCCTCCTCATAATCCACTCAGACACATTCATCTGGACTCAGAGACCACTCTGAAAAGTTAACAACCTTCAGGGCTCCTGTTCGCTCCTTCTTATTCTGCCCCTAATACGAATTCACAGTAACAGCCAATAGCTAGTGCTTGGCAAAACAGCTGTACACAAGCAGAGTGCATGCATATGTGTGTTTGTCTAAAGCAGCAGGTTAATATAACCTCACTCTGCTGTGGTCGGTCATTTTGTGTCAGGTTAAGCACTGGATAGTTTGAATGTATGGAGCCATTGCAGGTAATAAGTTTTAAACATTTATTTTGAATGCACATCCTATTTCCACATATTAATCCCATAACTAGCCTTTGACTGTAGCACTCTCTGCTAGAATTATGGCTGGGGGCTCAGTGAGGCTTTAAGCCACATAGCTCTGAAGTGAGCCCAAGTAATCCATACAAACATATGAAAATAGCCGGCAGAAAAATATGTTATGGTCTATCTAGCCTGCTTAAGTTTGCAGACACTCAATAATCTACCAAGTGATCCACCCCTGCCCCACTGCCCACCCCTACCTCCCTCTTGACATCCACCCTTCCCCATATTCCCTCTCCATGCTATCTTTCTTTTTACCCTGTCCTCTCTCTCTGAAACTATCTACAGTCTTCAAGGAGACCACTTCTCTGAAACTCATTCCACTTTGCTACCACCCCTTCAGTGAAAAGGTGTCTCTTAATTCTCTCTTGAAACACCCACCACCATTTAGAGGTGGTGCCCCAGTGGACTTGTTCCCATTAAGGTTGACTAGACCTCAGAGTTCATTTTGTTGAGACCCTTAAGGAATTTGAAAGTTTCAGTCACATTACCCTCTCACTTAGATCCTCCATGGAGTACATGTTGAGAACTCTAAGTCTTTCCTTGTAGGTTCGACCTGTTGTCTCTGGAATCATCTTGATCATCTTTCTCTGCACTGTCTTCAGTAAGTTGTCTTTCTTTAGGTAAGGGCTCCAGTACTGCACACTGTACTCCAGATGCTGTCTAACAGGTGACCTGTACAGTGCTAGGATGTCCTCTGCCTCAATAAAATGCTAGGTATAGGGTGGGATCTGACAGCAGGAGAAGTGAGGTAACATACCACTCTATAGGTCCCTGGTAAAGCCCCATCTGGAGTACTGAATCCAGATTTAGAGTCCACATCTTAAGAAGGATAAGAACAAGTTAGAGACCATCCAGAGAAGGGCAGCCAAGATGATTCAGGGCCTCCAAAGGCACTCGTACAAGGGAAGTCTGGAAGCATTGAATATGTTCTCGCTTGAGGCAGGGAAGGAGGGAAGGGACATGACTGAAACATAGAAGTTCCTCAGAGGAATGAATAAGGTACCCTCTTTTACCAATTCAACAGAGTCACTGACTCCAACACTAGAGTTCACGAGTGGAAGTTGGGGGGGGGCTTCAAAAGGGAACTTAGGAAACACTATTTTACAGAAACAGTCATGGAACCATGGAATAGGGTGCCAGCTGAGGTGGTGGAAGCAAAGACCGTGACATCATTTAAGCTGGGGTGAGAGAGCTAAAGCATGATCAAAAGCAGGGAGCAGTTAAAGTACAAAGCAGAAGGGTGTTAGGGTCATGGGATCTGAGGGAGGTTTCAGGAACTCATGGGCAGACTAGATGGACTCTTGTCTCCTTCCTGCTGACATTTTTCTATGTTTCTATGTTACTACTGGTTATACTCTTGGCTATTTATCCTTGCATCCTATCCACTTTATCTGGGGTGTCTTGCAGTGTTCCAATTGTTTCATATCACTCGTGATGATGATAATACCCAATTCTTTCACCTCGACTGACTTAGTGACTTTATCACTCGTGATGATAACACCCAAATCTTTCACCTAGATTGATATAGTGGCCCCACTCCCTCCAACCAATATGTGGTCTCTGGGTTCTTCACCCCAAGAGTATTATTTTACACTTTTTGACACTGAGTCACAGTTGCCAAATACCTGACTATCTCTCTAGTTTAGCTAGGTCTTCCCCTAATGTCATGTCTTCCCTTCTTTGCATCCACTCTAACAGAGCTTTGTGTCATCTGCAAAGATGCATATTTTGCCTTTTACCCCTTCGCAATATCTCTGATGAAGAAGTTGAATAACATTGGGATGAGCACTGAGCCCTGTGTGACCCTGACAGTGACCGGCCCAGTATCTGAGAATTCCCCCAACCAACATTTCTGGTTTCTGTCTTGTAACCAGTGTTTTACTGGTATGCTGCCACTACCGCGATACCCAGACAGCGAACCCCCCACAACGAAACCCCCACGTGCCTAAATCAGCAGCGATGGGGGGTTTACTTTGAGACACTATGGCGATGGGGGGTAAATATCTAACTCCACTGTCTGTGTGACATGGAGTTAGATATATTTAGTAGGGAGGTGCGGGGGGCACAGCCCCCTGTGTGGAGGGGTGTGGGGGGCACAGCCCCCTCGCACTGACCGTTGGGATGCTGCTGGTCATTCCAGGGTTGCGTTGTGGTTGGGGTTGTTGGCAGGTTCCTGGTGCTGTAGTGGACGTCGCAGTCGGGGTTGTCACGCCGGTGTCATGGATCCATGTTTTGCCCACCTAGTCATGCAGCAGTACTATTTGCTTATAATGAAGGTGGGCTATATTTAAAAACTGACCTCTCATGAGCTGCCATAGATGCTTAAAAAGCCCATGAAATGTAATGTCAAAACTCATGGCATCCTATAACTGGAGCACAGCATGTGTCTCTGGTTGCAGGGGTGAGGCCAACAGAACAGGTAGAAGAACTACTCCAATGCTGGACAGGAATAATTGGCAAGCAGTTAAAAGGAGATCTGTGTTGAACCTGCAGGACATTTTTCCTGTAAAATACTAGTTCCAATTCTATTACTGCTCCATCCTTAGTGGCATTGGATTAAATTCAGTGAGTGTTTCTGGGTCACACACTGCTGACAATCACCCTTTAGAACTCTGTGATGTAGTTATTGTCCTTCATGAGCTCTTCCATTTTATCACAATGCATTCATGTTCTACTCTAAATGTTGTGCTCATAAGAAACATAAATTGCAACATATGGTATTAAAATGTCACTAAACACCAGAGTGTAAATAAGAAGCACCTTTTAAGTTTTCTAAAATGCCAGCCAGAGAAGCGGACCTGCAATTGAATTGGAAGCAGTATTTGAAAAACAGTGTTTATGCTAACTTGGGCTGGTTTTCTTCAGTTGCATGAATGAAATATTTTTGGATGTAATATTTATAGAGCAATATTTATGAGTCATTTATAGAGTCATTTTGTGACTGAATTTTTCCACTGAATGATCTGGTAATTTTAAATGACTTGAAATTAATTTGCACTCATCAAAGACCGTGCCTTTGCAAACATGAGCTTTGCAGAACTAAGATGGATCTTATGCTTTTCTATGGCTCCTACTATTTATTGAATAAGTTGCTGTAATACATTTATGAGACATGTTCTCATACTGTATTCTAAAGTACTTGTGCCAGCATTTGATGTCTCTAAATGTTTGTAACTGTGTGTGAGATGCCCGAAATTGTTTAATGTTGCTGTAAGTTGTTCTGTGTTTTATGCTTGCCATGCTTTTTAGCCCAGGTTGAGCTTGAAAATGGACATTTGGTCCAGTTGCTTCTTCCAAGTAATCAATTTGAAATAAATAAAATAATAGTGATGAATGAGCACCACTACTTTGAAGGGGGGTACTCAGTTGCTCTCCTTGGGGATTGGTGCTGGAACCTAGGACTGCTGTTCAACATTTTCATCAACGATCTGGAATCTGGGGTCTCCAGCAGGCTATCTATGTTCACTGGTGACACCAAGCTGGCCAGAGTGGTGCACTTCCTTGAGAATGGGGACAAACTTCAAAAGGCCCTGAGCAAGCTGAGAATTGGCTGCCCTCCTGGAATCTCAGATTCAGTGTAGCCAAATGCAAGGTTTAACTCCTGGGGAGAAAAACAGAGGCGGGACCTACATGCTGTCTCAGGCTCCTCCTGTTACAGTGGCAGAGAAAATGGACCTGGGTCCATAACAGAGAAGAAGTTAAGCAATGACAATCAGTGTGCACTGTGCAGATGCTGTCGAAAAGGGTGGGAAGAATGCTGGGGTGCATCAAAAGGTGATGACCAGTAGAGCAGGAGAAGTAGCCTTGCCATCTTTCAAGGCCCTGGTCAGGCCTCTCTTGGAATACCACATGCAGTTCCGGACATATTAATGTGAAAGGATATGAAGGCAAGGATGAGAGTACAATACAGGGCCACAAAAGTGATCTGAGACATGGAGGACAAAAGCTATGAAGAGATGATGGCGGTCCCTTAGCACATTTACCTTGAAGAAAAAGACTGAGGAGCACATTACCTTTGTATAATTGCTGGTGAGCCCATTTCTTGACTGGACTGACATCACTTTTGAATGCCATAATAATTGGGTTCCACTCCATAATATTAACAGTCACATTATTACAGTGTGGGTCATCAGCCAATCAAACTGAAAGTGAAATCTGCCGCGGTCTTGTGCCACACAAATGGAATGCCACAGAAAGGACAATGGCCATTTTTTTTAATCACACAGCAGTAAACGAACCAGTAGTTATATAAAATAAAATATGGGGTGTTACATTATTCCTTTTTTTATGCACCCTTGGTGTGTAAAAAAACTCATAATGTACAACCCCCATACATTATTCTCTCTTTTCTGCATACTCAAGTGTATCAGTAAGATTAAACAGAAGGATATGTTTGACCTAATGTGTTCCTGTCAGACATGGGGACAAACCCAAAGCTCAGAGGGAGTACATTTAGAGGTAATATTAGTAGACAATTCTTCTCCCTGAGGGTGGTAAACAAATATTATAACCTATGAGTGGAGACAGTGGATTATGAAGACAGTACAGGACATCAAGCTGAGCCCAAGCAAAAGCCTAATTACCAAGAGAACTACATGGTATTATGGGTAATGGAATGAACAGGGAACCCCAATATATTTACGAACATATGACATTGCCTGCAGATACAGGCCATTTGGTCTATCTAGTCTGCTCAAGTGTGCAGCACTTCAGTCCATTAGACTGCAGCTGCCCCTCCCGTATATTTGTATGTTTACACAACATACTTACTAATCTCTACTTATGAAGCAGGGAAGGGAGTGGATGTGATGGACCTAGAGTCCTTTCAGACTTGTTTCTAACCTTAAATTACTATATTACTGTATGTTTTACTATAGTAGGAGTTGAACTGGCAGGAACCCTGTGTAACTCTGTTTCCACCTAAAAAGTGAATGAGAATTACATAGAAACAGAGAACAGTGCTGGAAGAAAAAAGCCAAAGTCCATCTTGTCTGCACCATTTCCTAACTGAACCATTCCAGCCTATCGCTAGACATGCTTTGCCAGTTCCTACCTCTGAAACCTTTCACCACTGTATATAATAGTAGAGTTCCACCTCTTAGAGATGCCATTTCCTTCACCTACAGAGCTAGAGATTAGAGTTCCCTCCTAATCATTTCTAATTTAACCACTGAGAAATTAGGCCACTCAAATGTCAGGCAGAACATGAGGAAAACTCAGAAGAAAAATAGAGGCAGAGATACAGTAGAAAGAGAGAGGTGTGTGTGAGAATAATTTTCTACATCTGAAGGACGCTGATGGTACTCAAATAACAGTATGATCATTAGGGACATTTCTCTGACTCCAAAAATCTGAAAGAGTGTAAATGCAATCAAATGTCCTTATGTGAGAGAAAGGGATAAATTAGACAGAACATTTTCACTTCTGGGGATAACAGTATTAAAATGATCTGCCCAAGAAGGTCACCCTATTCATGCAATTTAGTTACAAAACATTTGAGAATACTGTATATGCTGAACGTATGTATTCCGGGTATACAGTATGTATTCAACATATGTATAATTTATTTTGTTTTTATTTTGGCACTCTTTCTCCTCCACTATGGAGCAACTGGAAGTTGTCCAGCAGCCGCACCCACACCACAGCTGGTCTGCTACTGCCAGCCTCCATGCAGGCTGGCATGCAGAGTCCCCCACTCCCACGGGGACCCAGATCCATTACCTTGGAGGCACACCTCTCTAGGTCCAGGGGTGTGGTGCACGGCCATCAACTGCCATGATCACCCCTCAATTTTCTGCCTTTTTGCCTCTTGGAGACGGATGTGCAATGACATCAGCGCACTAGTGTGCAGACATCTGCCGAGCTCCAACCCTCGTCTATGTGCCAGTCCTGTAGTGCTCCTGACTGCCGCTGGGAACCACTGCAGAGTGATGCAAACCCCCTTATACACCTCAGAGAGAGAAGAGCCATCATGGGACCCTCCATCCTGTCCCTCCCTGCTGACCCCGACAGCCCTATTCTGTTCCTGAACCTGGGTTGCAGGCATGGTGCGTGTGGCATCCAGTGCCTCAACCTCAGAGCCACTGAGCCAGCCAATATAATTTAAAGTATAAACTTGATTAAATGCTACCAAGAAAGAAGTCCTGTTGTTTTACTGTAATAGCAGAAAAATCAGTGGGGGACTTAAGCTACAGATGTGCACTGATGGCAATATTATTATTGAGCAAGCTAGAACTTTGAAACATCTGGGACTCACTCTTGGTAGTGCACTGTCCTACAGTATGAACAGCACCTTGATTCCATGTAAAGGCAGGCAGGGGCTGGCAGGGAGGGGGAGGTGTAGGGGGAAAAAAAAGGGCAGACTAGATGGGCCGGTATGATCATAGAAACAGAAACATAGACTTTGACAGCAGATAAGGACCACTTGGCCCACTCAGTCTGCCCATTTCCCTACCTATTGGATAAGCTGTAGATCCTAGTTAACCAACAGCCTACTTTTTTCTATCCCCCACAGAATTGCCTTATGTCTGTCCCATATGGTTTCATGAGAAAATCGCGACTTTAAAATTGCATTTGCCAAATCGACGAATATGTAATAGCGAGTGCAATAATAGCTCCTTGTCTTCTTAGCACCAGAAATATTAGTGGCACTGTAATATTAGTGAACACCCACCACCTGAAACAGCTGGTAGAAACACTGCCACTTATTTCTTACCGTCTCTGTCCTCCTTTGTATCTGCCACCCTCAGTAAAATAATATATCCCTTAACAGCTGAAGATGAGGTTGGCTCTGAATCCAATGTACGGTAGGTAGATTGAGTTTGGTTCAGTTCGCTTGGCTCTAATAATTTAACATTTCGAGTTCAGTTCAGTTTGGATCTCTGGCTGGAACAATAATTATTTGCCCGTACTCAGGAGCGTGTTGTACACAGTGTCAGAGAGAGTTTTATTCTTCCCATGCCACTAGTGATTAGCAAGAGAAACAGACGTTGGCAAGAAGCTGTGATGGTCAAGGCCGAGACTGCTGTGTCAGTTTCTAATAAATTAATGCAGCTTTAAAAGGTAGGCATTAGTTGCCACAGTCTCAGGGTTCGCATTTGGTTTGGGTTCCTTATCCCAGATTAAGAAAACCTTACAGATTAATTACTTGCACTTATCAGTTAAAAAACTCTATCACATTTCAGACAGATGGGATTTAACAATCTAGCCACAGAGTGAAAGAGTTGATCTGGTCTGTTCACTAGTTTGACATGTCTACATCAATTTTACTGCCTGGTTTACCATTGTCACCATTACTACTAATCACAATTATTGTTCACACTTTGGCTGGCACAGTCGCTAATTTGGCAAAGTCACAATTTTATGGCACTCACTAATAATACAATCAGTATTAAGAGGTCACAATTTTGTAGTTGCTAGTGTGAAGAAAATAACATAGAGGATAATGTATAAGTCGCTATCGGTAACCAGTTAACCATCGAGGGGCTGCCGTGACGACCGTGTAAACTTCGAGAGTGAAACTTGAGAGGTTTATGTCACCATACCAATCTTGAGATGGTTGAACAAGTTGGTTGCCAACAGTGAACCATACATTACCTTTTATACTGTATGGTCCACTATTTTAGGGGTGTATATGAGGTAGAGAGCACTCATTCTCAATTCTCCCCTCTCTCCATGGTGCTTCTCGATCACCACCACGGCCATTTGCTGTTCCATTTGTGCATGCGCAAATAACTTCTATGTTGTTATACCATCGATGTGACAAACTCATGATGGCATAAACAACATAGTGACATCATGTTGCTAGTATAACAACAATGTAAACTGGTCGATTTCTATAAGTAATAACATTCGACCATACATTATAGATAAAAATGATTTTGTGTGCATAATATAGTGTTACTAAATGACCTCTTTCAACTACATACCACTAGATAATTCCATAGAAAACACATTCTTTTGAGGAGAAAATGGCACTCATACTTTGGCACCCCATAAGAGAATGTTAATTAGTCTGTCCATTGGAGAATGAATGCAGTTCTCTTCATTAGACAAAAAAAAAAAAAAGAGAAGTGACTGAGAGAGTGATTCAGTAAAGCAGTCACTGGAAGTCCATCTCACTTGATGTAGTCCTGTTTTTCATTTAATTTTGTTAATTTATTTATTCCCCTAGGAGAGCTGTATCAAGAGAAAGGACTAATTTTCAGTGAGGTCCTGCTTGTAAAATTTGTTTTAGTTCAGTTTAATTTATTTTTGTTAACTTGGAAAGGATGACTAGGAAAGGGGGTTGAGATTACAGTTGCAAACCAATTGATGCTGAACTAGGTTGAGCTGTTGGTGGTTTTAGTGAATGGGGCAAATTTGGCCAGGACACCGGGAAAATTCCCCATCGCTTTTCTATAAGTGCCAGGAGATCTTTAACGGTCACCTGAACAATCACCAGAACACTCAGATGGGGCCACAGTTTAACATCTCAGAAAGATGGCACCTCTGACAGCACAGTGTCTCCTATTCACCATTCTGGTGAATCACTGTGGTTACTTTTAACCGAGGGGAGTGCCATCCTGAAATGCTACCACCACCACATCCTGTAGCATCTGGTGTTCAGTGGAGGCCTCCCATCATGCTACTGATCAGGCTCAACCCTGATTAGCTTCTGAGATCTGATGGATCAGGCTTGAAGGAGGCAAGGTTACAAGGGACTCCGTGGAAGGGACCAAGCATAGGAGGGTCATGTGACTAGCTCAAGGGTAGAAAATAAATCTATATCTGTGGTAGGATTCAAGCCTATTAGAGCTGTCAGTTCATAGTTCACTGCTCTAAAAAGCAGATCCCACTGCCTACCACTATCTGTCTGTCTTCTATGTAGGGATAATTCCATAATGGGCTGTGTGGCAAGACAAATCTTACCACATGCCCAGAATGCATTATGAAACAGAGTGCTTTTAAACTCTTTGAACTGTGGAAATGATTTCTTTTAACACACAGCCTGGTGTGGGTTATTGCAATGTGAAATAGTTTGTTTTCACTGAAAAACGGCAGCCCTCCTTGCAGAAAGGCAAACCCTACTACATAGGCATGTCAGGAGGTTTAGCAAATCACATCCTGTTTCTCTGCTGTCTTATAAACAGATAGAAGGTTTTGGAATCAGATGCAGATCCAGACTTTCAGATGCCACCAACCCTGTACAGGCTGCTAGATGGGGCAGAAAATGGTGACACTTTAATTTTCTTATGTTAGCCAATTGAAAATAAAAGTGTCAAAAAACAATTGCCACTTCAACAACTGACTACAAGATCAAATGACAGGGTTAAAAAAAATCTTCCACCATACAAAAGGTCTTCAAATTTATTTTAATTTCCTAATCTCCTACAAACATACTGTATCTTGAGCTCTTGTGATTCAAGCTGTACAACCAGGCAAAAGCAGGGCCTCACTGAGAAATGTGATGTTGCTTCTCATTCTGCCTATCCTGGTTAGCAAGCTGTTAAATAAAAGAATCTGTACTTCCTTAGTACAAATTTATACACTTGACATCTGTAGGTGCAGTTAGAAAAACAATGTTGTTATTTTTAAAGACTCCTCCAGGCAAAAACCCTTCCTTCAGCCTCCCATCTCATGCCATGAAACAATTTGTAGAAGCTGTCAAACCAGTTTTCCATGTTCTTCAAAAGAAGAACTCTTCCAAGGTCAGACTCTTATGGATACTCTTCAAAGACACTAACACATGACCAGTTTGTATTATTCTACGGCAAATTGTTTCCACTGGCAACAATTTCTTCCCACAGCAAAACCTGGGAATTTACATAGCCAACCTTATCAGAACTGGAACTTTTGTTGGTGCAGAGAAATGTAGGCATTAAGAATATTGGGTTAGGTGCTTGTCTGTCAAAGGGTTTTTCAGGGTGGAGCAGAGAGGAATGAGGAATAGAATGAGCGTGGGAGTTATTCACACAGCCAGAACTAGCACACATGGCTGAATTGGTATTGGCTGGTCCAATGTGAAGGAGCCTACAATGGCATCCCAGTCTTGTATACTTGGTATCAGTGTCCTGTTGTAACATATCAACTGTAAGCATAGAGAGGAAATGACTTACAGAGAAAATCAAGTCATAAAAGAAAATATGGAATAGAGCAAACAACTTACTAGCCAATGGGGTCTTAAGACCTTTCTCGAAGCCTCTAAATAAGAAACAAGAACAGGTGGTAAATATGGCTAATTGAAAATGTTGAAAGTTGACTGGTGGAACCAGTTTCGCCTGTGATGTTTTCCCAGCGCCATCTTTACAAGTGAAACTAGTGCCTGCAAAATATCCTACTTACTTCAGTAATCATATATATAGATCCATTTTGTAATTGCAATAAGGCCCTTTAGGAGATATGTCACTGGAATAAGATAATTTCTTCTGTGGTTGAAGGTACTCAGCCTGTTCCTTTTTCCTCACAACACATGAGGTATGACATTATCCCAACACAACACACTCTGGTGTGCACTACTGCTTTATTAGTTTTTAAGGTCTTCATAACAGTACACTCCCCTTTGCCAGTTTTTTCCCCTCACTTCACCTCTTGATAAATCTTAATATCTGTGAATATATGACCAATCTGTTCCGTCTACATTGGCAGATGCAACTCTGGCCCTTGCTTGGAATTAAAATGAGGATCTCAGTTCCCAAAGTCAGCAATTTAACCAAACACAATGAGCCATACAGTCATAGCTATAAGTCGGTGCAGGCTTGAAACATCAGTTATGGGAAAGCACAGGTAAACCACACTCCATCAGAAGCACTAGAATCCAGAAATTACAAACTCAATTTAGTGACACAAAGAGACTAACTGCACAAACAGCCCCAGGGCTTGAGTCTGGAACGTGACCCTTCATGTAGATGAAGGGTCTTGTTCCAGACCTAAAATTGTGAGGGGGGGGTTGTGCTGTTGCTCTCTTTGTGCAAATAAACCTTGAGTTTTTAATTTCTTGATTTTAATGCTTAATTTGTTTGACTGACTGTGTCTTACCTGTGCTATCCAGCAATGCTTAACCAGTCAGCTATTGTGTGCTTTCTAAATTGTAATGCCCAACATGGGGCCTGAACCCATGATCCTAAGATTAAGAGTCTCATGCTTTCTGGATTTAGATAGTTTGACTCTTTCTTTCTTTCTTTCTTTCTTTCTTTCTTTCTTTCTTTCTTTCTTGACCTCTGAGACTAACAGTCCTTTTTTCATGGGCAACCCAGAATTAATTACATAGAAACATTACAAATAGCATAGGAAGCAGCAATATGAATAATACAAAAGTGAAAGGTGTGCAAAATATGTACATAGTCACTGTGTTAGAGAACAGTAGTGAATTTTAATAAGTGAACTAATAGACCATGACAGAAAAGAACAGATTAAGACAGGTCAAAAGATGGACAGCAACAAATTCAGGCTAGTGGGTGCAGTTCAACAATAGTAAGTACACTGGCTGCATTTTAACAATAGAGGCCATAAGTCCTTTCTTGAAGCCTCAGAGTAAGAAGCAATTACTTAGTGTTGCTGGGAGAGCATTTACTCCACAGGAGGGGCTGAGGTGGCAAAAACCTTTGCCCAAGCTGGATTTAAACCCTGTGCACCTCTCGCAGGGTGCAGATGGAGAACTGGAGTGTTCTCCTCAGAGGTTTTAGTACAAGAACACCATGGAGGCTTGGGTGGGGGGTAGAAACCTGAGACATAAAATCAGTAAGGACAATAAGGAATTCAAATCCAGTTTAGACAAATATATCTTAAATGGCCATGGGGTTCAGTATTACTGGTGAATGATAGGAGCAACCATGGGTAAGCTGCCTTCTCTGTTCCTTTTCTCTTCAGTATAACTTTAGTACAATGTTGACCCATTTAAAGGCAAGACAGAGGAGAGGGTACTCTAGTCTGCCTTCAAGAGAAGGCCAATATAAGGCATGAAAAACATCACAGTGGTGTTCCTGGGTACACACCAATGGCAAAGTTTGCAGTTGTATTGTACAGGACTTTAAGCATGTTTGTTCTGGAGCACCTAAGGGTCTGGAGAATTTGGGGACCATACAGTAAGAGGGAGCATCATGCTGTTGGTGATAGCTAGCCATGCATCCTTGGTGAAGTAATCACCCAGGCAGTAGATAGACCAGTTTTTGTGCATGGATTTTGTAATTTGATCCACATGAGCTCTAAAGGCGACTTCCTTGTCAATGTCAAATAACTCAATCTGAACTCCAGAAAATGTGATCAGGGTTAACAAGTGCTGTCTTGCTGTACCCAAGTATCTGGGACCAAATAAAATTATTTCACCTGTTTCTATTCAGGGCTGGCTTATGGCAATGAATCACTTTTCTAGTCTCTTGAAGTCACCAGCAAGCTGACGGTTGCTGAGGCTAACATCTCTAGAGCATCTATATAGGACAGCATCATTGGCATACACCTGCAAGTTAGCCCACTGCAGTTGCCCATATCATTAACAAACAGAGGGAAGAGTAAGGTACCTAAATGGAGCCTTGGGGACACCATTGGTAATGGCTCTTGCATGGATTGGACACCCTTCCGCTTCACCTACTGTGTCCTAATTGTCAAGCAATGTGAGAACCACTAACAAGAAAGACTGAATAGGACAAAAAGCTGCAATTAAGATAGCAGGAGGCTATGGTCAACCACACTGAAGACTTTTGTGAGGTGTAAGAAGACCGCACTGGTCACCTTCTTTTGTCCATAGCCCCAAGTATGTTAGTAGTCAGTCTTACTAAGGTGATGTCAGTCCCATGAGTTTGTCTAAAACCATACTGCCTATCAGTCAGTAGGTTCTGCCATTCAAAGTGCTCATGAGATTGATTGTCTATTTTATTGTTTTATTTTATGTTTCTGTACACATGTGCAAAGCTGACATATTGTTATTACTGTAGTGTAGGGACTGTGCAGGTGAGTACTGTATAAGCCAATAGATGTAGAAATGCAGGAGACTTGCCCTCAAAAGCCAGTGCTGAGAAGGCTGCTGATGACAGTGTTCAGCGCTCTCTGATGGGCATAAACTTCTTGCAGTTCAAAGGATAAAGCCCCACCAATCACAGTGGTTGCCTGCCCATTAGCCAGCTAGCAGACAACATCATGCCTTGAATATAAGCATCAAGCCTCAGCCTCACACTGTGTGTGTGTGTGTGTGTGTGTGTGTGTGTGTGTGTGTGTGTGTGTGTCCCTAGCTACAAACAGGAAGCACCTATCTAAAAGCACTAAACAGAGTTGGGGAAAAAAACAACTTGCAGAATGCAAATATAATAGCTTCAAATATGCTAACAGCATGTCAGTAATGAACAGAAAATCCAGCCATAGTTGATTTAACTCACATATTGTTTAAGTTCCCTTTAATGAGCCCCTAGACGCAAGCAGGATAACTGAAAACATGAGAGTTGGACACAGTTCAGTTTATTGTCCAAATATTGTTTTAATCCTTTTCTTTATATATGGACTTTATTCTCCTGCCCTCTCCTTCAGCTCCCTTCTGCTGTAGACTCCAGTCTCTTAACCCCACCTCCAGGACTTACCCCATCTACTTCTTACACTCGTTATGTGAATAGGTGCCTTAGACAATGGTGGTGCAGTGCTTTCAGGACTGCAGCATCATTCTGAAGACAACTGGGTTCTTTTCTGCCCCTTACTCCATTTCAGTCAGAGCCAGCACATTTAAATGGCACACACACACACATACACCATGAAGATGGTGCATGCTTTCAACGTCTGCCTCTGACTTTTAATTCTGGTAACCATTGCAGTGCTGACTACCCTCCACTAGGTGGCAACGAAGCAGCAGTACACACTGTCCCTGCACCCCAAAGGAGGAGAGCCATCAATGGATGTTAAATTCTCCTTTCCCTGCCAGCCCCTGAGTGTCCTCCACACAACTGCTTGGCTACAAGTTTACTGTAGCTCAGATTTGCTTATATAATATTGTTTGTAGCTCTGAGGGGGCAGCTGAATCTGCAAACCACTGTTTTACTGTTCTGTGCATTTACTCTCTGAACCATTCATCCAGAACTATATTTTTGCAATTATGTTCCCTTTTTCTTTATTACTGAGTGAAGAGACATAAAAACAAGATTACTGCTCCTTTGACTTTATTAGCTTTGGCTGCCTGTCTACACATGGCATCATAATGCTCTGTCTGTGACATCATAACTATCTCCACAGCAACAGACTGGAGTCTGAGAAACAGAACTGTGATTACAAAAGTAGACAAGCATATATAGAAACTATGGCAAAGATCCTGTTTCCATGCAAATATACTTTGCAATAAACAAATGGGGTAACAATTACAAAAACGGGTGAACATTAAGATAAATTGTGCCTAGAGAATATGTTTTTCAGAGTTGTACCAACAACATCAGAGGTTCTTTAAAGCCCTGTTACACTGCAAGCAAACATTCAGCATTGACAAATGCTTGTTTTATTGTATAACCAGTCTTTCCTGTATTTTGGCCAGGAAGCTAAGAAGGGTACAATAGTTTTCCACTGGCTCTTTGGGGCCACCCTTGTGAACAGGTACCACTAGGGCCACTTTCCAGCTTTTGTGAATTTTCCCCTTTGTTAACCATTTATTAAACAGAATAGCAACAGGGGAGGCAATAATAAGGGTGCAAATTTTAGTAGCTTATGCTCAAGTTTTTCAACCCTGCATTTGTGATGTAGACAAATCCCTTGGCAGGTACAAATGAGTTTGCCTGACTGTTAATGGGGTCACTTAAAGAGCTATAAAATGTTTTGTTAGAATCTGCATAAATACAGATAACACAGCAGCTAACTGAACTCACTAGTGTTAGTGCTGAAGAGTTGCCTATTTGACCTGAAAAACTACAGTTTGAATAATTGCATTGCAGTTGATACCCTTTTTGAGTTCAGCCCAACAAAGATCCATGAAGTTAGTTATTGGATCTTTGGAGTTATCAAGACAAATGGATTCCAGAACTCACCACCTCAAAGTGTACAGATGCCATAACTGTTAAGTTCATAAAAATATTTTATTTGAACAGATAACCACCACATCCCACCTGATGCATTTGGGACCATTGGTCCTTTATTGAAAGCTAAGGCTACATACACAGAAAGCACTTAATATAGCAGTTACAATCATAGAAGGACTGTTCTCTGATTGGCTATACCACATTTAAAGTTAATTGATCACAAAAATCTAATCAAGGTCACTGCATAAATACAAATGCCTGCATACTAACTATAATATATATATATATATATATATATATATGTATATTAGAGCAAAAACTCCATTTAATGCATCAGTTAGGTTGTTCCACAGCCATAAAAGTGAGGAAATTCATTGTTAGGGTTCAAACCCCCCTTGCACCCCTCCAGCCCACCCCTCAACCAGCATCAGGATGCGCGTTGGGGTCATCGGCCCTAACTCTCACCCCATCACATGTGGAAAGAAGCTAAGGAATAGGAGAATGGGGTGAGAGTTAGGACTGCCTACTATAATATATATAAATATATATATATATATATATATATATATATATATATATATATATATATATATATATATATATTATATATATATATATATATATACACATACATACACACTCATATAGATATAAAAAGGGCACTAGAAATAGAAACCTGAAAGGAAACCCACTGCCAGGATGGGGGGGGGGAGTTATTAGGGACAGGGAGCAGAAATGGATACACAGTGTAACATACTATTACTGACCTATGCCAACATTTAACCTAGAGTCATAAATACAAAAAGGAGGGGGGGCATGAAAATTTAATATATAAAAATCCACAATTCTGTGGCATATAGAAGTGCAGTAGAAAATTTAAGATAAAAATTGACAGTAATGAAATGTAGCACCACTTAAATCACCTCAAGATAGTGGAAAAACAAGAAAAACCTGAGATAATAGTGCAAAAAATACCTAAGAGCTAGAAAAGGTTGTATAAAAAATTACACATTTCTGAAGCAAACAATACATTTCCATAAGCATATTGCTGAACCTTACTGATACAGAGTCAATTTGTTTAGTTCTCTTCTTCTTATTTAAATGAGGGCAAATATCAACGTTGGTATTCAAACCAGGTTTCTTGTTTGCCCCTAACTGCACAATCCAAAAGTTTTCTTTGTAGTAAAAAGATTGTTAATTACTCTGTGGGGTTGCTAACTGACTCTTACCATTGCCATGAAGCCAAAACATGTGGGGCCCCATTTGATTTTTCTTTTCTTTTACATGGGCTGCTGTAGCATAAGTTTATACTATTTCTGGCAATGGCTCTCTCATGTTCTCCTACTCAGCATTTGAAACTTCTTTTTGTTTTGTTGATGTAGAAAGCCTGACAAGAGCACACAGCTAGATAAATGATGCCCTCTGTACTGCAGGTGATACACAGCCTGACCTGGAAACTTTGGTTGTGTTAACTGAGCTGAAGCGATTGCCCATTTTAACTGAATTGCAGTGTACACAATTTTTACATTGGTAACAACCTTAAATTGCTGTGAGCAGGATCCTGCCTGTTTTCCACAAAGACTATGTATTAAGTGATCTCTTAATGTGGGTGCTCTTCATGCGTGTTCTAAGGCCTGTATCTGTGGACAAAACATGCCAATGATTGCACACAATCCCTTCAAGGGCTTTTGCTTTTGAGGAATATGCAGTCACAATGTTGAATCTCAACTCTTCTATATCTGTCTGTTCTCTAGTTTCAAGTAGAGATGTGGCGAAATTAAATTTCACCTGAGAAATTCCCGCGAAATCAGGAATTTTGCCTTGTGAAATGTTTTGCGAAACTCCTCAGTTCCAAGAAATATATTGTGAGGCACAAAATTGTGAAATTTCACCCTCAAATGCAAAATTTCACCTGAAAATGGTGACATTTCACCTACAGGTGGCAAATTGTGCCATTACGTAGGCACAATTACATGCTTTGTGGGAGAAATGTCAACATTTTTGGGTGAAATTTCACATTTTGCACCCGCCAAATATTTCACAAAATGCTCCAATTTCGTGAATTATTTCACGTAACGAAATTTCTCAGTTTCACTCATTTCTACTTTCAAGTAGTGTGTTTCTAAGGGTATTAGTCATTACCTCCTTCGCTATATTAATGTTAAGTTTGTTTTAACCCCTCTGTTCTTACCTGTGTTAGTACCTCAGCTCCTTGTTCATATGCATGTTGGTTGCTGCAGTTTTGCTCTCACCCTGAGGAACTGACCTTAGGTATGTTTCTAGTAACATGGTGGGGTGACAGCTCAATGCTAACAATAGCGTATTGCCATCAATTTATTTTCTATAGATGGCACTTCTACCTTCCCTTCCAATTATTTTGTTAAGGACAGATCCAGATATGATGCCAATTCCTTGCTGTACTGATATGAAAATTTTAAATAACTGTTTGATTCATGCACAAAACTCACAGAGCATCTCAGTTCTTCTTCAGTTCTCTTCCATAACAACAGAACAATATCTATTTAATGTTTCCATGTCAAAGTATTTTCAGTAAAAACATTTCTTTCAGAGTTGAAAATAACCTCCTCCTCCCATTTTCCAACATAATTATTTGCAATGGAGGGGGCACATGTGGCCCCATCACAGTTCCCTAAAGTGGAGGAACATTTCCTTGTCAATAAATGTGTTGTTTTAAACATGTTCGAGCAACTTTATTAAAAAGTCAGTAGGTGGTCCCTCAGTTCTGTTAACCTTTTCCAAATAATATGCAGCTGCATCAAGAGCATCTTCCTGAGGAATGTTTGAATATAGTGCCTCAATATCTAAGGTTACAAAAATACTTCTTTCTCCAGTATTAAGTTGTCAACTGAATGTAATACTTCGTTAGTATCTTTGAGATAGGCAGGCAGTTGTTCAACAATAAGCCTCAGAAAATGATCACAGTACTGAGATAGCAGTTCGGTTAAAGAACCGATGCTGGTAACTATGGGATGCCGTGGGGTATTGACTAAGGCCTTATGTATTTTGGGTAACACATTGAATGTTGCCCGGACTAGAAATTTCGTTGTTAAAAAGTCTTTAGTTTTTGCATCAGTATATCCAAGTACAAAACCTCTCTGAATCGTTTCATCTACCTTAAAGTCTAATTTAAAGTCAATTTTGGAGTCTTATAGTAGCTTCTGATAGAATTCCACATTATTGAGCTGTCTTTGTACTGTATATTTCAGTAATATAATCATCTTTATTAAGCAGTACCACCACTCCACCCATGTCTTCTTGTTTAATATTAAGTTCTGTGTCCATTTGAAGATTTTTCAGAGCATCCACTCATTGTTGAAAAGATTATTAAAGGACTGTCCTGGTGGTTGGGCAAGAATTGCACTAATCCCATTCCACCAGTTCTCTAAATACAGTAACTGCTGGACAAAATGGGCACAGAATGTAGAAGATGGTTTAAATTGGTTAGAAACACTGTGTTCAGGTTCAAGATCTGTGTTATGTCTCTTTGAGAAAACGTTTTAAACTGAGTTTACGATAGGTCAAATTTAAATCAATATAAGTCTGTGTCACAGAGACTGGGAATAAACTTCAGATGAGGCAGATTTACAGGTTTAAAACACACCTTGGTGTAATATTTATTTTTCAAAAGTTTGAAAAATAATAAATGAAAACAAAAAAAATTGCAAAGAAAATCACTACTGAACATTAGTAGTTTTTCACACAATACAGTCCTGGATTCTAGAGCTCCTAAGACCCTTCTCATCTGCATTCAACAGCTTGTCTGCAGTAGCACCTCTCTCCTTCACTCTCAAGACTGAACTCTATTAGACTGAGTGAAGTAAACCCTGTCAAAGGTTTTTATATCTTTTTGGTAGGATCACCTGACTGGGCCCTTACAT
The DNA here is from genome assembly GCA_016271365.2 of Neoceratodus forsteri. NCBI lineage: Eukaryota > Metazoa > Chordata > Ceratodontiformes > Ceratodontidae > Neoceratodus > Neoceratodus forsteri. Next base: position 100,465,194 of record CM028132.1, read on the forward strand.
GTCTGAACATGTTTCAAAACCAAGGGGGGAGAGGATTGTGTCAGGGGATTTCCTGGTTCAAGTTAAAGGTATAGTGTATATATCCACACATATTGACTTTCTGTATCTCTGATCCACAGTGACTAAGCTCTTTTATACATAGAACCTTGTACAGTAACAGATTAGGGTTACCACCTGTCCTGATTTTCGCAGGACAGTCCTGATTTGGACAGCTGTGTCCTGCAAAAAAACATGAAAAATACTAAATGTCCTGATTTTATAGTAGAAAACATATTTTCAAACTTTCCACTAAATGTTCTAGAAAACTACAATACCTTAACTAAAATACCTTACAATAATAAGAAACCACAGAAGCAACTAAGAAACTACAATTCTTAGCCTTAATTCTGATGATATAGGAAAAACAAGTCTGTTGCATTGGTTGAGGTTACGTGCTGCCCTGCAAAAAATCCTGTTTCAGTAAGAAATGTCCCACTTTGGGCTTCTTAAAAGGTGGTAACCCTATAACAGATTTATAGTGTGAATTTGTGAAAATGCCTTAAGGATTTCTTATGACTGTAATAATCATAAAATTATTATTGTTTTATATGGCTTCTGAGTCCTTTTTTCTTTAAAAAGGTTTTATTAATTGTATTCATTCTGCTATCTCAAATAGCCTTCATGCTTTTTTGCACAAAATGCACTTACACACACTTTACAGGGACTGAATGAATGGAAATGGAAAAAGAAATGAAAGGAGAGAACTAGTAGGAAGTTTAGTAGGACAGTAAAGAGCTACGCTAGGTGGCCAGCCTGGGGGGAGAGAAGAAAAGCAAAGAGAAAAGCATTAACTGTTGTGCACAGACATTTTGATAGCTAGAAAATAAGGAGATAGAAAGTGGTCCATCAGTCACAGCCGAGGTGTAGCCTAACTCTGAAACACACCTCCTCCTTAAGAAAAAAAACAGTTCTCAAAACCATACAGTTTTTTCATGAACCCTCTCAGTCATAAATATTCCACCAAACAGTAGAATGGGAGTTGGTTGAAACTTTCTTTCACCCACTATCAGAGCTTCACCCCAGGGTCCTTAATTCAGCTATTTTAGTATCGTCCACCATACCAACTTACTGCAGTATAACAATACTTTCGCAACATTACCCTGGGGCTGTCATACAGTTCAGCACAGTACCCATCTGTGCTCTCAGAGGACTTCAGTCTGTAGTTACAGTCTACTCTGTAACTATTTCATTCTAGTTATTACAACTCAGACATTTCTATACATAATATCAGGAACCCCATCAATAGGCATAATTTCAGCACACATCACTTGGCATAGTTTCAGAACTCATCACTTGGTATCATTTCAGAACCCTGTCACCCACTATCATACCTTCAACAGTATATTTAAAAGAGGAAGTAATACACAGTGTTTATGCTGACTTAGAGCTTTCTCCATACCCATCACTTGGCATTGTTTCACTCAGGGCCCAATCATAGGTTCCACCTTCCTAGATCCTCCATGACCCTAGGTTCCTCATTTTATATTATACAGTATAGACATTTATTTTATGTTATACATTTCTTGTAATCATTTCGTACATCTCATTTATCCATTTCCTTTCATATATTTTCTTGGTAGACAAGGAACCTTCTCATGCTAACATCAACCAGCCAGTTCCTAACTCCCAAAACCTTTGGGGTTTCTTTCAACCCTTATTTGTAACATACCAGGGTTTTCCTTTAACCCTTATTTTTAACATATCAGGGCTTCCTTTCAACCCTTACACCATTCGAACTCTCAACTAACTGTACTCAGCACCAGCCTTAATGCTATATTCATTTTAAACTTTACATGTTTCATACATTTCATACCATATCACAGGGGTTCAAAACATGAGAAAGTCTATTCAACCACCATGGTGTCTTCCTGTTGCTTGTAGTCTTCCCTCAGTATGCAAATGTCCTGAAACAGTCTTACCTGGGCCTTCATCTCATCATCCTCCAAGTAACAGTGTCCTGGAGAAATGGGCAACACAGGATTTCAAAAGTGACAGACAACAAAGGTTTCATCAGGGGTCCTCCTCCTCCTCTAGAACCTATGGATCCTGGTCCTCTGCCTCCACCACAAAATCCTCTGGTTGGGAACCTCCATCAGCACCTGGCAGCAGTGCTCCACCTCTCTCTGGCACTGGTCCCACCTCCGCATTCCATCAAACTCCAGTCTGGTTAGTAATTTCCCTCAGTCCTCCTCACTTGGGCTCTGGTATGCACACAGGGAAGCCCCTTCTCCTTCAACAGATCCTTTGCATCAAGAGATCCTGGAGGTATGCCATCCTGCTCTTTGACCCTATGTCTGGATACCAGGACTGATATCTGGGTACTGGTCTTGTCCCTGTTTCTCTGGACAACCAGTATTATCCACATCTGACACCAAGTTTGTCATAGCTTGAGGGAATAAACTTCAGACAATGTAAATTCACAGGTTTAAAACATACCTTGGTGTGATATTTCTTTTCAAAGTTTGAAAATATAAATGAAAACAAAAAATTGCAAAGAAAATCACTGTTTAATATTAGTAGTTTCTCACACAGTACAGTCCTGGATTCTAGATCTCCTAAGACCCTTCTCATCTCGCATTCAACAGCTTATCTGCAGTAGCACCTCTCTTCCTCACCCTCAAGACTGAACTCTGCTAGACTGAACTGAAGTAAACTCTATGCAAATGTTTTTATATCTTTTGGTAGGGTCACCTGACTGGGCCCCTTACATGTCTGGACATGTTTCAAAACAAAGGGGAGTGGATTGTGTCAGGAGATTTCTGGGTTCAGTTAAAGGTACAGTGTATATATTCACATATATTGACTTTCTGTATCTCTGATCCACAGTGACTAAGCTCTTTATACAAAGAACCATGTACAGTAGCAGGTTTACAGTGTGAATTTGTGAAAATACCTTATGGATTTCTTATAACTGTATTGATCATGAAATTATTATTGTTTTATATGGCTTCTGAGTCCTTTTTTCTTTAAAAAGGTTTTATTAATTGTATTCATTCCTGCTATCTCAAATAGCCTTCATGCTTTTTTGTACACAAAATGCACTTATACACTTTATACAACACATCTCCAGGTGTTTGGCACCATTCCAGGGACTGAATGAATGGAAATGGAAAAATAATGAAAGGAGAGAACTAGTAGGAAGTTTAGTAGAGACAGTAAAGAGCTATGCTAAGTGGCCAGCCTAGGGTGGGGGAGAGAAAAGCAAAGAAAGGCATTAACTGTTGTGCACAGACATTTTGGTAGCTAGAAAATAAGGAGATAGAAAAGTGGTCCATCGGTCACAGCCGAGGGTGTAGCCTAGCTCTGCCACACCTCCTCCCTAAGAAAAACAGTTCTCAAAACTATACTGTTTTTTCATTAACTCCTCTCAGTCATAAATATTCTACCAAAACAGTAGAATGGGGGTTGGTTGAAACTTTCTCTCACCCACTATCAGAGCTTCACCCCAGGGTCCCTTAATTTAGCTATTTTTATTATTGTCCACCATACCAACTTACTGCAGTATGACAATACTTTCGCAACATTACCCTGGGGCTGTCATACAGTTCAGCACAGTACCTATCTGTGCTCTCAGAGGACTTCAGTCTGTAGTTAGTCTACTCTGTAACTATTTCACTCCGGTTATTACAACTCAGACATTTCATACATAATATCAGGCACCCATCAATAGGCATCATTTCAGCACACATCACATGACTTGTTTCAGAACCCATCACTTGGTATCATTTCAGAACCCTGTGCACCCACTATCATATCTTCATCAGTACATTAAAAAAGAGGAAGTAATACACAGCAGTTTTATGCTGACTTAGAGCTTCCTCCATACCCATCACTTGGCATTGTTTCCTCTCAGGGGCCCAATCATAGGTTCCACCCCGTTCCTAGATCCTCCATGACCCTAGTTTCCTCATTTTATATCATACAGTGTAGACATTTCTTTTGTGTTATACATTTCTTGTAATCGTTTCACATCTCATTTATCCATTTCCCTTTCATATATTTTTTTGGTAGACAAGGAACCTTCTCATGCTAAACATCAACCAGCCAGTTCCTAACTACCAAAACCCTTCGGGTTTCCTTTCAACCCTTATTTGTAACACACTTGGGGTTCCCTTTCAACCCTTATTTGTAACATACCAGGGATTTCTCTTTAATCCTTATTTTTAACATATCAGGGGCTTCCTTTCTACCCTTACACCATTCCAGTACTCTCAAATCACTGTACTCAGCACCAGTCTTAATGCTATATTCATTTTAAACTTTACATGTTTCATACATTTCAAACCATATCACAGGGGGTTCAAAACATGAGAAAGTCCATTCAACCACCATGGTGTCTTCCTGTTGCTTGTAGTCTTCACCTCAGTATGCAAATGTCCTGAAACAGTCTTACCTGGGCCTTCATCTCATCATCCTCCAAGTAACAGTGGCCTGGAGAAATGGGCAACACACGGATTTCAAAGTGACAGACAACAAAGGTTCCATCAGGGGGTCCTCCTTCTCTAGAACCCATGGATGCTGGTCCTCTGCCTCCACCACAAAATCCTCTGTTTGGGAACCCTCTATCAGCACCTGGCAGCAGTGCTCTGCCTCTCTCTGGCACTGGTACACCTCAGCATTCCATCAAACTCCAGTCTGGTTAGTAATTTCCCTCTAGTCCTCCTCACCTGGGCTCTGGTATGCACACAGGGAAGTCCCTCCTCCTTCTTCAACAGATCCTTTGCATCAATGAGATCATGGAGGTATGCCATCCTGCTCTTTGACCCCTATGTCTGGATACCAGGACTGGTATCTGGGTATTGTCTCATCCCTGGTTCTCTGGACAACCAGTATTATCCCACATCTGACACCAAGTTTGTCACAGCATGAGGGAATAAACTTCAGACAAGGCAAATTAACAGGTTTAAAACACACCTTGGTGTGATTTTTATTTTTCAAAAGTTTGAAAAATAATAAATGAAAACAAAAAAAATTGCAAAGAAAATCACTATTTAACATTAGTAGTTTCTCACACAATACAGTCCTGGATTCTAGATTTCCTAAGACCCTTCTCATCTGCATTCAACAACTTATCTGCAATAGCACCTCTCTCCCTCACTCTCAAGACTGAACTCTGCTAGACTGAACTGAAGTAAACTCTGTGCAAAGGTTTTTATATCTTTTTGGTAGGGTCACCTGACTGAGCCCCTTATATGTCTGGACATGTTTCAAAATCAAGGGGAGGAGGACTGTGTCATGGGATTTCCTAGTTCAGTTAAAGGTACAGTGTAACTATATCCACATATATTGACTTTCTGTATCTCTGATCCACAGTGACTAAGCTCTTTATACATAGAACCTTGTACAGTAACAGGTTTATAGTGTGAATTTGTGAAAATACCTTATGGATTTCTTATAACTGTATTAATCATGACATTATTATTGTTTTATATGGTTTCTGAGTCCTTTTTTCTTTAAAAGGTTTTAATTATTGTATTTCATTCCTGCTATCTCAAATAGCCTTCATGCCTTTTGTACTCAAAATGTACTTATACACTTTAGACAATACCTCTCTGGTGTTTGGCACCATTCCAGGGACTGGATGGATGGAAATGGAAAAGAATGAAAGGGAGAACTAGTAGGGACAGTTAAGAGCTCGCTAGGTGGCCAACCTAGAGTAGGGGAAGAAAAGCAAAGAGAAAATCATTAACTGTTGCACACAGACATTTTGGTAGCTAGGAAATAAGGAGATAGAAAAGTGGTACATCAGTCACAGCCAAGGGTGTAGCCTAACTCTGCCACAGTCTGCACTTAATTCATGGGGGTAGAGGGAGCAAACTGAGTCCTTTCTTTAAAAGACTTGTTTCATGCTCAGTCAAAACATGGGGGATAGGTTTATAATTTTAACATTGTCATTCTGAGCACTCACATCCTGCATCCTCAGAAGGGCCTCCTGTTGCATGTCTTCCCTCTGTTTGGCTGAAAGAAACCCTCCTTGGTTATAGGAACTGTCTCTCTTCCTGCCTGCCTTCCTTCGTCCCATCTGCCTCCTCTGCCTTGGAAGTTGAACAATGTTTATTGAAATCTCAGACTCCTCCATGGTGTATTCAGGAGCAGGGGTGACTGATATTGTTGATCGTGTTCCTACAATGGTGGTTCCTCTGGTTCTCATCCCTGGGATAAAAAAGGACTCCTGGTATTTTCTTCTGTGTCTGTATTACTGTAGTCTGTACTAAAATCAAAGGGGACATTGCGGGCAGGTTTCAAGATACTTTTTAAACCAGCCTTATTCCAGCTATAAATTGTTCCACACTTGTAGTCTCCTTTGTCCAGGTTAAACTTTATCTGTTTTGCTTTCTTCAGTTCATCATCTAATCTTTTAATAGATTCCTGTAACTATTTGTTCATTTTATCAAATTTAGCGTGGTCTTTGAATTTGATAACTTCTGATTCTTGCAGTTTGAAATCCTCCCTCAATTTTGCCTCCCTCTCCCAACCGAATTTAATAATAAGCTGTATTAATTTAGAACTAGCTTCGGACAATATCGCTTCCCATTCTTTCATAAAAAGGGGATCATGCATGCAGTAGTTAGGGTTTTTTTAGGCTGCAAAGCCCCCCTTGGGATTTGGGATACCTGGATATATGCTTCAATTGTGGTGGCGTTCCCGTAGATGAGTCTCAGTTGGTGTGTGAGCTTCTCCAGGTCCTGGAAAACTCCAAGTAAAGATTTTTTTTCAGGTAATAGATTTTCTGTTGCTACATTTTCTACCAAAAATGGATTTGCCACTGCTGCTGTGCCTAAAATTCTATTGATACTTTCCAATGGATTCTCCGTTGTGGTTGGTGTGTCATTTTCAAAGACCAGGTTTGGAGTGGTTTCTAAGGACATACTGTCGAGAAAAGTTGGCCATTCCAATGCCTAGAGGTGTTACACAATCTTTAGTAGATACTTTGTAACCTGTGCTCCTTCTTGAATAAAGCCAAACCAGCCATGGAAGATGGCAAAAGGCCAGGTGGTGCCCAGGAAATAATAGAATAATCAAGACACATGGATTCCAGCACTCACCACCTAGAAGTGAAGGGATGTCACAACTGTTAAGTTCATAAAAAAAATTTTATTTGAACTGATAACTACTCCATATCCCACCTGATGTATTTTGGACCATTGGTCCTTCATCAAAAGCTAAGGATACCTACAGAAAACACTTAATATAGCAGTTACAGTTATGTGTCATCATAGATGAACTGTTCTCTGATTAGCTGTACCACATTTAAAGTTAATTGATCACTCAATCGAGGTCACTGCATAAATAAAAATACCTGCATACCAACTAAAACCATATATATATCTATATATATATCAGTATATAGATATAGATATATATATATAAATCACATGCCCCACAATGCAAAGCATCATGGGCTGCATATGCAAATCACCACAGAATGTTATGCTGGTCCAACTTTAAGCAGAATTGCATGGTGCCGAAAGGCCTCTCACACAGTTTGCAAAGGGGTGCTAACAGAAGACATAGACCGTGTTTAGCCCTACCAGGACTCATCAGTATGCCTCGTCTGTTTGACACCCCAGTGGAATGGACCAGCTACCCCTAAGGCAGTGTGCCTGGGATATATTGTGGTGAACCCATTAAAATAAAAAACTATTTAAAAGACAAAGAACCTCTGTGCACAAACACCGAGGCAAGGGTTACCCCAAAGGGCATTTGGCTGGGAAGCCAAGTTTCAAGAAAATACAAAATCATACATGCCCCCACAATGCAAAGCATCATGGGCTGCATATGCAAATCACCACAGAATGTTATGCTGGTCCAACTTTAAGCAGAATTGCATGGTGCCGAAAGGCCTCTCACACAGTTTGCAAAGGGTGCTAACAGAAGACATAGACACGTGTTTCGTCCTACCAGGACTCATCAGTATGCCTCGTCTGTTTGACACCCCAGTGGAATGGACCAGCTACCCCTAAGGCAGTGTGCCTGGGATATATTGTGGTGAACCCATTAAAATAAAAAACTATTTAAAAGACAAAGAACCTCCGTGCACAAACACCGAGGCAAGGGTTACCCCAAAGGGCATTGGCTGGGAAGCCAAGTTTTAAGAAAATACAAAATCACACATGCCCCCACAATGCAAAGCATCATGGGCTGCATATGCAAATCACCACAGAATGTTATGCTGGTCCAACTTTAAGCAATTGCATGGTGCGAAGGCCCTCTCTCACACAGTTTGAGGAATTCTTTGAGAGACATAGACACGTGTTTCGTCCACACAGGACTCATCAGTATGCCTCGTCTGTTTGACACCCCTGAAGATGTCTATGTCTTCTGATGAGTCCTGGTAGGATGAAACACGTGTCTATGTCTTCTGTAGCACCCTTTGGTTAGGTCTATAAAGATTGCCGCCACCAGTTCACCCTGGTCAAGTGCTTCATGCACGTAGCCAGTGAACTCAATTAGGCTGGTATTAGTGCTATGCAGCTTGTGGAAGTCATGTTGATGGGGGGAGAGAAGGTTGTATTTATGCAGATAATCCATTAGTTGGTCAGCTGTGATTCTTTCCAGTGTTTCGGAGAGTGGGAATAGAACTGAGATGGGTCTGTAATTTGATACCAATGACCAATAGCCCCTTTGTGCACAAGTGTGACCAGAGCAGTTTTCAGATGGAAGGGAAGGCAGACAGGCAGAGTGATAAGTTGAACAGCTTAGTAATAGGTCTGATGACCTCAGGTAGTGGATAGAGACCAATTTTATGTCAATACCATCACCTCCCATCCTTGTTTTGCTGAGGATTCTAGTAAGGTATTTTCTTGTTTCCTTGATGGATACCCATCTGAAGTAAAAGGTTGGGCAGTTCCTAGTGTTAGAAGAGGAGGGTAAGTGGTCACTGTCCAGTATTCCTTCAGGATATGTAGCCGGTTTTTGAGGAGAGGACAGCACTGTAATCTGTGACTGCCTTGTTAAAAATATTGGCCAGTGTCATCATCTAGTATTACTTCATCGATGTGGTGAAGCATGGTCGGGGGGATCTGTCACTGGTTATAATAAGGTTTGTAATAGAGGCCAAGAATTTCTTCCTGTCACCCCAGCATTGGGACTGTCAGTTCTTATGGTAGGTAGTTTTGGCCTGATTGACTGTCCAAGTGCATCTGCTTCATGCTGCCTTATAGTTTTGGACATCCGTAGCAGTCCCTGTTGCCCTCACCCAGTGCCAGAGTAGATTCTGTTGCTGCATCAAGCCTATAAGTTCAGGTGAGGCCCAGTCCATGCTGCATCCTTTAATTATCTTCCTTCGATATGGGGCGAACTTATCTGCAGCTGTGTTGAAGTGACTGAGGAAGAGCTCCAGGGCTGTATCCACTGAGGGACATGAGTCAAGGAAGCTCCAGTCTATTCCTTTGAGGTGATTCCAAAAGTTGACCATTGAGCTATTTTTAACAACTCTATTCCTCACCATTCTTGGGGTAGGCTTAGCCAGTTTAGTTGTCCACTCACATTGGATAGGTGAGTGGTCACTGAGGGTGTCACGGAGTACCCTGACATCCTTCAATCGTTGTGGGTGTGTTGTCAGCAGCCAGTCAATCAGTGTGCTTGTGCCTGCCCTGTAGTTTGTATGGGTGTAGCTCTTGATCATCTACATTAGATAGAGTTCCAATACCAAGTCTCTCAGTGTGGTGCTGGAGCTGGCAAGCCAGTTAGAGTTAAAAATCCTAAGTATGACAGTTTCTTTGTTCTGGCTTCACTGGGTAGAGGTTAGCAAATGCTTCAAACCCAGCTTGCTGCTGTCCAGGTGGGATGTAAACTACCATGACAATCAGTCCTTTATGCCCCTTGCTTATCAGGATTTTTGCTGTAGAATTCACAGTCATTATTGATGGGTGTAAATTGGACTTTGTGGCATTGCAGAAGGTTGTGGGTACAGATTAAACATCCACCACCTTTTCCCTAAGCAGTCCAGACTGTGCAACTTGTAGCCAGGTATGCAGACTGCCGAGTCGGATGTATGCATAGTGAGCCAGGTCTCAGTCAATGCAACAACATCTGGCTGAGTAAATGCCACTCAAGCCTCAAGCTGTGTCAGCTTGGCAGGAGGCTCCCAATGGTCAAAGCCACAATCCTCCATTGGCTATCCTGTGCTGGGGTCTGGGCATTGTTGCCTGGGGGCCTGAGTTAGGGTAGATGTTTCCTGATATCAACAGTAGAATTAGGATGCATTTCCTACTTTTTGGGGGGAAGTGGTGTTTTATTTGTAACCTCCGTAGTGCTTGGGAGTTGCAATTAGTAGCCAGGGTTCCAAGTGCAATGTGAAGGTCAGAAAATAGCCATAAAGCCAAGGTAGAGATCCCTGAGATAATAGTGGACCAAGAGGGGTGATGCAAGGGGCAAGCAGAAGGGGACGCTTTGCTGCAGGTCTCCCATTGTGCCAGTTTTCCTCATTGCATGACAGGATAATCGAGGCATCAGGTGGCGGTCTTTGAGAGAGGGTGTTTTTTTGCCAGGATAAACACCAGAAGGAGCAATTGTGTAGAGATACATCTAGGCACAAGGTGTAAGTTTGCTTTTGTGTACATTTTATGAGTAATGAGAGGTAGTCTTCCTAAACACTCCTAACAGTCTTGATCTCCTGGTAGTTACACCAAGTAAAGTGAAGGAGCCTTATCTATATATTCCTTACACCCTTGATCTCCTAGCCACTTACACTGAGTAATGTGAAGAAGTCCTCCTAAACACTCCTAATCTCCTTTCACTCTTGACCTCCTGGCAGTTTACACCAAGAAAGGGCAGAGTAGATAACTGTCAGCAGGAGAGTACTAAGAATATTGTGGCTACCACTTTAATGGGTGTCCCACTGTGAGATCAGTAGAGAGGAGGAGGGAATTAGGGCAACACCAGAGGGAGAAAGAGTATTTAATAGAAGACAGGGACAGAGATGGGGCCGGGGGTGGGCAGGCAGGGAAAAAATTAGAACTAGATAAATCCAGGAGGTTACATCAAGCCCTAGTTTAAATCAGGCCCTTGTTTAAAAATAGGCACCTGTGGAAAGCAGAAGTTAGCCATCCACTGGGGAGCTGCTTCACTGCCTTCAGCTCCAATCAGATTAACGGCTTTCAAGCCAAGCACCTCCTGGGGGTCTTGTCTGTACTTGAGTTCTGGGCTGCCAGGCAGGTGTCCTGGGGGGAGCTCGTAGCCGGCTGAGGATAGATCTGGTGCATTGAGCTGTGGGGTGCCCTGTCAGAGCAATGTGGCAGAGTCCTGGAAAGGAAGGGGAGAGCAAGAGAGAGAGGTCAGGGATAAGGCACACCACACAACGTCAGACAGAAATTGGTGGGAGTGCATACAGGCAAAAACAAAGGTTATGGGTGGGAGTGTGAGAAGTGGAAGTGAGTGGAATGCAGTAGACTATGTTTACAGTCTGGTTTAAGTAATTCATGGTACTGTGTACTATACTGATACTGTTATTATACTTGGAGTTTTAGAGACAACAGCAGATACATACATCCATTTTTGGTCATCCCTCAATTAGGTATAATAATCTTTCTATGATCTCCTTCGATATAAATATCAACATTCACTTTGGAAAGGTCCTTATTTTTTCTACTTATCTATTCACCAGTGAAAGTATTGCAGATATTCACAATCCTCTGGGTATAGAACATTTTCCTAGATTTAGTCCTAAAGTTATGTTGTTTGATTTGTCTGTTATGGCTTCTTGAGTAATATATTTCATTAAGGAATTCAATAATCATGGCATTCATTAGTTATATATCATTATGAAAATGGAGATATCTCCTAATAGCTCTTCTATGTTAGCTGTGCAAACCAAACTTTTAATTCTTTTTAAGTCCTCACTAGCCATAAGTGCCTGTTTTCAGGGACCACCTGGGAGCACTGGGTGGGGAGGGGGTAAGTGACTTGCTGAGAGTCATAGAGAAGTTTGTGGAATCAAACCCAAGTCTGCTGGATGTACCAGGCTCATTCACTGATTGTTACTCTATCCTCTAGCCTAAACTGCCAGTCCCCATAGAGTACTTAATCTACGTTCATACAGTAACTCTTCTGTACCTCTTATCATTATTGTGGTCTTTTGTCAATTCTATCCAGTTTTTGCTTTTCCCCTTCATTGACATAACTCCAGAACTGGGAACAATAGTCTGTAATTAGGCTAATGCATGATTTATAGAGAGGTAATAGTACTTACTGTACTTGTAGTCGTTGTTGAAATGTCTTAGGCTTGTGTTTAGCAGATCGTTTGCCCTATTAAATACCTCATTTATATACTGTTTTGTTTTAAATTGGCACTGATTCTTACTCCTAGATCGTTCTCTGATGCTGTTAGGTTTAGTCTTTTGCCATTCAGTATATAAATGTACTTTCTGTTATTTTGCTAAATTCATAACAGCGCATTTATCTTCATTTGTTTATTTATTTTGTTTAGTTTTATTTACCAGGTACTGTAGGTGCACTAGACAAATCAGTTGCCTCTTTTCATCCAAGACCTGGGAGAATATAAGAGTGGTGGTCAAAAGTAAGGTAATATATATATGACAAATATTCAATAAAAACAGGGTTCAATATATATTAGACAAGTGCTAGGAAGGAAATAGTATTGGAAGTAACACAAGTTTCAAGGTCATATGGTCATTCGATACATTACAATACAATGCTCAGTTATTGACATACAGAACAAAGTTAAGAGGTATGTACTGTATCTTCAGTTGGTAGGAGTGCAATACAAAGATAGGAATGTGCAGGTAAATGGAATGCAATCAACGGAAGGCAGGGTGACCACCGGAGTGCCTCAGGGCTCAGTGCTGGGGCCTCTGCTCTTCAATATTTTAGAGCAGACTTGCTGACATACTGAAGGAGACGATGTCTGTTCGCAGATGACACCATGATATATAACAGGGTGGACACTTGAAGGCATGAATGTTGAAGTTGACCTCAAGAAACTAGAAGAGTGGTCTGGAGTGCGGCAGCTGAGATTTAATGCCAAAAGTGCAAAGTCATGCACAGAGGAGAAAAAATCCAAGAAAGGAATATTACCTAGGAGGTGAAAGCCTGGCAGCCTCAAATCAGGAACGAGATCTGGGAATCATAATCTCAAATAACTTGAAGGTTAGTAAGCAGTGTGAGAAGGCAACATTAAAGCCAACAGAATGCTAGGCTGCATTGGGAGAAGAATCATGAGCAGGAGGAGGGAGGTGATACAACCACTGTATAGATCACTGGTCAGGCCTTACCTGGAATATGGAGTCCAGTTCTGGAGGCCTCACATCAGAAAGACATTGACTGGGTGGAAACAGTACAGAGAAAGGTGACAAAATGATTCAGGGTCTGCAGTACATGTCCTATGAGGAAAGGCTTAGGAACTGAATATGTACACCCTGGAGCAGAGAAGAGAGAGAGGGGACATGATTGAAACATTCAAGTATATAAAAGGCATTAACAAGGTACAGTCACAGGAACTTTTCACTTTAAGAAGGGTTCCAGGACCATGGGACATGACCTCAGGCTGCAGGAAGGAAGGTTCTCTACCAATATCAGGAACGTTTTTCTTCACAGAAAGAGTGGTGGATGCCTGGAACAGCCTTCCCAAGAGGTTCAGGGGTCAGCACTGTGGGAGGATCTAAGAATGCATGGATAGATACAAGGCAGCCCTGACTACAAAGGGCAACTAGAGAGCCAAAATAGGTCTAAACAAATGGGCAGACTATATGGACCTAGCAGTCTCCTTCTGCTGTTAACTTCTATGTTTCTATGAATGAGGAACTCATCTGTAAAGACATTAAAATACATACCCCACTTCTTCACCCATTTTGCCATTGTGTCTAGATCTTCTTGGAGATTGAAATGATTGTTAAGATTGTCCACTACCCCCCTCATTTGGTGTTGTCAGAGAACTTATTACACCGGTTATTGTTATTATTATCAAGATCTGCTATGAAAATATGAAACAACATTGGTCCAGGACAGATACCCTGAGGGACTTCAGTTGTAATGTTTTCTTCCTTAGACAGAAATTCATTTAGTCTTACCCTTTGTAAACAGACAGCCACACATTACCCCTTCTTGTTATTAACAGGTTAATGGCCAGAATTTCTAGCTTGTTAATTATAGCCATAGGGAACCACATCAGAAACCTTGCTAAAATCTAAGTAGCATACATCCACTGCTCTACCCTCATCCAGGGTACTACTTACTGATTTGCATTCTCAAGGGCACAGTGCAAAGGGTTTGGATAACTTTGCTAAACAAATCCATTATTTTTTTTGTTGTTTATTACAGTTTACAGTTTGCAAGCATTTCAAACAGCAAGTGAGCAGGACTTGGCAAACAGAAGGTAGACCAATCAGGAGGCAACATGAAGCTCCAAGAGACCCCTAAACAGTGGAGCAGGCTTTTGTGGGTGATATTCTTGGGGGTACAGCACTAGCTCAAGCAGCCCCAAGAATGGATTTTGGTATCTGGGCTAAAAAAATCCACTACTCTTTTGTTGTTTATTACAATTTACAGGTCAGGAGAAGGAGTTTCAAATGGCAAGTGGACGGGAATCAGTAAATGGAAGGTAGATCAATTATGAGGCAACAGGAAGCCTCTAGGAGAGCCATTTAAACAGTGGAGCAAGCTTTTTTCTGGCACACTTTCTTGGAGGCACAGCGCCAGCACCACAAGCCCCAAGTAAGGGTTTGAGTAACTTTGGTAAAGAAATCCACAGGTTTTATTTGTTGTTTATTACAGTTTACAGGTTGGGGAAAAAATGTCAACGAAAGTGGGCAGGAATCATCAAACGGAAGGTGGACCAATCAGAAGGCAACAGGAAGTCTCCAGGAGAGTCACTTAAACACTCCTCCTAATGTGTCCCATTCACTGTCATTGGCATCTTAGGTGTCAGTAGGCATGCAGGGAAACCTGCTGGTCCACTGAGGTAAGATAATGTACCTGTTTGCTTGCTACTGCCTGTGTAAGGGATTACTGATGAATGTAAGGGGTAACAGGAGGGAGAAACCAGTTCATACAAGCAGATGCTACCTGTTGTATGGGAAAGGAGAAAACACTTTATCTAGGATAAGCATACATAGGAGTAAAGGCAAAGGTGAAAGGAACAAACTAACAGCACCTGTGGTGTGGGAATACAGATAACACCCAGTCTAGGGTAAGGGTAAAAAGAAGATAAAAAGCAAACAGGAAAAGCTTAGAACACCTTTTCTAGGGTCAAGCAGCAAAGGGGTTAAGCAAACAAAAAGGAAAAATTAAAACACTGTAGCTAGGGAAGGTTACAAAGTTCTTCCAGTTAACATAGTGAATGTCAGAATGGAAATGTTGGAAGTGGTGCAGTGTAGTGGCTGTGAAGCAGCAGTTTTGAAAGACACCTTCTGGAAACTGAGGTGCTTCTCCATTTGCCTACACCTCTTTGAGCTGAAGGAGAAGGTTGCTAGACTCCAAGCTAAGTTGGCTAGGATTCAGGAGACCTCATCCCCCATGCAGGGGCTACTGAGTTTACCACTGCTGCCCCAGAAGATGCCAAGGAGGAAGAGGGTTGGTTGCACATGGTGGGTCTGGGGAGGTGGGGGCAGTGGGTTGGGAGCACATTGATCAGGTGGTGCCAGTATGAAACTCATCTGACACTCTGGTGGTGTGGGACTTCTTGGAGGAGGCACCTATTGTACTGGCTAGGGAGGATGTGGGGGTCCTCTGTAGAGGATGCCACAAGGTGGGAGGGACAGGACCCCAGCAGAGGAGTAAACAATTTCTGTTAAGAGACTCAATCATCAGGGGGGTAGATTTGAGAACAGAAAGGGACAAAAAGAGGGAGGTGAGGTGCCTAGAACAATGGAAAGTGGATACTAAAGTTCAGTAGGGTGGCTGTGCAGAAGGGGAAGCTGAAATGTCATAGTCCACCTTTGGACAAATAATTTGGCTAGTGATGGGACTGGAGCTGTGCAGGCAATTTTAGGAAGCTGGGAGGGTCATAAACATAAACTTAAATATAAACACAAATGCAATCACAAGCATAAACATAAACACAGAATGTAAAGACAGATAAAGGTTACTGGGCTCACCCAGTCTGCCCATTTTTTTCTAACCTTAATTTTTTGCTGCAGACCCTACTTGATATATGGCACAATATCTTCCACCCCTTCCTTACCTCTATATACCCTTGTACCTGTCCCATGCATTTTTGAACCCCAACACTGTTTTTGCCCCTATTACCTCCGTTAGAGGACTGTTCCAGACATCCAGCACCCTTTCTGTGAAGAAGTACTTCCTCAAATTCCTCCTAAACTCCCCCTCCAGCTTCATATCATGCTCCCTTGTCCTAGAGCTCCTTTTTCTCTGAAATGCCCTCCTCCTTTATCTTATTAACCCTGTGAGGTATTTAAAGGTTTCTATCACATCCCCTGTCTCCCTCCTTTTCTTCGAGATGTACGTTAAACTCCTTTACCCTCTCCTCATAGGGTTTTTGATGCAGACTATGCAACATTTTGGTAGCTCTCCTTTGGACCACCTCTACTTTGTCTATGTCCTTCCTGAGATGCTATTTCCAGAACTGGCCACAATACAAAAGGTGGAGTCTTACCAGTGATCTATATGGGGCAGCACCACCTCCCTCTTTCTGCTGTTGATACACCTTCCTATGCATCCCAGCATTCCACTAGCCCTTCCAACTGCGTAAGTCACACTACCTGGCCATCTTTAGATCACCTAATATGATTGCTGAGATCTCTTTCCTGCTTTGTTTTGTCAGTATCACTTCACCCATTTTGTATTCTGCTCCAGGGTTTCTATGGCCCAGGTGCATCATTTTTCACTTTTTCATATTAAAATCCAGCTGCCAGACCCTTGACCACTCTTCCAGGTCTTTGAGATCCTTGCCCATCCTTTCCACCCCACCCCTGGAGTGTCCACTCTGTTGAATATCTTGGTGTCATCCACAAAGCTTGAGCTTGGTACATCAAACAGAACTGGGTCTGATTCCCACAACTGCTACTTGCATACTGCATGAATCTGAGCAAGTCACTTAAAGTCCCAGTGTCGGGTCACCCCTGAAAACAAGCACTTGTGTCTGTGGGCCTTACCCAGTTACCAAAGAATAAAAACAAAAATAAATTTAAAAAGGCAAACCTTCCCTTCCAGCTCCTCTGCTTTGTCAGTTATAAAGACATTGAAGAGGACTAGTCTCAGCATTGATCCATGAAGTACCCTACTCGTCACCCTTCCTTCCTTCCTTCCTCAGACTGCACTCCATTTACCACCACCCCCTTTGTCCTATCAGCTAACCAGTTTTGTACCCAAGTTACCACCTTATTACCCACCTCCAAGTTTCCAACTTGTTCACCAGTCTCCTATTTGGAACAGTGTTGAAAGCCTTTTGAAATCCAGGTAGGCCACATCTATCGCCTCCTCCTGTTCCAGCTCCTTGGTCACCCAGTCAAAGAAGTCTATCAGATTTGTATGGCATGATCTTTCTTCTGTGAACTCATGCTGCCTTGGATCCTGTAATCCATTGGATACAAGATATTCCACAATCCTTTCTTTCAATAGTGTTTCCCTTAACTTCCTTGTCACTGATATAAGGCTGACAGGTCTATAAATTACCTGCCTATTCCGTGCTACCACTTTTGTGAAGTGAGACTACATCTGCCCTTCCCCAGTCCTCAGGGACTATGCCGGTCTGCAGTTATATGTGAAACAGGTGGGTAACATGCTCAGTGGCTTTTCCTATGGTGCTGCCTGTCTATGGCATGTGGGAGGATAAGAATCTCTGCACCAGGAGCTTCAACTCTTGGTTGAAGGAAAGGTGTAGAGAGAAGGGGGTTGGCTACATTGGGCACTGAGGAGCAATCCAGAGGGATAAGAGCCTATACAGGGGTGATGGCCTACATCTCTCTGGGAAGGGAATTGCAATCCTCAGTGGACAGTTTAAATGTTACTTTGGTGAACATTAAAACTAGCCAAATGGGATGGCAGAAAAAATCAGTGAGGCATAAACTGCCCCCTCCGCCCAACAGACTGAAGCAGAAAGAAGGGAGGACTCAAGGAGGGCTAAATCCTTTATGGTGCAAAACAAAGAAAAAGAACAGCTGAAATGAAAGGGATGGTAACATGAACTACAGCATAAAGGCAATGGAAAAGGAGGCAGGACAAAAAGAAAACAAGGAGGGGGACCAGGAAGAACTGTAACAAAATGTGGAGGGCTTTGTGTGCAAATGCAAGAATCGAGAAATAAAATTCAGACCTAGAGGTCATCATGGCAGAGACAGACCTGGATATTATATCCATTAGTGAGTCATGGTGCACAGACAACCATGACTCTGACATGGCCATACCACGCTACACTCTTTTCAGGAAAGATAGGGTAGGAAGGAAGGAAGGGAGGACATTTTGTGCTGTATATAAAGGAGGGTATGAAAGTATGATACAGTAGACACAAGGAATCCATGGAGCAATGGAGGGGTTGGAGGTACTGTGGGTCACCCTGTAGACAGGAAATGGAGCCACTATTCACATTGGCATAATTAACAGCCTTCCAACACAGGGGTAACATTTAGATAAGGCTCTGGTGGAAGCCACTGGCACAATGGCAGAAAAAGGGTGGGGGTACTACTGGTGGGGACTTCAGTCTGCTGGATATGGATTGAGTCTCCTCCATAGCATCAGCTAGAAGCAGGGATATCATGGACCTCTGGCAGGGGGGCATTTCTCAGGCAACTAGTGAAGGAGCTCACTCATAATGGAGAAATACTGCCCCTGGTACTCATTAACAGGGGCAGTATTGGAGGCGTCAAGGTGGGAGGCCACCTGGGGACCAGTGATCACCATGCAGTGTGACTCAAAATAAAGATGGTAATGGAAGCAAACCACACAAGGACAAGGGTCCTGGAATTCAGAAGGGAAGAGTTAAAAAAAATGGGTGAATGCCTCTTGACCTGGGGGATGATCTGGGTTGGGTGGAGGAACAGAGGACTAACCAAAGGGAAGGCATAGTGAAGGCCTAAAAGGAGGTGTGCAAAAGAAGAGAGTAAAACAAGAGGAAAAAGAGACCACTATGGTTCTCAAAGGAAGTGACTGAAATGGTAAAGGATAAAAGGTTAGTTTTCAGGAGGTGTAAAGAGACAGAGAGAGAGAAGAGGACAGGGTGGTGTATCAAGTAAAGTAGAGGGAGGCAGGGAAAGTAGTGAGGAGTGCAAAGGTGCAAACTGAGGAAAGAATAGCCCAAAGGGTAATGAAAGGGGGATAATACTTTTCTTTAGGTACATAAGTGATAAAAGGAAGACTAGTGGAGGGACTGTGAGGTTAAGAAGAGCAGGTGGGGACTGAGCAAAGGAGGATTAGGAAAAAGCAGATATCCTGAACAAATACTTTTGTTCAGGATTCACAGAGGAAGGGGAAGAGGATGGGCCACACAAAGCAATGGGGCACTGGAGATTGAGGGAGGTAGACATAAGTCCCTTCACAGACAGGGACTTGCAACTCTGAAACTGGACAAAGCTATGGGCCCAGATGGGGTACACCAAAGGGTGCTCAGGGAGCTCAGGGAGGCACTGGCAACACCTCTAACAGTCCTTTGTAACAACTTACTAGAAACAGGAGTGTTTCAAGAGAACTACTTGAGGGAAGATGTAGGCCCCTTCACAAAAACAGTAGCAGGGAGGAGGCTGACAACTGTATGCCAGTCAGCTTGACATCGGTGGGGGGGAGCCTAAGGAGTCAATGCTAAAGGATTGTGGAGCACTGAATCCAGCTGATTACAAGACCTGAGGCAACACAGTATCACAGGGGAGAGATCACGTCACCTGAATTTGATAGAGTTCTTTGACTGGGTGACTAGAGAAATAGATTAAAGTGGGCAGTGGACATGGTCTACTTAGATTTCAGTAAGGCTTTCTTCACCATTCCACATAGGGGGCTCATAAGTAAACTGGGCAGCTTAGGATGAGTCCAAAGTTGGTAAACTGGGTAACAAATTCATTAAGGATAGGTGACAGAGTGTGGTGGCAAGGAGTTCACTCCAGGGTTGGGAGTGTGACAAGTGGGTGCCTCAAGTCTCAGTACTGGGACCAGCCCTCTTTAAAGTCTTTATACGTGACATTGCAGATGTGCTGGATGAAAAGGTCTATCTCTTTGCAGATGACACCAAAATCTGCAACACAGTGGACACTCCAGAGGGGTGAAAAGAATGTGCAGTGATCTGAAAACCTCATAGAGTGGTCAAGGGTATGGTAGCCAGGTTTCAATGTGTAAAGTGCAAAGCCATGCACTTAAGGCACAGAAACCCAAAGGCAGAGTGGAGGGGTTGTGGGATAACAGATGACCAGACACAGAACTTCAGGTTCAACACACAGTCTCTGGGTGATGTTTTTTTAAAACACAGGAATAACCTTAAACAATGGCATATCCTTCTTCAATACATCAGCTTGCAGCAACAGACTATGCATGTCCTTCTTCTGAATTTAGTCAGCACCCACTAATCTACTGATCTGTCTCTTTAGTGAAAACTATTTCATTTCCTGTGTTAGTCTTGTGTGTTTGGGTGATGGGGAGCTCAAAAAGGAAAAACAAAACAAGCTAAAGGCAGAGAACCTCAGTGCAGAAGCACTGAAGCAAGGCTTACCCCAAAGGACATTGGCAATAAAGCCAAGTTTCAAAGACACAACATCACACATACCCCATAATGCAAAGTATCATGGGCTGCATACGTAAATCACCGTGACATTTAGGCTGGTTCAAATTAAAGCAAAATGCATGGTGCAAAGAACCTCTCAAACAATCTGTAATTTACATATAGGATAAAATATGGGTGCAGTGTGTTTTAACTCAATTTAATACACACCCGAGTTGTTGGATGGCACTATAAACCCCGAGGCGAGTCGAGGGGTTATGGTAGCCATCCAACAACTCAGGTGTGTATTAAATTCAGAGATACACACTGCACCCCATACTTTGTTTTATATAATTCAAGGAGTTGCATTTTTTCACCGAGTTCTGTCTGCCGTGAGTAAATAAAATGTTTTTACTTATTTATTTTGATTCAGGCGGTCAGCACCTGGTCAGTGGTGCTACCGCCTACTTAGCACCCCGACCTGGGATGAAGTTAGAGGAGGAAAAGACAAGAGATGCTGGCTCATGAGAGGTGCTGGAGACAGTCAGTTTGAGGGCCAACTTGCAGGCCTTGCTGCTTCCGAGACTCCTGTCTCATCTGGCAGCCGGAGTATGCGATTCAGTTTGTGTCTTCTATTGTGATTGCCGCGAAGAGGGACCGAGCTATATTTAAAATGAAAAAAAAAAACAGCAGCTTTGGCACTCAGCAGGGATCTGGGACATTCGCTCTTTTGAGGTACCGAAATCAGTCTAATAGAAACAGCCATGTATTTAAAAAATGTCGTAATACACATGCGTGTATTACAGCATTTAATACACAACTTTTTCTATGGGAGAAAACACAACCCATTAATTATGTGTATTTAAATAATGCAACGGGGGTTTTCAGATATCTTTGCCCTGGTAACTTAATTTTTATAATACAGTCCCCTAGTAACTTTTTACCTTTATCAAAAACACTTAGAGTGGTGGTATTTTCAACATTTACAGATTTCATACACATAAGGCATATACATCAAGGTATTTTACGACATAGTGCTATTGCATACTAAATCCAGCAATGCTTAACACAGCCTGTTGGTTTACATCAGCTTGGAGGTCACCACAATAACCTCCTGTATGAGGACCACAGAGAAATGGACAATTAAAGAGGACACTATAGCATAGTCAAGAAAAAGGGAAGGGCACCCATAGGTGGCCAACCTTATGGACTAGAAATTGTAAAGGACTGATTAGGCTAAGAAATAGAAGAACTGTTGCAACAGATTTAAGAAAAGGGCAGTCTTCAAGAGTGACAGGATCTCCCTCTCACATATCCCCCACCTTAAGAGGGAAGCAGTTATTTTAGACTGTTTACAACCTTCCTGTCTCAGGAAGGGATGGAACTTCCACCCATCCATCTTCAGATACTCCATCTCAGGGTCTCTATTAACGATAAACATTCCATCATAAACATAGTGGATATCATCATTCTTTACCCTGAGGTGTTTAATACATTTCTCAACAATGAATAACCGTACCTTTCCTTCACTATCTCGTTTTAGGAACATCCATCATATTTCATTGACATCAATTCCAGCACCATATCTAGACAGGAAATCAGCATTCACATGTTTTGTCCTTGTTCTGTGGGACACAGTAAATCAATAGGGCTGAAGAGCTAAGTACCACATTATACTGGGATTTTTCCTGTCATTTGGTGCAACCAGCAAAGGGGTTATGATCAGTTACAATCTTAAATTCAGCTCCCCACAAGTGCTATTTCAGAGACTCAATAGCCAGCTTCAGAGCTAAGCATTCTTCCTCTATGGTAGCATATCTTCTCCCTCTCATGTAGCTTCCTGCTGATATACATAATCAGATGTTCTTCCCATCTATTTTCTGAGATAAGAATGCCCTAATACCATTCTCTGGTGCATCGGTCTGGACCTCAAACCCTTAGTTGAAGTCAGGGCTTTTCAATACAGGAGCTGTACATAGAATGGCCTTGATATTCCTAAAAACCTCATCATAAATAGGGGTCCACTGAACCTTATTCATGCACCTCTTTTTTAGTGAGATCAGTCAAAGGACTGGCAATGGCTGAGAAATTAGGAATACATCTCCAGTAATAATCGGCCAGGCCTAAGAAAGATCTCACATGCTTTTTTTGTGGTAGGTATTGGGCTGTTTGCTACTGCTGTAACCTTCTCTGCCTTGGGCTTTACTTGTGCATTGCCCAAAATGAACCAAAGGTCTCTTGTCTTGGTCTTTGCTAGGGCACACTTAAAAGGGTTATTGGTTACTCCTGACTCTTTTATTGATTGCAATACCTGGGACAAGTGTCTATCATGTGATTCTCAGTCAGGGCTGAATATGACCACATTGTCCAAATAAGCCATACAGTATTCAGTGTGTGGTCATAGTATGTGGTCCATAAAATCCTAAAAAGTGGCTGAGGCCCCATGTAGTCTAAATGGCATTGTGACAAACTGGTATAAATTAATTGGGGTGCTAAATGTGGTTTTATGTTGTGAATCAGGGGGATTTGCCAATATCTCTTTGTAAGGTCAAGGGTGGCGATATACTGTGCATTCCCTAGCCTGTCAATGATGCCATCTATTCGGGACATTGGATATCCATTGAATAGTGACATGTTGTATGCTTCCTAAAATACATGCATAGACGTATCCCCCCTCGTTCTTGTCCACTATGACCATGGGTGAAGACCATGCAATCTTTGAGGGCACAATTATGCCTAACTACTCCATTTTTTTGACTTCCTGAATCACCTCATTCCTCACCTTCATGGGCAATCTATATGGTTTTTGGTGTATGGGCTTGTCTTGCCTGGCACTTATAGTGTGCATAATTCCTTTGGCCCTCCCAGGGATGTTTGTGAATATGGGCTCAAATTCTTGTAATACCCCTTGCAAATCTTACTGTTGCTGAGGCTCCAATTCAGGGTTTATCTGGATCTCCACAACTTTCTTGACTGCTCTACCTTTTATAGGCAACCTCCAGCTCTGACTCCCTAACTTCAGGATGGATATAAAGGGAGGGGTTAGGCTTCGTATACCATTTCCTAAGAAGGTTCACATAGTAAATTTTCTGGGGAGGTCTCTTTCCTGGCATGCTAGGCTCACAATTCACTGCTCCTGTTTATCTCAAATGGTGAAGGGCCCTGCCATTTCATGAGTAGTTTGTTCTCTGTGGAGAGAAGGAGTAACAACACTTTGTCCCCTGACTGAAATGTTTTAGTCTTCAAACCCTGTGTATCTTTCTTTCTCGGTCTTACTTCTGTTCTAAACTTTGTGTGCCAAGGACAGATTAATTGAGTTGTTTGCAGTTCTGAGGATTCTGGGAGAAGTGTGTCATTCACGCTGCAGTTCTGAGAGAAGAAACTGAAAGCAGAGACTGTGCAAGGTATTTTTTTTTAACTTAGAAAATGTATGACACCATTGCCTTAATTTAGAGCAGCCAGTTGTACAATTATTTTTGCTGTTCTAAAGTGCAAACTGCTTGCCTAAATTTCTAAGCCTACCTGCACAGTCTTTTCCAGACTAACTTGTGGCACTAGAACTTGTGGCACTAGAGTGAGGTTCTCGTATCAGGGTAGTGAGGCCCAGGAGATGCCCTGGGGGCAAATGGATTTCAGAAGGTGGTCCTCCATGCCTGGTCTCCATACCCAAGGGTTCCACTGTCAGTGGGCAGATAGCCCAGGCGGCCCCGGAATCCCGTCCAACTCAAGCGGTGTTATGCAATGCTAGATCTATTAAGAACAAGACTGCAATAATTGCAGATCTCATTGGGACAGCAGATCTGGTTTGCATCACCGAGACCTGGCTGGATGATAATGCTGGCCCCATATTAGAGGCTGCTGTTCTGGCTTGGTACTCGGTGATACACTGCTCGATATTGGACCACGGGGTGGGGTAGCTATCTGTTTCAAGATGGAACTGGACCTTACAAGTGTGCCAGTTGAGGAGACCAACTCATTTGAGTGCACCGTTGTTGCCGGTGTAGGCTATAGGATCACTCTCATCTACCATCCACCTGGGGATGAGAAGCGATTCCTTCAGGACGTAGCAAACTTCATGGTCGACATGGCATTTGTGTCATCCAGGCTGATGGTCCTGGGTGACTTTAATGTCTGGGTTGACGAGGAACTCTCACAATTTGGACAGGACTTCCTCCAGTTGATGACATCACTGGGCTTTACAGAGGTGGTTGCTCTGCTTCCCATAAGTTTGGTCACTCTTTTGACTTGGTTTTCCTCCTTGGGATTGAACCTCCAATTTGGTGGTGGAACTGGTCAGATGGTCAGATCATCACACTGTAGGGTTCAGTTTTTATGCCCCTCCATATAGGCCTGCTCCTGTGGAGATGGTCAGATACCGCCCTTTATGGGATGTGAGCCCTCATGGCTTGGTGTTGTTCCCTAAGTTGTTCACGGTGTATATGCTGCCCCTCGGAGACATTGTAAGATGGTATGGGCAGAGGTTTCACTACTATGCTGATGATACCAGCTCTGCCTGTCTTTTGCACCTGACTAGGATAGTGCATGCTTGGTATTTAACAACTGCCTTGCTGAAATCCATGACTGAATGAGTTCCAGCTGGTTGAAGTTGAACTCTGGAAAGACTGAGGTGATGGTAGTGGATCCTGGTCACCAGACAGGGGGCTTGGGGGCTGGCCAACCCACCGGACTTTGTCTAGGGGGTATCCAG
Organism: Neoceratodus forsteri; assembly: GCA_016271365.2. NCBI lineage: Eukaryota > Metazoa > Chordata > Ceratodontiformes > Ceratodontidae > Neoceratodus > Neoceratodus forsteri. Next base: position 100,490,537 of record CM028132.1, read on the forward strand.
CTTCCTTCCTCTGAATGGGTGCAAGACCTGGGGGTGATTCTTGATGATGGGCTGACACTGCATTCACAAGTGTCGGCAGTCATCCAGTCCTCTTTTTACCATTTGAGGAACATTGCTAGGGTTAAGCAGCTTGTTCCATATGGCGAACTTTCAATGTTGATCCATACCTCTGTGACCCCATGCCTTGATTATTGCAATTCCCTATATCTGGGGCTTCTGGGGGTTGATATCCACTGCTTGCAGCTAGTGCAGAATGCTGCATCCTGGTTGTTGATGTGGACTCCTGATGTGAATCACATCACACTGGTCCTGTGCGAACTGCACTGGCTGCCTATTCAATGGCGGATCACCTTCAAGGTCGGGCTTCTGATCTACAAGGCCCTACATTGACTGGGCCCAGACTATCTGCAAGAGCTCCTGTCCCCGTACTGCCCCACATGACCACACCACTCAGCAGATGAGAAGTTGCTAGAGATTTCCAGGGTGAGCCTTAAGTCATCTGGGGTTTGTGCATTTATGTATGCTGCCCCAGCCCTGTGGAATTCTCTACCCCATCAGATATGTGAGTGCACGACCGAGAAGGGCTTTAAGAATGCCTTGAAGACACATCTATGGCTGAAATCCTACTCAGATTGATTATTTTATCTTGTTATTTATTCTGCTGTTTGGTTACAGTACTATGTATTTTATTGTTTTTGTATGTTTATTTATTGTCCAGCACCTAGGTGCCTGAAAGGCGCTTTACAAATAAAGTTTATTATTATTATTATTATTATTATTATTTAGTTCCTGAACATTTGAGCTTCCTATGACCTCTCCATGAGAAGAGGAGTCCGTGGGCAGGATCCCTCTGAGAGGCGTATTTCGGTAAACCTGTGGAGGGCTATTGCTCTTATTCTCTGGAAACCAAGAAAATTTACTGTCTTCCTCCCGGACCCACACTTGTACTTTCAAGAACTGCATATACGAACATAAGAAGAAGCCAGCAGAAAAGGCCATTTGGTCTATCAAATCTGCTGCTTTCTTGTGCTGTGTGGAGTGCTTCAGGTAATTAGTGATCATCCTCCCAGATCCTTCTCCTCCTCTGATCCAGATACTGGACTCCACCCAGTGTAGTATTCTGTCCTAGGATTCTTGGCTCCAATATGCATAACTTTGCATTTCTTGGCATTGAAACTAAGCTGCAGATCCTGGACCACCTCCCCAGCTTTTCCAGATCTTCCTATAGGTCCTGTATCCCTTAGCTGTGTCCACTCTCCCACAGAACTTAGTGTCATCTGCAAATAAGCACATTTTGTCCTTCATGCCTTCTCCAATGTCACTGATGAAGACATTGAACAACACCGCCCCAGCACCAAGCCATGCGGACCCCACTGGTTACCCTCTGGTGCCAGATAACTCTTCCTCCACAACCACCCTCTGGGTTCTGTTCCTCAGCCAGTTTTCCACCCATCTGGCCATCTTTTCCCAACCCCAAGATCCACCAACTTCCTGATCAACATTTTGTGGGGCACAGAGCCAAAGGCCTTTCTGAAATCAAGATACAGGATGTCTACTACATGTCCCCTGCCTACTGTTTCAGTGACACAGTCAAATAAGTCAATCAGATTTGTTTGACACAATCCCCCAATGAACCCATGCTGCCTCTCATCCTGGAGGCCATGCTCTCAGATATTCCACCAACCTTTCCTTTAGTATGGTCTCCATGAGCTTGCTCACAATGGAGGTCAGACTGACTGGTTTGTAATTTCTTGGGTCATCCTTGGGACTGCTTTTGTGGAGGGGCACTACATGTGCTGTTCTCCAGTCCTGCAGTACCACGCCTGACTCTAGTGAACTATTAAATAGTTCTGCCAGTGGCTCTGCCAGCTCCTCAGCCACACACACACACGTAATATATATATATATATAAAAACAGTATAATATAGTTGCACTTCCCAGCGCAGATTTTTGCTTTTGATAAAAGGTTTTATCTGGGAGAAAAGCGTGAACACTTTCTAGAAATGATATTTTTACTGTCCTCCTCTAGCTACTTGTTGGACTTGGTTGGACAGATTATTAGAACTCTGAAACTAAATTCAGAAAATATGAAATCCAGCTGCTATGCTTATTGCCTGTTTTGTGTGATTTATATTTGTTCTTACTAGTGCTGTCTGTATGTTATTTACATTTGTTCAGCTTTTGCTGGTTACTTAAATTTTAATCCATTGAAGGAGAGGTAGTAGAGTGCTAATGAAATGGCACAGATTCTTGCCACTTCATTACCAACTTAATTCAAAATCAATTTTATTTTGTCAAATTAGCTTTATCACATAGTACTTTTGTCACAACGTGATCCATTAGAAGGACAGTCTAACAATTAGTCATATTGGACTAGGTCCTTACCAACACTACTTCAAACTAATGCCTAATTACCTCTAGACTATTGCTTGATTAAGCAGCAGCAACAGTATCATCTAAGATTGATTACTTAAATTGCTTAGTTGCCTAATTAAGTCAAACAAGGAAAGCCATGGATAACACAAAGAATTGTGCTCCGAAGTGATTAAACTGTATATTCACAAATTAATTTAGCAATTAGATTTCTACAAACACAAGTTAATTGCAGCACAAAGTTAATTATTGTTCAACCCTCTTCAGCTGATATTAACGTCCATTAACAGACACTTTAAAATATAACTGGAAGCTCCAGGAGAAGGTCACTTTTTCACTCTATGACAGAAACACGAGCAGTCTCTTCTTTTTTGAACAAGTATTTTTAAAAGTAACCTTTTGAATACAGAGTTTTACACTTGGATTTTGCCTTCTCGTTATAGCCTCAGGCATTCCCTGTTTGCTGAGACTGGAAAATTAAATCGTTTAATACTCTAAAACGTCCAATAACACAGTGGCCTTGATATTCAAACTGTGCCAGGCTGTGGCGCAAGCTTGGGTGCAGCGCAACTTGGCTGCGCAGGGGTGTGATCGGCGTTATTCAACGTGAGCCGCGCTGGCGGCACAGCATCGTTGAATATCGCACCTGGCCATCTGCAGTGTGCATGAGGCAGTGGCACTGCGCCAGTGCAAGTGGCCACAGTGGAGCATGGGGATGCACTAGCGCAAGTTCCATTGTGCTATGCACAGCAACCGCGATTTTCAAAACTTGACATGCAAATGGGGCCATAATGTATGCAAGGCGCAAATGGGGCCATTTGCATGTCATTATGGCCCCATTTGCATGCAGGTGCACTGATCCATCGATGACTTTTGCCTGGTACCCTGCCAGGCAGCAGCTGTCAGAACCAATGCCTCTGTAGCCGGCAATGTGCTCCACAGCCTGGTCACGGGCTGCAGTACAAAATGAAAGATAAATCCCTGGGGTCAGTGGACGCTGTCTGCCCTATCGTGGCATTTGTTAAAAAGCAGAACTATGTCAATATCCCTGGTGGTCAGTGGACCACTGACTGCCAGATCATGAGCATTTGTTAAAAGCAGAACTATGTCAATATCCCTGGTGGCCCAGTGGACGCTGACTGCCTGATCACGGGCATTTGTAAAAAAAATAATAATACCAATATTCCTGGTGGTCTAGCAGTACCCCTCCCCTCACCCACTGAGCCCACTGCCCCACTCCCCGGTTAGCCAGTGGTGTTAGCACCCCACCTGCTCGCCACCACCGCCCGCTGACGATACGTCGGAGGTTGCATTATTATCCACAGCGTGAGACACGGGCGGCAGCTCGACAGATCACACATTCCAGATATGTGAATGGATCATTCACATGTCTGAAATGGTGCAGCAGGCCGCACGCCCATTGGTCACGCCAGGACCAATGGGCGACAGCCCCACTGACAGTGTCAGCCAGCAGGTGGCGGGCAGGTGGGTGGGTGATACCACCGCCGGCTGACTGGGGAGCGGGTGTGGGCTCAGGGCTGGTGGGGAGGGGTACCGCTAGACCACCAGGGATATTGGTATTTGTTTTTATTACAAATGCCCGTGATCGGCAGTCAGTGATCCACTGGACCACCAGGGATATGGACATAGTTCTTTTTTAACAAATGCCTACGATCGGCAGTCAGCGGTCCACTGGACCACCAGGGATATTAGACATAGTTCTTTTTTAACAAATGCCTCACGATCGGCAGTCAGCGGTCCACTGACCACCAGGATATTGGACAGAATTCTGCTTTTTTTAAATGCCCACAATCAGGTGCATGGGGGCACCACCAGGTGCAGTGGGAGCTGGTAGGTGGCAGCCGCCATGTTGCACCCTGCAATGTGGCAGCTCACCTTTGAGTGGCTATCCGTTGTTCCTTTTTTTTTGGATCAACTTTGTGCTGGCACAGGTAGGGGTTATGCATGCATGGGTCTGCACATCCTGGGCTGAATATCGGGCTGTGCAGGGTATGCATGGGCATGCCTCCCCACCTGCGCCTGCATACACCATTGATGTGCTGTGGCACATCGGATTTGTGCCGCACTTTTCCTTTGAATATCGTGTGGTGAGTCAGTGGGTTGCACATGGTGCAACACTGCATGCCATGTGCAAACCCTTTTGAATATCTGGGCCAGTAAGTTTATATTTATATTTATATCTATGTTATCTGGCTAGCTAAATAAAATAAAGGGTATCAAATTACTAAAACATTTTATTATTTCTCTTTATTTTTGATTTCACTCCATAAGCCACAGATAGTAATCATAGCTCCATATTTTTATATTTTTATTTAGACAACTCCTGGCACATGGGGTTTTAGACTTCATATTAACTAGCAGCAAGTGTTTTCTTTCAACGGATTTGTAAAAATAGAAGCTGTAAGTGCGTCTTCTGCAGCTACTTGAGGCAGAGTTTTAAGTCAATGAAACCCGATAACTTGCTGCTACTGCTACTTATTTTGCTTTATCTAATCTTCTGTATTGAATCGCACAAACCACAATGAAGGTAAGAGAAATATTAGTGCATAAACAAAAATAAGCCTTGAATATTTGCTGGAACTCTGAAGATATCTGAGTATTTTAAAGAGGTAATTTTAGAGTTTTATAATTAATATTCAGGATCTTTCTATGTTGTAGATCCTGAAGCTTATTCTTAGGCTTGTTTTGTAAACATAGAATCTTTCAAGTTAAGGCTCCAAGTTGCATTTATACAGCTTCTATACAGCATCTAGCATATAATATTTGGCTTGAATGTATGCATATGTTATGGAGAACTAAGCAGCCTGTTTATAATATATTGAAATTAAATAGGTACTAAACAGTCCATTGTTACAGGCTTTAATTAAATTTACTTGTCAAGTTATTGAACACATACTTTCAAATATTACCACCTATTTGTTTTGTTTCATTACTTCTAGTTGTTTAAAGTCAATCAACTTCAAAAGACCTTTGGAACATTTTTAGACAGCAACGTTTGTGCAAATTTTTCTATTTCTAAGGCCTTCATGATTTTCCTGTATCCTGCAAGAAGGAAGGTCCTTCCAATTTAAAGACATATTTGAGCAGCTTAGCTGATTTCTGGACATAGATAAAATGAATAAAAGAAAAATTCTTCAGTTGTAGAGTGTGCTATTGGAGTGTAAGAACAGAAGTAGATCTGCATATCCTGGAATTATTTAACCAGCTTTATTTTTGACTCTGGATCAGCAGAAGACTCTCATATTGGCAGGTCATAAGACTGAGGTATAACAATAACAATTGTTTAACTCTTGGGCTGTTATTTTAATATTCAACTCAATATTTAACCTTTATTATTTCAAGGACATTTACTAACCATAGCTGTTATCCACTGCATTGTTGTATATTTATTATTATCCAAGAGTGTGTTCTATTGGAAATTGACTAGACTACTTGTAAATTTAAGACTCAAGCGTATATTCATAGGACTGCTGTCTGGGTGTCCACTTGCAAATTGTTCAATTCTTATTTTTTCAAAACTGTTTGCTTTGAAACTGACAAAAGTACTGGTTAATTATAGCTATTAAAATGGTAAGCATTATAAGTGGACTAAATTCCTCTGATGAAAAGAGCACTGTACCCGGGGTAAAAGTTGCAAAGATTAAATCTAAAGTTAAAATGAACTTTAAAACAAAAAGATTTAGAGAAATTGATGGCCAAAAGTACAACAACTTCCATTACCATTATGTTTAGACAAAATCAAATGATACTTTAAGGATGGTGTAGGTGAATCAGAGAATATATGCTCAACTCTGATTTCAATGGAGCATCCTGACGCCTTGCACTTAAAACACCAGAAGATAATTTTCAAGGAGATAGTGTACCTTATACAACTAGTACCTTTGAAGATTCAATTTCAAGTATCATCTCAGAGATGGATGGTACAAAAAGAGATATCTTGACTAATGTACAAAGAAATGTTAGTATTCGTATGGAAAAAGGAGTTGGGCCTTGAAAACCTGATGTTTATGTTTTAGAAGTTAGTGACACCTTAGAACAAAGGAAGGATACAGTAATAAAAAGGGCTTGGAGATTTCAGATAAGGAACTAAAAATAGGTAAAAACATTGATGTAATTGTAAGCAGAAATACAAAGGATAAAATAATAATGGACTCAACTCGAGCAACTAAAAATGATTTAGTATGGTCTCCAAGTTTTGTTCAAAAGCAGGACCTATCAACAGCAACACAGGAGATAGATGAATTAATGAAAAATTTAAGACTAATTTATAAGGTGAATTATATATATTGCAAACAAAAAAGAGGTGGAGTCACAAACTCATATTGTAAATGTGACTTAAAAACAGAAGATGACTTGAAGCACGTGTTATTATATTGTCCATTATATGAGAGACAAAGGAAGTATTGGCTTGGTCCTGTTCTGAAGCATTATAATACACTGCATGACAAAGTACAGATTTTAAAAAAATATTTTCAATACAAATTATATAAATGCACTTCAACGGCTGGTGAATTATCTAAAAAGAGTGATATTGTGAATATGTTAAACTGTTATATATCTAAGATTACATGTAATTCTCAATGCACTTTACTATTGTATATTTAAAGATGGAAGAACTATTAAGCACTCTATTTGCAATTTTAATTAATGTCTATGTAACTATGAATTTTGTAATGGCATATATTCCGAACAATAAAAACTTTTGTACCTTGTACCTTGTACCTGATATGACAAGTTGATATACCTCACCAGGCATTTGCATAACTGAGTCATGTGCTCTATGACATTAACATGTCCCACCTCCTTCCCTTTTTCCCAGTGTTCTTTAACCACATCCAGTGGCCCCTCGTGTTCCTCCCATACAGTAATGAAAAAGAGAAACCAGTGGATTTTCTCAATGTTTTACTCTGCCTACTTGCAACAGCTTTGATCCTCTCATAAACTTAATTGAAGATACCAGCAATAGTTCAGCCAACAATACACTTGTAATAGCCCCATTGAGAATAACTGTGGATCCTTAGCTAAGAACCTATGCACTGACAATCCTCTGGGAACTACTTATGGGTCAATTAATGCTAAAAACAATCTGATGGAAGTACACATTTTACCATCTCTTAGTGAAGTCATAGAGTGTGTTGAGATGGAGACACCTAATTTGAATGAAAACCTTGCCTCAGTTCACCCTCAAGAAATCTTTGTACTGGGAGATTCTATGATTTCTAAACTTGATAGACAAATTTGTGAGGTAAATAAAGCCACACGCACCGTGTCTTGTTTCTGTGGAGCTACACTCCAGGACATTACTAAAATGACCACACAAATTCTTCAAAATAGTACAGATCCTTTGGTAATAATTCATGCAGGAATAAACAATATATGCAAACAAAGTCTACAACAGATCAAAGAAGCCTTTGTAGGACTTATTAATATCTTAACTGAAGAAGGGGCACACATAGCATTTCCTGAACTACTTTCAGCACCTAGGGCTGATAGTAACATGGAAGCAAAGATCAAAAAAATTAACAACTGGTTAAGGGCATGGTGTTTAAAACAAAGCTTAAAATGCTTAACATACTGGGAACAGTTCAATAATAATTGGCAATTCTATTTAAGAGATGGCCTGCATTTGAATAAAAAAGGATCTACACTACTAGGAAACTCAATTAATGAAGAGATCACATCCTTTTTAAACTTATAAAGGGGGAGGGAAGGCTTGTCCTATTGATTCTGAAATAACACCCTAACCAGTTCAGGAAAATGAACAGAACATTGTCCTATAAAAAGTAAAAATATAAAACAAAATCTTAATATACAACATTCCAAACTAAATATCCTATTATTAAATGCAAGAAGCTTAAACAATAAGATTGATGAACACAGTTTAACTTTAGTAACTAGGAAAATTGGCATATGTGGGGTAACTGAGACTTGGTTTACTCAAGAATTTTGGGGACAGAATATCCCAGGTTACACTTTATTCACTAAACATTGTGGGCATACTGGGGGGGGGGATGTTGCAGTCTATATTAGAGAAGGAATAAATTGTTATGAAACATACAATGACATCCTAAACCCTGATTGTATAGAATGTGTGTGGGTTAAATTATTATTAGAACAAGAACCTATTACCTTGGGCATTTGTTATCGCCCGCCCTCTTTAGATAAGGAATGTAATAATTTATTTCTGTACTATATTCAGAAAATCAATCCTCTTGATAATATTATATTAATGGGTGACTTTAATTATCCAGGAATCAACTGGGACACACTAATGGGCTCTAGTCAACAGGAAGCTAAATTTCTTGAATTAGTTATTTCCATGGGCCTGGAACAACTTGTACTTAATCCAACTAGAAAAGCTAACATTTTGGACCTAATACTTACTAACATTTATGAACAGACAGAATCCTCAACAATTGTTGCCTCTAGGGATAGCGATCATTGCATGGTATTATGGGCAATTAATTATTGTGTGATGAATGTTAAAGATATTACCGAAATGAGAAACTATTCTAAAGCTAATTACAAGGAAATAAAAACATATCTAATGGAATGGAATTGGGAAAAGGAACTGAAAGAGTTACAAGTAAAACAAATATGGCAATCAGATTATGGACAAATTGAGTTACTGTGTCAACAAATGGATACCTATGCGCAGAGAAAATATTTCAATCACAAAAGACTTCCTATATGGTTTTAATCCAAAATTAAAAAACTTATAAGATCAAAAAAGAGCCTTTAACAAATACAAAAAGCACAAAACTGTAATTAACTGGAACAGGTTCAAAACAAAAGCAAACAAAACTAAACAAGTAATTAGAAAAGCAAAAAAAGAAATGGAGCTCAGACTAGCTACTACCAATAAAGATAATAAAAAGCAGTTCTTTAATTATATTGGCTCTATGAGAAAGAACTCTTCAAAAGTGGGTCCACTATTAATAAATAATAAATTAATATCTGATGAACTGAGCATGGCTAACGAATTTTCAATAGATACTTTACTAGTATTTACAAAGCTAATGAAATTATTGATTCTAAAATCCCCAAATTCAAGAAAGTCTGGATGTAATTACAATTCCAGAAGTATATTCTGCTATAAACTCCTTTAAGTCTTCTTTATCTGCAGGTACTGATGGTTTTCCTTCCCAATTTTAAAGAAATTTCTTAAGAAGTAGCTGGTGCCCTAACACTACTGTTCAATAAATCAGTCTACACTGGTATAGTAATAGATGACTGGAAAGAAGTCTGGGTCATACCTACTCACAAGGGAGGAACAAAACAGAGGGTGGAACAATATGACCGAATAGTTTAACGTCCTGCATAGGAAAATTTTGGAAAACTTATAACGTATGGAATTAATATGCACATCACAAGGAATGGCCTAGAGGGACATTACACAGTATGGTTTTGTTGCTGGTAGATCTTGTCAGAGCAACCTGATTAATTTCTTTGAACCTATTAGTGCCGCCCTGGATGCAGGGTTCCTGTGGATGTTGTTTTTCTCGATTATGAAAAGGCGTTTGACTCAGTTTCTCATAAGATCCTAATAGAAAGCTTGGTCAATATTGGTTTGCATAAAAATATAGTCAGTTGGATCTCCGCATGGTTAACTGATAGACGACAACAGGTAAATATTAGGGGTTATACTTCAACCTGGAGCAAGGTGACTAGTGGTGTGCCTCAGAGGTCGATCCTTGGCCCTACTTTGTTCAATATTCTCATCTCAGGTATGAAAACCAAGAACTGGGTTTGAGTCAATAAATACGCTGATGACACTAAGTTGGGGTGTATTGTTAATGATTGTACATCTATTTCTATGTTACAAGGAACCTAAATGATTTATTCAATTGGGCTATGAAACATAAACTTAATTTTAATATTGCCAAATATAAAGTTATGCATTTTGGATTTAACAACAGATGTGCTAACTATTATCTGAACAACCTTTTACTGAACAAAGTAACTACTGAAAAGATCTGGGCATTTTATCACTAATAACTTAATATTTTCTGAACACATTCAAAAAACATCCCAAAAATGTCATAGATTAATAACTTGTCTATTTAAAAATATTAAATCTAGAGAACCTGAAGTCTTACTTCCTATTTATTGCAGTGTAGTAAGATCAAATCTAGACTTTTGTGCCTCTTTTTCTGCTCCAACCTTGGTAAAGGACAAGATACTAGCTGAAAAAATACAGAGAAGATTTACCAGACTAGTGAATAATTGTAAAACTTTATCATATAACAGTAGATTACAAAATTGGAACTTTATTCCTGGAATATCTTTCTTTAAGAGGGACTTATGCCTAATCTATAAAGCTTCAGGGACAATTCTGTGGCTGAAACAATATGCTTAGAATGGTATAAGAAAAGAAATAACACCAGATCCCATAAACTACAATTAAAATCAGTCACAAATAGGTCTAGTAGTGGATATCAATTTTTATCCAGAGAATAGTGCAGACTTGGAATTCACTGCCCTTGAAATAGTATACAGTAGTTCCTTCCAGTTATTCAAAAAATCTTGACATTTTTATGGGTAATAAAAATATGAATTCCATCCAGGTTAGGGATGGCGAGTTCATTATGGGCTAGTCCCTCAAACTCATATATACCTATGAACCTATGAACCTATGCTTGAGGGATTTCTCTGTAAGCAAAGATTAAATAGGGAGGTACCAATCCCAATCTCTATTCTTTACATACTTCCCCAACATTCTCTTTAATATCTGATTAAACCTCTACGAGGCTGTCAGTCTGTGGGTGATGTGGGAAGTATGCCCTGCTACCACACCTAGCAGATGGTACAATTCTTTTAACCGTGTGCATTAAAGTTACTCCCTTGATCAGTAAGTATTTCCTGGGGATTTCCATGTGGCTAAACACCTTTGCTGGCTCCTCTGCTATCCTTGGGGCAGTGACAGTACTCATGGGGATAGCTTCTGGGTAGCTAGTAGTGTAATCACATATGACCAGTACAAATCTCTTACCTTTGGGGCTCTTATCCAGGGGCACACTCATCCATGGCTATCCTGTTAAAGGGTTAGTTATAATAGGGATGGGCTGTAGTGGTACTCTATTCCTTTTCCTGCCTGAGCTACCTTCTGACACTCAGCACATGCTTTAAAATACTCAGCTATGTTTTCATGGATAGAGGTCCAATAAAACCTGGTAATATCCTTTTCAGGGTGCTACCTCTGGGTGTACTGATGGAAAGGCAAAACCCCATCAGCAAAATCCCCACAATGAAATTTTGACAAGTTTTGAAACTGTCGCTGTGGGAGACCCAGTCGAAATTTCACCTTTTCACAGAGTTTTGCCCCAGTTAACTCTGACTCAGAGTTAACAATCTATAGAAGAGATAGTGGTGGGTGCAGCTCCCGCATTGATTTGAGGCCTCAGGCCCCACTATAAAACAGACCATTGTCTGACAGAAGAAATTTCAAGAGAACAATGTTGTCGGCGTCGGCATAGGTAAACCCTCTCTCTGCCTGCTTGGCCTGCTAAAGGGGTGTCATGTGCCAGATACATGATTTGGGAGTGTAAATTTTCTGGAACCATTAGTTGGTCTGCTACCTCTTCAGTTCTGAGGTTAGTGTATTCTCTGTATAGTATTCCCTATTTTACAACAAACTGAGGGGTGCTTTTTCCACTCTCTTTTCCACCTGTGAAAAAAAGGTTTAAGTAAAGGGTCTGCTTTTGCTTATGCTGCATATCACATTTGAAAGTATGTCACATCTGGCTGTACACCAGCATGAGTATCAAACCAGTCCTTCTTTAGCTTCCTCTTCTCTGCCTTAGTTTTATGGTCCTTGCCAGGATCCTCAAAAACATCATCATCAAATGGGAACACAGATGATAAATGTCCCTGCTTCACTTGAGCTCTGGTGGTTACTGCAATTACAGCAGAGTCTGAGTGGCATGACAATGTATAAATGAAGCAAAGTCTAGGTGGTCATGCCCGATAACAACTGGCACAGGTAGTCAAGGTACCAACCCCACTTCTACCTCATGTATCATTTCCTGAACAATAATTTGTATGGTGGCTGTAGGGTAGCAATGGGTATCACCGTGCACCCAGATGTCTGCTGTATCTAGTCCTTTACTATTCCCAATCACTAGATCTGATCACACATGAGTACGAATGCTCTCTGAATCAATCAGTCCCATCATCTTTTTTTTTTAACCAGGAGAGACACACTAAGCTGAAAGCTTGTTTACAGGTGCGACCTGGGAGCAGAAGGAAGTTAAGTGCCTTGCTCAGGGTCACACAGTGTGCAAGTGGGAGCTGTGGGATTCCAACCCAGGTCTCCAGATTTGCAGCTCAGAGCCTTAAACCACTGCACTACACTGCCTGCTCTGATCCAATCTGCAGAGTAGTCATAAAGTGACTCCAGTTCAGTAAGGCTACGTGAGCTGTCTCTTTCTTTATATTAGGACATTTCTTACATAATGGGCTGGATATTCAAACTTCGCCATTCTTGGCAAGTATGCGCTGCTCAAAAGAGATTGCAGCTGGGTGCGGCGGGGTGATATTCAATGGAGTTGGCGCTATTGAGCAACCCTTGAATATCGCCCTCAATACAGCCACACTGTGCATGCATAGTGAACCACCCCTGGGTGGTCAGAGTGGAGCATTCAAATGCAGTGGTGCAAGTTCCATTGCGCCATGTGCAAATTCCGATATTCAAAGGTGACATGCAAATTGGGCCATAATTCATGCAAAGGCGATGGGGTCCATTTGCATCTAATTATGGCCCCATTTGCATGCCATTAGCATGCAGGTGCGTAATCCCGACGACTTGTGCCTGGCGCCCTGTCAGACAGCAGCCCGTTGGGGACAACGCCCTGCAGCCCAATCACGGGCATGAAGTACATTTCCCCCACTAGCCCGATCGCGGGCAGAATGAAGTTCAACCCCCACTTATCCTGATCGCGAGCAGGTGGAGTTCAGATTCCCCAAGAACCAATATCCCTGGTGGTCCAGTGGACTGCGAAGCCGAACACGGGCATAAGAGTCAAACCCACCCCCCAAAGTCCAATTTACCGTGATCTGATGGCCCCCACCCCACCCACCCATGGAGCCCCACCACCCCGCTTCTCCCCATCAGTCGGGCGGGCAGCAGCACCCCACCCGCCTGCCACCCCACCGCTCGACTGACAGCTCAGTAGGGCTCCATGCCCATTGGTTCAGAGCAGAGCCAATGGGCATGCAGCCCATACCATACAAGCAGTCCAGAATAGCGGGCTGTGCAGTTTATGCATGGTTTCCTCCCCTCCGGTTGATCATGCCTTCATTAGCATTGCGCTGTTGCTCAGCATGGTTGGGGGCGCCAACTGCCTCCGGCTGAATATCGCAGAATGGCACAATTTCAGACTTGTGCAGGCGCAACCCTATTGCACATGGCGCAATCCTTTTGAATATCCAGCCCAATGTCTCGTCTTTTGGCACCCATGACATACAATCTCTGCTACAGGAATTCACCCCCACTCTCTGCTCTCCAGTCTTGTTTCACTGAGGCTGGATTTGACAGTTTATAAGTAAAACTATTCCTTACTGGATTGCTGGTGGTTGTAGCTGCTGATGTCCCTTGGAGTCCTCTGGGTTTGGATGGTTGGGCTGACAGAAAGTCTTCTGCCAACATGATGGTTTAATTAACAGAATCAGGATTACGCTACTGAACCCAAAGTTGTACATCCTGTGGTAAAACTTTAATTAACTGTTCAATAATTACCACCTCAGAAGTTGGTCCTTGCTCTTGTTATCTGGCTGCAACCATTTGTAGCAGAGTTCTTGAGATGGGCATAAGTCTCTTGGGGTATCCAGTGACTGCATTTTAAGAAACCTAAATCTCTGGTGATAGGTTTTAGTGTTTATGTCACAGTGCCTGAGGATCTCCTGCTTCACATGGTCATAGTCCTCTGCCTCTTGGGAATCCATGTGGCTATAAACCAACTGGGCACTGCCTGTCAGCTACGGTGCCAGTCAAACAATCCGCTGTTCCCTTGGCCATAAGCATGTTTGAGCAATCCTCTCAAATGTTTTAGGTTAGGCTTCAATGTCATCACTGTCTGTAAGTTAAGACAGTTTAATGTCTTTGGCCTACTGACTCTTTCTGTTTGCCCTGTATTGATGGCATGCAAGACCATCATGGTATCAGACCATTTGGCATCTTGCCTTCTCTGTTCAATGTCTCTATCTCTCCACTCAATGTCTCTATCTCTCTGCACATTGTCTCTATCTCTTTCCATCTGCACATGTTTTATGCAGAGCCATTTCAACAACTCCCTACATCCTCAGCTGGAGCATCTTCAAGAGGAGGCAGTTCCTTCAATTCTTCCTAGTCCTCTTGCATCTCTTCTCATCTTCAGGCTTGGCCTTCCTCCTAGCTCCCAGGTCCAGTCCAGGCAGTAGCTTCTCTCCCAGGCTGTCAGCTATGGTGCTAGTCACACCTTCACAGACTTTCTTCTCTGGGTTCTCCTCTGGCAACTCCTAGTGCATCAGTCCACTTGGGATATTTTGGTGATATCCACCAGAAAACGTCTCCCTAGCCCAGTCCAGATGTTTCCAGCAAGTTCATCCCATTTCTAAAACCATGTCTGTGAAGTGGTTACAGGATAACAGATGGACCAGACACAGAACTTCAGGTTCAACACACAATCTCTTTGTGATGTTTATTTAAAACACGGGGCTAATCCTATGCAATGGCATATCCCTTCTTCAATACATCACTTTGCAGTAACAGACTATGTATGTCCTTCTTCTGCACCTATTCAGCACCCACTGATCTATTAATCTACTGACCTAGTTCTTTAGATAAAATTATTTAATTTCCTATGTTGGTCTTGTGTGTTTGGGTGATGGGGAGCTCAAAAAAGAAAAAAAACAAAAAACAAGATAAAGACAAAGAACCTCAGCCCAGAAGCACTGAAGCAAGAAAAGGGCATTTACAATAAAGCCAGATGTCAAAGAAACACAACAGCACACATACCCCCATAATGCAAAGCACCATGGGATGTATATGCAAATCACCATGAGATTTTCGGTTGGTTCAGCTCAAAGCAGGAATGCAAAGCCAAAAGGGTCTCTTAAACAATCTGTAATTTACATGCATTTAAACAACACAATGGAGGTTTTCTGATATCTCTACCCCAGTAACTTAATTTTTATAATACAGTCCCCTAATAACATTTTACCATTATCAAAAACACCTAGTGCCGTGGTAATTTCAACATTTACAGATTTCACACACATAATGCATATGCATCAAAGTATTTTATGACATACAGTAGTGCTATTGCATACTAAATCCAACAACGAGGAACATGGACTCTTGTCTTACTGTACATCAGCTCAGAGATCACCACAATAACCTTCCTGTACAATGACCTGAGAGGGAAAAGGAAAATTAAAGAGGACACTATAGCATAGTCAAGATAGGGGAGGGGGTACCCATAGGTGGACAACCTTATGGACTAGAAATTGTAAAGGATAGATTAGGCTAATAAACAGAAGAACTGTTGCAACAGATTTAAGAAAAGGTCAGTCCTTAAGAGTGGCAGGATCTCCCTGTCACACAGAGTACAAAATAGAACAAGAGGCATTGACAGACACCAAACAGGAAATGGAATTAGGAGTAATCATAGCTGATGATTTTCAAGGTGGTGGTACTGCAACAAGTTAGCAGGTAGGGCCAGCAGGGCTGCAGCTATGAATTTTGGGCCCCAGAGAAGTCACTTGAAATAGGCCCCCATTTCCAAAACAAGCTAATGCCAGGCATAATGCCAGCTCCTCAGGTGGGCCCCTCCTGAGTTCAGGGCCCCGGACAACTTCCCCACTTTTCCCCCCATTACTGTGGCACTGAGGGCCAGTGAGGTGCTTGGGTTCACAAAGAGGGTATCATCAGCAGAAGGAGAGAGGTGGTGTTGCCACTGTATAAATTACAGGTGAGAACCCATCTGGAAACATAGAAACATAGCAATATAGACTTTGACAGGAGATTAGGGCTGCTTGGCCCACCCAGTCTGCCCATTTTCCTACCTATTGGATAAGTTGCAGATCCTAGTTAACACAGCCTACTTCTTCCTAACCCCACCAGAATTGTCTCATGTCTGTCCCAGGCATTCTTGAATTTGCACACTGTTTTTGACCCCATGACCTCCTCAGAACACCATCCCATGTGTCCATCACCTCTCCGTGAAAAAATATTTCCTCACATTGCCCCTGAGCCATCCCCCCTCTATCTTCAAATTGTGCCCCCTTGTTATTACACATCTCTTTTTCTGAAAGATGCTACCCTCTTGGACTTTGTTGATTCCCTTGAGGGACTTGAAAGTTTCTATCACATTCCCTCTCTCCCTACTTTCCTCAAGGGTATAGATATTAAGCTCTATTGTCCAGTTCTGGAGATCACATCTCAGGAAGGACATAGACAGAGTGGAAGCAATCGAGAGGATGGCAACTAAAATGGTGCAGGGTCTGCATCGAAAGCCCAAGGAGAAGAAACTGAAGGACCTCAATATGTACACCATGGAAGAGAGAAGGGAGAGGGTGGGTATGATAGAGAACTAGAAATCTCTCACAGGGGTAAATAAGGTATGGGGGGAGTATTTTACAGGGGAAAAGATACACAAGAACAAGGGGGCATCTAAGGAAGCTGAAAGGCGGTAAATTCTAGAGAAATGTGAAGAAGTACTGTGGGAGGGTACTGCATTTGCAAAAAGAAAACAGACATCAGGTGTCGGGCTTAACACTAGGGCTGGGTGAAAATTAGCAAATTACAGTTTCATGGCATTTTCATGAAATCTTGTGAAATTTTGCAGAATTATCTGGATTCTTTAATTGGTCATACCTTGGTTAGTGTTATGGCTAGAGATCTGAAATATATACTGCTTTGAGAAGTCCCTAAAAGTATATCAAATTTTGTGATATTTGAAAGAGGGGCAGGGAAGTTAAAGTGGCTCAAAGTCTGGCAATTTATTATTCATGAGAAAATTTATATTAATATTTCTATTCTTATGACTTAGCCATCTTTGAAGCTAGATAATTAAAATCTATATGCATAGTTTCTTGAAAGAGTCTTAGAAACTGCTAAGTAGAGAGTTAGTTACATAAATCGTTATTATTGTAGTTCAAAATTTCATATTTTAAGTATTTGTTAAATTGTGTAAACATTTTCAAAATATCTATGGATGTTTACAGCTCCACTGCTATTACAGACACACACTTAAGATTTGGCATGCATATCCAATGTAAATATGTCCTGGAATGTAATTAAGCTGAATAAATGTGGCCTTAATAGGTTAACATGTATTGTGCATACTTTAGAAATGACTAATTATCAAAATGTGCTCAACAATTCATGGATGCGTGATAGGTAATGCCAATAGAATTCCACTTGTGGAATTTAACTTTCAGAAATAATTTATCACCACTGAATTACTTAAACTGCACTAGCATCATAGACCTAGAATGCTCCTCTAACACTGCTGTGACAGTTATGCCCAGCATCATGCTCCACCATGAATAAAGATATCCAGACACCTCTGTCACAATGGCCTTAGTCACAACTAGTTGTAAGGCTAGTTGTAAGGCTTGGCATCACTTGGTGCCACTCTTTTCAAATAGTAAAAGAAAAATACATTGTTATCAACAGGGTTGTTAAAGAGTCAGCAGGTGGCAGTGTGCAGAAACAATGCTGTACATGCATGTACTTCCACAAGTCATTAAGTCAGTCAGCTGTAGTAGTTAGCTGACATATTAATAGAAGATAAGCTAGTGCATAGTGATGTCCATGATTGTTCTTCATGGTTACTCACCAAGATAATGATCTGACACTTGGCACCTCTATACTTTTACTATGGAGTCTTCTGAATGCTACCTATTGCCACTTTACCCAGCCTTTACCTACCTCTAAAATGGCATCTCAGTCATATGACTGCGAAAAATATATGGACATGGCTTTGACAAATTTATAACAATATTCCACAATTTCACACAAGCTCATGAAATTAAATTTTAGTTTCTGATGTTAACTTAGAGTCTTTGGCTACTTAAGTTATAATTGATCCAGCCTCTGAGCAAGAGATTACAGTGTTGACAGAGACAGCCTCTTTATTCCATATTGATTTTTCTGTTGGCTGGCAGCCTGTATTCAGGGATCTACCCTGTTCACAGAGCTATAACCTGATCAGGCTGAACCCAACCTTATTTAGTTGGCTATCGGCTTTATATTCCACATTTTCTCCCCTCCCACTTCCCATGAAGGAGGCCATGCCTCAGTCAGTCTTGCACAACACAACTTCCTCTGTGGCAGGAGAAAGCTCCCTGCCCAACCACAGGGGTCACTGTCTTGGTGGAAGCTGCTGCCAACTCTTCCAGACTGATATGTTCTGTTGGATGGCACCTGTCTCATCCATGGCCTGCCTCTCCAAATGACTTCCTGGGCTCACTTCTCAACCCAGGTTGTCAGCATGGCAGCATGAAGCTCTGCTGTTGGGCCATGGAGGTTACCTCAAAGTCAAATATTCAGTGAACCTAACAAAATGTGTGATATTCTATTCTCTAGTTTTAAATCTATCATGGTTTACCAGTTCTGCAGTTTATATAATTGCAAAATGTAATTGTAAACTTTCTGAAAGTTTGGAGGCTTATAATTCAGTCACCTTTAAAGACTGAGAGTTGAAACTTGGTACAGTTCTGCACAGACCTTAGAAGAGTCATTATATTTTTCATTTTACAAAAGTTCCTGGGCTCAGTCTACAGTGCTGCCCAGGAAGTGTGGAGCACATGATTCCTGTTTCACTCTCTCAGTGGTTTCAGTCCAAGGGGATCTGATTTTTATTTAATAAGCTCCCTTGCTGAAGCTAAATATATGTTTTAATCCTGCCCCTTTTGAGAGTGAAGGCTGACAGGATTGTTGTCTCAGGACTCAGCAGTTTCCATATGGACCAGAGACTTTTGCATAGCTAACTTCCTGCCAGCTAGCAGTGCTGGGCTATTTGCATGCTTTCCTTCCTGTCCACCAAACACTATGTTGTCAAGAAAATGAAGAAGGAAGAAAATATATAAAGTCTGTTGAAAGTGCTTGTACGTGTAGAGCTTCAGAGCTTCCTCAGCAAGCCTCTATTTAAATATATGCTCCAAGGAGCAGACCTAATGCTGTCTTGGGCGTGGAGAAAAGGAAAAGATGAAGGAGAAGCAGAAGTCCTTGTCCTAGATGCAATATCACAAGGACCAACAGATTTCAAATTCTGACTTGTATTAAGACCTTTCTTGCTCTGTCCACTCTGTGTCATAATATCACCCTCTCCAATGTAGTTGTTAAGTATATTTGGGCTATCATTTGCTTGAAAAAACTGAACAGAAGAAAACATTTAAAGCCTTAGCTATCTTAATCTCATTTGTCAATAGGTTTCCCTTAACTGTTATGGGATCCATCATAGTTTTGTCTGTTTTCCTGGAATTTAAGTAAATCAAAATAGCCTTAGTTTTATTTCGTATTCCGTTTAGCATTTTTACTTGCTTGTTTCAAGGTCTTTAAATTTTGCTTATGCTTGTTTTTTATTACCCTAACAGGGATATTTAATGAATAATTTGTATGTATTCTTTTTCTTCACAGACAATATAGCAATCTGTTACAAACGCCGTGGTGGTATCTTACCTCCCTTAATGTAAAATGGCTTATGTGGGATATACATTTTTTGGAGTTTTTATTCATTTGTTTTTTCAGCACAGCACAGCATTCATTTGCACTTGGTTTTGTACCTCAGTTACCACTTCCAATCTTTTACATTTTCTTTGATTTTGTCAGAAATTCCTTTTATTATAGTTATTAATTTTTTTTATTCTTTGGTAACCTGGTAAGGCTCATTAGGCGTACATTCTTGTTTTAGGGCAATCCAGAAGCACTGGGGATATTAAGTGAATCACTCAGTCACATAGTATGCAAGTGGAGGTTGTAGGAATGCAACCCAGGAACTCTACTGGATGTACCAAGCTTATTCACAGCTCATTACTCTAACCTCTAGGTTATACTGCCAGCCTCTGTTACAATAAACTGTTCTTTCCTGTGTGTATTTATAATATCTTACAATCTGTAGCAGAATAGCAGCATGATTTCTGTAATCCAGTTTCACAAAGTTTATAGGAGTATGTGTTGATTTTTATTTATCAATGCCAGATGTAATATACTGTATTTAACTCCCTAGTAGGTTCTTCGATAATTTGGGAAAGACTATATTCCCCAGCTGTGTCCTAGAACTCATTTCCTGATGTGCTGGTGGCTTCATCCTTGTGCCAATCAATATCAGGCATGTTAAACTCACCTAAGATATGCATATCTCCCTTTTAGAGTATGAGTTGATTTCATGTAAATAATCTTGGAAGACTTTGTTCCTGGAGTGTGTGTGTGTGTGTTGTGTGTTGTGTGTGTGTGTGTGTGTGTGTGTGTGTACATAGATAGATACAGATAGATTGATAGATAGATGATAGATAGATAGATAGATAGATAGATAGATAGATAGATAGATATATTCATTGCAATAAAACTATTACTGCACCACTTAGAGTTCAGTTTAAGCAACAAAACTAGGAAATGTGTATTAGAGTTTTCAACCCTAACTCCCCACCTACACCTCCCGAGCAGCAAAAGAAAAAAACAGGATTTTTGCTCTCCTGCATCTTGCCAAATCAGTGCTGGGCTTTTCCTTGTGTTCTCAACCCTAATGTTCACCCTCTCTCCCCTACCCCATAGTCTCTTGTCCAAAGCAGTAGGTACAGCTCCATGCCAGTGCATTCTTTATATTGATATTGTCTTCAAAGGTACAGAACTATGTCTCACCACATATTGCCAACAACCTGTGGGCCCTGCCTAAAAAAAGAACACATCACATCTGACCTTCTTTGCTCAGGGGAGGGGGTCAGCATTAGGGTCAAGAAACCCCAAGAAAGAGTCCACTACTGATTTATCAAGACTCAGGCAAGCCAAAACACTAATGTATTTTCCTTTTGCTGTTTGGGTGTGCAGGTGGGGAGCTAGGATTGGAGACTCTAACACCACATTTCCCTACTTTTGTTGCTTTAAGCTGAACCCTAACTAGTACATTAATGCAGTTTTTGCAATGAATTTCCTTTCACTGGAGATAATACAACTGTATCTTCACTAACTCAGGTCCCTTCAGGACCTACAAAAATGCCTCCATGTGGGCATGGAAGCACAGGGCCTTATGGGCCCTGGCTTCCATGCATGTATAGATCAGATGCACAGGGTCCTTTGGACCCTACACCAAATGTGGAGTCCATCAGGATGGAAGTGCAGGACCCCTTGGGCCGCCAGCTGTGTATGAATATAGATGCAGATATGCAGGGCCGTCGAGGCCATGCCACAAGTGAGGAGTACATGTGGAGCATAAGCACAGATCCTTGCAAGTCTTGCAGTTCTGTGTTTTGACAGATGTAGATGCACAGGAGTCCATGTGGGTAGAAAAATAAAAGTCCAAAATCTTGTTTCATCAGTCCACCTTCTTCTTTTGTGTCATTTTGTCACCTCATGAAAGAGGATGGCTCGGACAAAAGAAGAATGAAAAACTAAGTCCGGAATCTTCTTTCATGAGAAGGCATCCTCTTTTGTGAGATTTTTTTTTTACCATAATAATTTCTATTAAAACAAATAATATACAATAAGTAGGAAAAGTAACAGCATAATATACATGAAAATCATTTCAAATGGATACTCATGAAAACAATTTTAACTACTCAGGAAGTTAATTACAAACACAGTAATGATAAATAGGTCATGAATAAATAAACAAATAGAAAAGTAATTGAATAAATAAGGTTAAAACTATTATTAGCATGAAAGCGATAACAGCAGAGCTGGATTAGCCATCCATGTATTGATGAATAGTAGAATTTCTATAACAGTTCTGGACACCTGACATAAAAGTTTAGATATTGGCTAATTGTAGGAAGGGGCTCCATATACTGCATGTACAGACTTATCTATTCTGTCAGAAAGCATATAGGAGATTCTTTCATTGTTTGCCATATAACTCATCATGTTAGACCATTTAGATAAGGGAAGGCACCTTGGGATCCTTCCAATGCTCACATATTCAGCGTTTGGTGCAGACAGCAGCTAATGAAAGCCATAACTATTGGTGATAAGAAAGGGGAATGGTTGATTGGAAAATTCCAAGGATATAAATAAGAGGGGGAATGAGGTAATGCAGTTAATAGTGAAACTTTGCATGCATTATGAATCTCATCCCAATATGCACCAAGGGAAGGAAAGCCCCACAACATATGTGATAGAGTGATGCCTGATTTCTGACATCTCCAACAGTCAGTACTGGTTGAAAACCTAGTTCTACACATTTGGTGGAGACATATAAAACTGATGCAGTATTTTCATGTTGAATTAGTTTGCCTTGAATATCTCTATTGCCATGGTAAGCGTGTTCCCAGGTGGAACTCCAATCTTGGTCAGATATGGATGTATCCAGCTCAGTTTTCCATTTCAGTCTGGCTGAAGAAGTCAGAGATGAAGATGAGAGTGATGGTGAAGAATTTATTCACAGAGTTAGCACCCTTCTTTAAGGGTCCTATTTTGACAATTTGATCCCACTCACTAGTACTGGGAAGAGAGAATCCACAACAGAAAATGTTCTTTAAGTAAGGACCTAAATTGCAGATAATAGTGGAAGTGAAACCAAGGTAGGTGAAATTTCTCCTTGATTTCTGAGAATGACATAAATGAGTTGTTGGACAAAAGGTCACTAATTCTATTAATACCAGCCAGTGACCAAGATTGTGAACTAACAAAAGAAGATGTCTTCTCATGAAAGAAGAATGTGACAAAAAACTAACTCGAAAATGTTGTTTCATAAGAAGCCATTCTCTTTCGTGAGATTTTCTTGACCTCATAAAAGAAGATACCTTCTCATAAAAGAAGAATAAGAAAAAAAATAATTCCAAAATCCTCTTTCATTAGATTCAGTTCTTGTTTTGTATAACCCTATTTCTCTTTCATGAGTCTCACAAAAGAAGAAAATTAGCTCAAGAAAGAAAAAAATTAGGGATGTTCCAGAAACACATTTTGGGATCAACCTAAACAGGACCAATTTACCTAGATTCATTGGTTTGTGTGTATCCAGAGCATCATTTTAATCCATTTTGAAACAATGTTTGTTTTTTAAACATAAGCAAGATGGCTGCCATGCAAAATAATTTTTTTTCACAAGAGACATCTGGCCTCATGAAATAAGTATCATCTTTCACATGGCCAAATTCTTCTTTTGTACCAAACATCTATCCAAAAGACCCTACTGAGCATGCTTGGAACCAACATTTCAAATTCTTGTAATTTGGGAATGGATTAATATTTTTTACCAAACCAACAAAGGCACCATTCTAGGGCTATCCCTTTCTTCCCTGAAAATCTCTGAACAAAATTCCAAACCATCTGGACTATAAGTGATGACAAAAAAACCAGCAAAAAAAACCAGATTTTTCCTAAAAATTGCACTATCTGGATCTTGGAATCTGCAATCTGACTGGAATGAAACTTGCCAAATTAAAAGACCTTGGCCCACGGACTATGCATGCAAAATTTTGTGCAATTCTGTTGAACTGGAGCAAAGCTATTAAGGTGCAAAATTAGGGGTTTAACATTAAATAGCCTTCTGAACCCAAACTATAGTGGTGCTATTGCACCACTATAATATATCAGTTGCAAAAAACATTGTTAATCCTCCAGTTAGGGTCTAAGTGACAAAAGTTGGGAAATGAGGCATTAGGGTTTCCCTAACACCCCACCCTCCCAATCTAAGCAGGAAAGCAGGTGGGTGTGCTTTTGGCTTCTCAATAGCATAATTGTCAGGATAGCAGTCTTATTAGCAATCTTATTACCCTACCTCAGGTACACAGTACAGAAAATCATTGAATCACCACCAAAACATAATTCTGTGCAACTGCAACACCATTCCATGCCACAAGTGTAAAAACACATTTTGGGCATAATTTGAAAACTGACAGCTGTGACGTACATGAAATGAGGTAATAAAAAGGCTATGTGGAAAATCTTGGATAAAATATTCAGCATTTCCAAAAGTTATGGGCGGGTGTAGCAAAATTGCAATGAATGGTCATAACTTTGAGAATTTTTCATATTTTGACCCACATTTTCAACATAGTCTTTTATGACCCCACCTAATAAACCCCATAGGTGAACATTTTCATATCCATGCCAAAATGCCATTCCGGTTATTTACTTTCCATGTTTTTAGTTGGTGAAAAAACATGATAGCAGCTCATGAAACATGATTTTTTTTCATCATGAAAAGGTTTTTTTCCTCATGAAAAAGGAATGGATCTCATGAGAATTAATCTTTTTTCATGAGATCAAATACTTTGTTGAACTGTTTACCTCTATCCTGAAAAATGAACTTCTGGGAACTTAAAAACTGAATAACTTTGCAATAGGTTAATATTTTTGCACCAAACAAACACTGGCAGTTCTGTTACCCAAGTTCTTTCTACGTTAAAAAAATCATGCCAAAATTCAACACCATCAGGGTGCAACACACCATGGGAAAAACTGCAAAAAGTAGCAACATTTAACTTTTTACACTACCTGGAATCTCAGAATCTACAACCAACCAGAATGGAAAACTTGCCATGTCAAGAGATGTACCCCACAGTGTTTACAAGGCTTCCTTGGCAACTTTACCACAACCGACACTACAGCAACAACAGTGTCAGGTCACTGTAGTGTCAGGCGGGACCCCGGCACTGCTTTCTGGGGATATTTCACCCCTTCCTTGAAACAACTCTGACTCAGAGTTGATTATTTAAGTAGTGGGGAGTGCAGGGTGCATAGCCCCCCACACAGGGGGTTCTGGGAGCAAAGTCCCCTGAAGAAAACACAATTAGATGCAACTCCTTTATGCCAACTGCAAATGTGGTTGACATAAAGGAGTCACTGTAATGTCGGTCGATAACAAAATTGTCTACCAACTGTCATAGATCCTCCCCACAGGACAGTGCATACCACATTTTGTGCAAATCCATTGAACAGTTACAAAGTTATTAATGTGCAACATTTGAGGTTTAACGTTAAAGAGGTTACTTAGCACTAACTATAGGGGCACAATTGTGCCCATATAATATATTTTAGTGGCACAGTAGTGCCACTAAATTTAGGGTTGAGCAGAGGTTTCTATGTTAAACCTCAGATATTGCACTTTAATATCTTTGCAACCATTCAAATGATTTGCACCAAACGCTGCATGTGCAGTTTTATAGGAAACACTCAAGTGTTAAGTTTAGTTCTGGTTGGATGTGCAGCTTTTGAGATGCAGATAGCAGAAAAATGTGAAAAATTGCTTTTTTTGTTTTTTGTCATTGCCTTGCAGCCAGACAGTCTAGAATTTTGGTCTGAAATTTTCAGGGTAGAAAGGGCTTACCCACAGATGTGCCGTTGGCTGGTTTGGTGAAAAAATATTAATCTATTCTAAAGTTAGTTAATTCTTTCTTGGAGCTGTCAACCCTAAAGCTCATCCCATTTGGTGTGCATGTTTCTGGAGTGTATAGAAGGGGGTGAGCTGCAGGTTTGACAACCTCAAGGAAGACAGCACCCTTATTTGTTTTAGGGTGGTGGTGCTTTTTAGGGTTGGAAAACCCTAAAACCATTTTCGTACTTTTTTCACTTTAGCCTGAGTCCTAAATGTTGCATCAATGCAGTTTTTGTGAAGAATCTATCTATCTAGTTCCCACCATTAGGTTTCTTAGTTGGGTATTACTTATGGATACCTATACTGTTTCAGTGGCCAATGATTTTTCAGTTTTAAGTTCAGTAAACTTGATACATCTTTCAAATATTAAGGCCATACCCTGACATGCTTGTTTTCCTGTCCTTGTGTATGATTGAGAAACATTCAATCTATTTGATCCATAAGTCTTACTTACCCCACCACCCTTAAGTGATTACCACTTTGTCCAGGTTTTTATCTGCAGTTAAGATTTTTAGTTGTCAAATATTTATCAGACTTCTGGCATTGAGGGATATAACTGTAAGATATTTTTATCTCCATTTACTAGCTCTTTTTTCCAGTTTTAATATTTCATCACCCCCACCACCTTAAGTTAGTTTAAACTTTTAAGTACGCTCTTATTAAATGTCCAAGCTAGAAGATTTGCACCATTCATGTTCAGGTATAGCCTGCCTCTTGAATACAGATTATTATTCCCATAGAAAAGGTCCCAATTCTTGAGAAACAGAAATCCTCTCTAAAAGTCCTATCATCTAACCATTGATTTAGTTTAATAATCTTTTGTTGTCTTTTATAAGAGGACATAGGCACTAGTAGTAACTCTGAGAAAATCATCTACATCCCAATTTTTTTTTAATTCATCCTTCAATTTTATGTATTCATGTTTTATTTCAATATCCTGTTTTTTTTTTTTTTTTTTTTTTTAGGGCTGTGGGCAGAGCCTACAGCCTTCTGTCATCCATAGCTTAAAAATGCTTTTCTTAGAACTTCCATTTTGGACATTTTCATGTATTCCTCTACAGTTGCAAAAGTAGTGCGCCTCTGATTTTTGCTATTTGTTGCTCTATGTTGGCTGCATCTGAAGGTGGAGGGGATGCTACTGTATTGTACCTCAGAACTCCTCAGGATATTAACAAAAAAACTTTTTAAACTGCTGTTTCTATTATCTGTCCAGGTCAGTCTAACAGTTAGGGGACTCATTTCTTCTTGTTTTTTGTGAAAACGAAAGTCATCTGTAGACACAGTCTCAAATTACAGTACATACTGTAGAATGCAGATTGCTAGCTGCTGACATTCTTTTCCACATTATAGACTACAGGCAATGAGTGGAAACAGCAGGCTTGCTTTTCTTATTTTAGAGTATGATGTATCCCACACTAGGCATGTGGGTTAAAGAGCTTGTGTACTGCCTAAAATTAATAATAGATTTTAAAGCAGTCAGTCATTACCTTTTATATTTAAGGTACTTTATCTTTTCCTTTCTTTAATTAGAAAATTGTTTACCTGATGTTAATATGTGTGATGTGTGGAACAGTTCTCTGTGTGGCAGCTGACATAGCTAGCTATACTGCCCCTACTACATCACCAGCATCATGACCTCACTGACTGTGACATCACTGCTAATTAGGAACAGCAATTCAGTGACTGCCAGGTCATTCACATGTGATTTCACTGAAAGATGCAAAAAATAGCGTGCACACTGGCCTCTGACACTGGAAGATCAGAAGGCTGTGGGTTCTATCCCACACTAGGCATGTGGTTAAAGAACTTGTGCACTGCCTAAAACTAATATTAGATTTTAAAAGCAGATAACCATTACCTTTATATTTGAGGTACTTTATATTTTCCCTTTGTTTAATTAGAAGATTGTTTAGCTGATATTATGTTTGATATGTGGAACAGCACTCTGTGTGGCAACTGACATAGCTAGCTATACTCTCCACTACATCACCAGCATCATGACCTCACTGACTGTGACATCACTGATACTTAGGAACAGCAATTCAGTGACTGCCAGGTCATTCACATGTGATTTCACTGTCAGTGAAATCACAATGCTGAAGATGTAGTGGGGGGGCAGTAGAGCTAGATATGTCAACTGCTATGCTAAGAGCTGTTCCACACATCCACCACAACATTATGACATAGAAGACTCTCTGATGGGCAAGTGGTAAAAGAAAGGTACTTCAGATATAAAATGTTATAACTGACTACTTCTTACAATTTATATTATTTTCCTGTCTGCCTGGTTTGGCTCCACTAGCTCTTTAAATCCCAATACTGACACTGTACTGCAGCATGGGGGGGGTGCTCCTGTCTTTTCTGTCTGCCTGTTCAGGTGGATGTTAAAGATCCTATAGCACTTCTCAAAAAAGTAGGTGACTTCTCCATGGTGTCCTGGCCAATTTCCCCCATTCACTAAAAAATACCACCAACAGCTTAATCTGGTTCACTTGGGAACATAAGCAGAAGGTTGGTAAGGACAGAGGTCTGGGGTTATATTCTGTTTAAACTGAAATATTTGAATAGTTTTGTAAGTGAAATTAGTTCTATGTGTTAAAAATGATTACCTTCAGTTAGAACTGTTACTTGGGCTGTGATATTGTAACTTTGGAGGCTTGGGAACAGTTGTTTGGCAGTGATAATTAGAGTGAAATTTAAATGTGTTGTTTGCCTGGTGTTGGTAAGAACCCTCATACCCACCCTGTTTTGTAGGCTTTCCTAAATACTGAAAAGCCACTGGGGGTTGGGATTGAAGGGCTGAGTATTTCTGTTTGAGACTGAAATTTGGAAGCAACAGGAGCTGGTGGGCCTGTGACATCATACGGTACCCGATGTCTGCATGCACACACTGTTAGTGGGACTGAACACACACTGACTGTGTGTTTGTGAGACTTGGGAACTTTATTGGTGGGGTTGAAATTGGGTTTGTAACTAACTGCAGTCAGTATAGAGAGAAACTGTATTCCAGGGAAAGGGACTGAGAAAGGGGTGTGCCATATAAACAGAGGGGATAAACAGGGTGGCCATATTCCACCATGGCAGGCATCTTCTGAAGGGGTTGTAGGCTGCACAGGCTGTGGGATGGCACAATTTCAATTGGGCCTGAGAGAGGGAGGCTGCCCACTTGTAGACAGCTATCTTGTATCAGGAGTGAGGTATTGGTTAAGGAGTAAGCTGGGGAGCTGGGGGGTGTCCAAAAATAAGGGGTGGATATGGGCAGCAGAAGGGTGGGGCTGAGGGGAGGCTGGGGCAACGCTCTGAAATTACAGGACATTATCGTCACAGCAAGTAGGAGGGGGGATATTAGGGACAGAGGACCCTTAGATAGGGATGTTGACGCTAAGGGGAAAGAGTACGGGTGAACATTCTGAATACAAAGAGAGTGGAGGGGGAAGAGTCAGGAGGGGCTGTTGTGCGGAAGCCTAAAACAGCAGACTGTGGGAAGGGAGCTCCTAAGGTGAACAGAGCAAGAGGGGAAGAAGAGGGGCAGTTTAGAGATGCAGTCAGGGGAAACTCGGGTTACTTGATGGAGGCTGACATAGAGTGTCACAATAAATTTGAGCTACTAAGCAACCTAGAGGGGAGGAAGGGGTTGGTGGAAATGAGGAACTTATACAGAGGCCAGGGGAGGTCGGATACCCATAGGGCATCACAGACCGGCAATGGAAAGGATAGAAATAGTCCCAGAGGGAGAAGGGGAAACATAAATGTTAAGCAATGGGGAGATGCAACATATTGCAGACATGAGGGAGGAAAGCATGATTGGAGAGAAACTGGGAGACAAGGAGGTGGGAGCGGAGCCTCTTCAGCAGGGGGGTCAGTACCAAGGATGGGGCCCTAGCTAAAGGGGACCACAGAGAGCCTCTGGAGGCAGGGGTACTATCACAAGGGGGGAGGATGGCGGTGTGGGGGAATGGGATACCATCAGGGCCAAGATAAATGGTTCAGATAAGAGAGGGTTAAAGGGGACACCTATTCAGAAGGGGTTTGAGTTAAGTGGGAAAAATAACGAGGGAGGCAGAAAGGGGAGGGTGACAAGGGGGTCTCTAATAAGGCAGGAAGACTCCCATGAAATTGAGATCATGAATAAAGGGGGGGAAGGGGGCTGAGAGGGCATAGTGGAGGTAACCATAAGGATGATGGCGGTGTTAAGGTTCTGTTACTGGGAGACTCGATGATTAGGGTATCCAGTGGAGGGACAGGGGGGGTGATGTTATGCCAGGTGAAGGTAGGAGTATCTCTGTGCTGACAGTGCACAGAGCAAAGTTCATGTGTGTATGAAATGGTTAGGATTGTGGAGGAAACCAGATTTCTGCGCATTTGGGAACTAACGCATCTAGAGGGAAATAGCTGTTTGAAAAATCCAAGCAAGGTTCCAAGAACTTGCCAGAGTCTGGTCGATAATGGATGCAATTTCCTTTTTCGGAGATATTGCCAGTACCAAAGGACTCAGTGGAGAAAAAATGAAGCTCACAGAGGTTAATGACTGGCTCAGGAAGTGGGGTGAAGAGAGTGGGTTGGGAGTGTTAGGGAACTGGAATGGAGTTTGGGAGGATAAGGGACTATATGCCAAGGACAGGCTTCATCTTGCCCCATTAGGGAAGGAAGTCCTTAAACAGGGGATGGCTGACTACATTCAAGAAAGGTGGGGTTTAAACTTGTGAGGGGGGAAGGGATAAGGGAGGGGCTGACCAGAAGCCCTGTCCTACAGATGAGGGGAGTAGCCTTCAAGCCCAAGGGGGAGGGGGGAAACAGACTGGGGGTGGAGGTTTCAGGAGGAGCAGAGGGAGGATGGAAGTATAAGGAATCTGGGTGGGGTTCGACAAAGAGGATCAGGATAAGGGTGGGGTTGGTGTTAGTAAATGCCAGGAGCTTGGGAAACAAGTTGCCAGAGTTCCAGGCCATGCTGTTCGGGGTGGATGTGGCGGCGGTCACGGAGACGGCCAACCAAAACCATGACTGGGACCTAAACGCATCGGGGGCACACTATGCTTAGGGAAGGATAGAAAGGAGGGCAGAGGGTGGAGTGGCTATGTTCATTAGAGATGACATAGAAATTGCTAGGGTAGAAGAGGCAGAGGGAAACGTGGAGGCCTTATGGGTCACCTTACGATCCCTAGCAGGAGATACGGTCAAGCTGGGTGTAGTATATGGGCCCCTGGGATGAGTGATGTTCTAGAGGATGGTTTGCTGACAACATCATTGCCCAGTGTGGACCAAAAGGGAAGGAGTGGTGTTGATGGGGACTTAATATGCCAGGTA
The DNA here is from genome assembly GCA_016271365.2 of Neoceratodus forsteri. Classification (NCBI taxonomy): domain Eukaryota; kingdom Metazoa; phylum Chordata; order Ceratodontiformes; family Ceratodontidae; genus Neoceratodus; species Neoceratodus forsteri. Next base: position 100,521,751 of record CM028132.1, read on the forward strand.
CAAACTGGAGAACCATGTCCTCTAAGGTGGCCAAGGAGCAGAGGCTGTTGGACTGCTTCCAGGATGTGTTCTAACACAGCATGTGATGGAGCCCACAAGGGAGGGGCATGTCCTGGATGTGGTTCTGGCAGATGGGGATCTGGTAAGGACCTGTTGTACAGGACCCCCGACTGGGAGAGACCACAATACTGTCTGGTTTCAAATAAGCATGGGGGCGGTGAGATCTAGGACACTGGTAGTGGACTTCAGGGGGCAGACTTTGAGGGCATGGGAAATATTCTCAAGGATCACTTGAAGGGGATTACATCAATGACAAGTGTGGAAAGGAGATGGAGGTCATAAAACGGGACTTCATGAGGCAGTCAGGATCCATGCTTGTTGAAACGTAAGTGAGCAAGGTCACATAAACCATGCTGGTGGTCCAGTGAGGCTAGGTAGCAGTCAGAGAAAAGAAGGCAGCCTACAAAAAATATAAAACAACAAGAGGGGATAGGGATAAGGAAATGTACCATCTTGCATCTAGAAAAGTCACCCGTATGGTGAGGAGAGCAAAGTCCAGTAAAGAGCAGCAGCTGGCACAGGGAATACAAGGAGGGGAAAAGGAGTTCTTCTGGTACATTGGGGAGCGGAGAAAAACTAAGGGCCATCTCAGCAGATTGAGATCAGAAGGAGGGTGGGTGGAAGAGGCGAGGGACCAGGCAGAGGTATTTAACGAGTACTTTGCCTGTGTTCACTAGTGAGGGGGGTGGGATATCTACAAAGCAAGGCACAGAAGGGGATAGGCGGCAGTGAGTGGGATCAGGGGAGCAACAGAAATGGAGCAAGAGGGAGGGAGAGGTACCCAAGGGGTGTCACATCTGGATAAGGATAAAAAGGCCAGTAAGGTGGAGGGGACGGATGATGCTATCTCCGCCAAAAGGGTGTGGTTAGCCCTCAAGGCCCTAAAGAAAGACAAATCTCCTGGGCTGGATGGCATTCATCCGAGAGTACTATGGGAATTGGCAGACATACTGGCTGCACCCCTGGCGGAGCTCTTCAACAGGTCACTTGAGACAGGGAGGGTACCTAGGGATTGGCAAGAGGCACATGTGGTGCCAATCCATAAAGGGGGGTCGAGGGAAGTACCAGGTAACTATAGACCCATCAGTTTGACCTCGGTGGTGGGAAAATTAATGGAGAGTATATTAAAGGAACGATTGGGGGTGTACTTGGAGGAGGTGGGAGGTCTGGATAGTCGGCAACATGGGTTTGTGCCAGGTAGATCATGTCAAACCAATCTTGTGGAGTTCTACGAATGGGTAACATCAGAACTGGACAGAGGAAAGCCTGTGGATGTATTCTTGGACTTCAGCAAGGCGTTTGACTCTGTCCTCACAATGGTCTGGTGGATAAACTGATGGGGTTAGGAGTAGGGCTCTTTGATGGTCAGATGGATTGAAAACTGGTTAGCTGGACGCACCCAGAAAGTAGTGGTCTGTGGGGAGCTCTCAAGCCTCTAGAGAGGTTGGTAATGGGGTACCGGGTAGGGTTTTGGGTCCTGGGTCCAACTTCTATTTAATGCATACATATCGACATCAGGGAGGTATAGGGTGTGAAATGAGTCTCTTCATGATGACTCCAAGATGGGAGCAGTAGTTTTTTTTGTTTTGTTTTTGTTTTATTTAGTTGTTTAACCAGGTATAGCACACTAAGCTGAAAGATTTTTACAGGAGCGACCTGGGAGCACAAGGAGGTTAAGTGACTTGCTCAGGTCACACAGAATGCAAGTGGAAGCTGTGGATTCAAACCCAGGTCTGGTCTGCTGGATGTCACCAAATTTGCAGCTCAGAGCCTTAGACCACTGTGCTATACTGCTATAATTGAGGGAGAAGAGGGGAGGTTGGCCCTACAAGGGGACCTGGACACCCTGGAAAGCTGGGCTCACACATGGAAATTAAATTTCAATATCACCAAGTGCAAGGTGTTGCATCTTGGTCAGGGAAACCCTAAACACAGGTACACCCTGGGAGGGGAGGCGCTGGAGGCCTTAATAGGGGAAAAAGACCTAGGGGTCATGGTGGATGCATGTATGAATAACTCTGAGCAGTGCAGGAGAGCAGCTAGCAAGGCAAACAGGATGTTGGGATGCATCATAAGGGGGATCACCTCTAGGAGCAAGGAAGTGATTCTGCCGCTGTACAATGGACTGGTTAGACCACACCTTGAGTACTGTGTACAGTACTGGAGACCACACTTGAAGAGGGACATTGAGCTCCTGGAGAGGGTACAGAGGAGGGCAACTAAGATGATATGAGGGCTAGGGGATTTGACGTATGAGGACAGACTTGAGGAGCACTGCCTGTTTTCATTGGAGGAGAGGAGAGACAGGTGAACATGATTAAGGTCTTCAAGTACCTCAAGGGAATAAATAGGGTAAACATGGAGGGGATCTTTAGACTAAAGCAGGGAGGTATCACCAGAGGGCATGGTTTGAAGTTGGAAGGTGGAAGGGTGAGGGGGGAAAAGAGGAGGAGGTTTTTCACTGAGAGGGTGGTGGACCCTGGGAATGCACTGCCTGGAGAGCTGGTTCAGAGATCCACAGTGGAGGGCTTCAGAGAGGTGGGACAGACACAGAAAGTGGATGTATCAGATGATGACCTGTCCCAAGGGGTGGGGATGGATGATAGGGGTTTCTGGAGCACAAGGGATGGGACGGCTCGGCACCCAACTAAGGATCTAAGGTTCGAGCAGACTCGATAGACCGTAAGGCCTAATCTGCTGGCAAATAGTATGTTAGTATGTTAGTAAGTAAGGATTTATACCATCTTACAATTTCATTTGGTGATCATCTGTACACCCCCCACCCCTGAAAAAGAGACTTCTAGTCTTAGTGGGCCTACCTAGTCAACAAAATTCAACGAATATATAAATTCCCCCATTATGCCTTATGGATTTCATATAAATCCAAATCATTCAAAGGCCATCTTGACATATAATTGTAATACCTAACAGCAAATCAGAGCCCTTTTCCTGCTAAAAGGCTGCCAACATATTACGTTTAAATAAACAACAAAGTCCAGGATCTTAAGATCCTTACAAAACTTCTGGCGGATTGGTTAGTCCTGATATTGTCGGATATCATAGGCCCAGAACAGGTGGGATTCATGAAGGCCAGATCCTCGGTAGACCATCTCAGGACCCTGTCACATGTCTTCTCGGCCACCAGGGATGCTGACTACCCGGCGGTGCTTGTTTCTCTGGATGCCGAGAAGGCATTCGACAGGGTTGACTGGAATTTTTTATTGCATTCACTTCAAACCTTTGGATTTCCCCCTTTGTTCTTGGAGTGGATCAAAGCGTTATATAAATCTCCAACTGCATGTGTGGTCTGCAATGGGTCAATGTCTGACCCTTTTACACTTTATGCCAGAACTAGACAGGGTTGCCCATTATCCCCCTTACTGTTTAACATCTATTTAGAGCATCTCATTCACAGGATTACAATGGATCTGGACATACAGGGTATAGTGGTTCAGCACCAGACTGTGAAAGTCTTGGCTTATGCGGATGACCTGCTTTTACAATTGTCCCACCCCAGGATGTCCATTCCTGCCTTGATTACAGTCTTGGAAGAATTTAGTTCCTTGTTCAATTACAAATTGAACAAGGATAAGACTGTGGTCTTCCCTTTAAACTACAAAGTGATAAAGATGGATGCTTCAGCAGTGGGTTTCTCTTGGCAGACTAAATCCTTGAAATACCTGGGAGTTAACCTGTCAAGAGATCCTGGCAGATTTATAAAGCTGAACTTAGATCCCTTAGTTGCTGCCATTAGGCAAGATCTTACAAGATGGGCTTTGCTCCCCCTCTCTCTTTGGGGGAAAATTAACATAGTTAAAATGAACATTTTTCCCCGGTTATTCTATCTAATCAATCGCTCAAATGTTTGGATCTCCTTGGCGTGGTTTAAAAGGATGCATAAGATGATTTCAGATTTCATCTGGACAGCGAGGAAGCCCCGGATAAGTTATAACAAGCTCTCAGCCCCCAAGAAGAAAGGAGGACTTCACCTCCGACATTGGGCTATATTGCTGGGCCAGTCACACGAACAACTACTTGAGATGGCCCGCATCTGAATTCCCGCAATACTGTATTCCTTCACTCCTATATGGCTGAAAATTGAACGTACCCTAATAAAGGTTAATGGGCTATCTCCCAGGGTACTTTTGCATATTAGGTTTAAATCCCTACCTCCCTCGCCTCAAAGGCAGCCCTATAGCAGTATCAATAAGAGTTCATTCACAGTTATGCGCTTTTCTGAAATACAAGCATACATTAGATCCTTCTCAATCATGGTGGGGGAATCCCAATCTCACTGTTGAGGGCAAACCTCTCCAACTGAAGTGGATCCCCCAGCTGGGAGATCGTCCACTTAGTTTTTTCACTCGGGAAGATGACTCATGGTTAAATTCTTCCAAGATTATCCACAAAGCCCAAATCCCAAACTCTGCTGTTTTCAAAATATTCCAGTTATGGCATCTGATGGTGAAATCCCTTGGCCCTGTCCCTCCGGTTCCCTCAAAATTGTCCTTTTGGACAGAACTGATTTCTATGGCAGGCCTCACCTCATGCTGTATCTAAGATGTATGGGATACTGCATAACTGGAAATGGCTAGATTGTTTTGGCCAACCCAATTTTAGGCCTCGCTTCCCCAACAAGAAATTAACTGGCCTTTATGGGCGAGTTGTCACAAATATATTAGACATGATAAGCTCTGGTTAATGCAGTTCAAAATCTTGCACAACTACTATTATTCTCCTCAGAAATTGGCTAGATTGGGACTCCTGTCGTCTGGTACCTGTACTCGCTGCCATCAGGAAGAGGGGAATCTTCTGCACATATTCTGGAAGTGTCCCAGAGTAGTCCCCCTTTGGCATGTGATTCGACAGAGGGTTGATCCTTTACTAGGATTAAATGACCTCTTCACTCCCGAAATTTGTATTTTGGGAGATTTTTCCTCTGTTACAGTTAACAGCAGGAAATTTCATATTGCCCTTATAGCTATGTCAGTTAAAAATCTGGTTTTGAGTCATTGGAAAGACGTGACTGACATTGCTTATAGTGAATGGTTGCAAGAGTTGTTGGCAAATCTGCGTTTGGAAAACATGATAGCTAGCCTACATGATCAGTCCCAGAAATTTCAGAAGACATGGGGCCCTTTACTGACATTGTATTCCTTACCGGCATCATAGAAGTTTACCGTCCTTCTACTTTTCCTCCGGATATCATACCCTGTGTGAAGAAATGGGGAAAGGGGTGGAGTGGGGAAAGGGGAAGAGTTGATCTAATCTCTGCTCGTTGGTCCTGTATCATTTGTATGTATGCTTACTAGATCTCTTCGAAAATGTATAAAAATGAATAAAGTTTGAATGGAAAAAAACAATAAACAACAAAGTCATAAATAATGAACTAGTGGATTATGGAAAAATCTGCAGGAATTTATACAGGGATTTGATGCTGCCTCTACAGGGAAAATATAGGAAAAATGAGGGCTTGTTACAGGAAAATGATTATTTGGATCTGGGAGCACTGTGATGATTACGACTAAATAGCACTATATGGCACCAACAAGAAAATGACTTTGGTCGTTTAGTGGCACTTCACAGCCGTATCGGCTCTGGCTAGAATTTGTTTTTTTTTGCTATACTGTTGGTCCCAGTGTGAATGATAACTTTGGGATTCTTACCCTCTTTAGCTAATATATCTTTGATGTTTACACTGACGTCTTTGATTCTTGCCCCTGGTAGACATGTAAACGTTCTTTAATCCTTGTTTGTACCACACACTTATCGATCTGTGTACCTCACAATGGAGTCTCCTATTACCATACTATTGTGATCAATTCTACATATGCCAATGCCATCTGAATGGTCTCCCCCCAGGTCCTGCTGCCATGACAGCATGCCAAACCTAGTAGTTGTAGGTAAAATAGCCAGGGATGAAATGATGAGGGTCTGTGTGAAATAATACTTTTTAGGTGAGAAACCAGACCATTTACTTGCCTTCCAAATACAATGTGAAAAAGCAAGCAATACTATCAGTACGGCTAAGGATGAGCAAGGAAATTGTCAAAGTGACCCTAGAAGTATAAATAATATAATCTCAGATTTTTATAAGAATTTATACTCATTGGAAAACAATAGTAATAGGAAAAATATTTCTGAATTTCTATCTACACTGTATCTACATAAATGAGAAAGAAAAGGTAGAATTTCACTCATGAACGATGTACTTTTGCCAGTGAACAGCAGAATTTCACCCATGAGTGGGAGAACTTTGCCTAAAAAAGGCAAAATTCTGCTATTCGTGGGTGAAATTCCACAGTTCGCAGGCAAAATTCTGCCATTCGTGCGCAAAATTCCACCATTCCTGAATACAGCAAACAGCAGCAGTTTTCTTTTTTTTTTTTCAATTTAATATACTTTATTAAGCAAGAATACATACATTCAAGCAACAGTTTCCACCAAAGTTGAAATAAGTGTAAGCCCTAGTCCTGGTGCTTCTATTTTGTAAGCACTACCCGGGCTAGCCTAGGTTCAAGGAGAAAACATTTGCTCAGCATCATGGCTAGGTGTGTACTTCTGGTCAGGGGCACCCAAGTAATTCTGGACACAGGAAGCAATAACTGAAAATGTCCAAACCAGAAATGGGATTCTAGAGTGTGGCTTTTATTCACATCAACACTGGAATAACAAAGCAAGTTGGACCCCCACAGGGCTACACTCACTTGATATGCAGATCTACAGTGGACAGAGCACATCTTCTTCATTACACAACAACCCTCAGGTTCTGAACACATCTGGACTCACATGCCCAAACTAGTACTCTTACTCTTGGATTCCCTGTCATGGCACCCCAGCCAGCACTAGGACACTTTTCCATATGGCATGAAATTTGGTGGTGGCTCCCTCAACCACCCATGAACATTTTCTAGCTCTGAAGAGAAAATCTAATCCATAATCCCACATCTGGGTACTTTCTGCAAACACTGGCCAAGTGCCTGGTAGAAAGCTATAGGTGCCCAAAGTGAATCCATGGAGGCAAACCTGGTTACTCCAAATGGGGAGTCTCCCACCTCTTGTTCCCAAATCCATACCCGGCCATTCATTTGGAACAACACTTTTCTTCTAAACTACTGGTTGCAGATGCTATCTCGAAATGTATGACACATTTAACATTCTACTCTGTATGTAGGTGGTGTCCTGACTCAAACAGTTCTGTTAGTGGCTATGTCCATTCCTTAGATCTCCACTGTCTCAGATACTTCCAAGTCATACACAAAGTTAAAAGCACTGTACTTAGCTAGTCTTCTCTGACCCCAAAGTAAGCAGCTACTATAACAACACTCTGTCTTGGTGAAACACATTGGCTCTGTGTCAGAGCAGACTCACCATGGTATGCAGGTGCCCTAGGGCTTCTTCCCACCAAAACACATGTTCTCTGGTACCTCAATACTAATTCTTCTGTCAGGCAGCTTTTTCCCTTTTCCGAGCAGGGTCAGGGGGTTGCCTCTGAAATGCTGGTTTCCCCCTATCCCTCTGGGGATGGGGCACTGGAACAACACGGGGCATGGTCTCTACCACTTCTTCCAGTCTCTTTTGTGTTCTTCTCTAGGGTGAGAACACACTACCCTCTTTCTAATGTAGCTCTAAAGCAGAGCTAGGCTCTGAGGGGCTGCCAACTGCAGCACACCTCCTCCTTCTCTGGAGTCTGGCTGAAGACTGACTTGAATTCCCCAATGTTCTACAGCTAACCCCCTGCTGCAGCATTCCATTGCGGCTTATGCTGCTGTGAGAATTCTATGGTGATGTCATCCCTCCAGCTCAGCTGAGACTGAGGACAGAGTGAGACAGTGTGAAACCCATTTAACTGGTATCTCACAGGCTGCCTTTCCCTGCCTGCCACTAGTTCTAAGTGGGATTCTAGTAACCCCGGGTGACAAGGGGGTTACATGAGGACAAAGAACATACAAGCACTTGAGAATACCTGAACTACAGTTAACAGTAATAAGGCCTAAGTGAATAAAAATACCTATATCCTATCCACCCCAACCTCCCCACTCACATCTACCCCCAAAACCTTCCCCCCCGAGCACATACGGGGTTGAGAATAAGTCAGGAGCTCGTCCAGAATTAACAACTTGTAAAAATCTATGAGGATACCTTGAGAGTACCAGACAGATGGGAGTTAGAGCAACAGCCTTTTCTGCAATAAAGAAACATGTGGAGCCACGCCCCCATGTATATCTGGGCTCAATTAAAGACAATGCATAATGAGCAATAGGGACATTAGTGGGGCCTACTTCAGAATGCCTCATGGTGATTCTGCCATCGGGCAATGTGTTACTCCATTTCAAGGACCTGGGCACCTCTGAGTGCCATTTCCTTACAGAGGGCTTGATTTGATCTAACCCGTGTCAGATGACAATGAGTTCGGGCACCACTGAGATCAGTGACATGAAAGCTTTGCTGCAATCTAGTATATCCTTGGGAAAGTGACCCAATAGACAGATCTGTGGTGTAAAGTAAGAATTCAGCCCCAGCATTGGATCCAGAGCACCACAGAATGTCAGCCAGAAAGGAGACATCAGGGCACAATCCCAGAGGATGTGTTTTAATGGCACTTTTGAATTCCTGCATCCGGTACAGAGTGGGGATGTGGATCTACCCATCCTATATAACCTAGAAGGGGAGTAATACAGGTTATGTAGTATGCAGAATTGTAGAAAATGAAGGCAGTTCTGTTTTATGTATTTGTATAAATACTGCCAAATTTGCCACCACTCCTCCCACTCAGATTAAGATCTAATTCATGCTCTAGTAGAAGCATATCCCTGAGGGCTATTTGGGTCATGGTGTTGGAGAAGGTCACAACATTTGGATATAGAGGTGAGATAGAACAGCGTGTCAATGAGCATTTGCATCAAAGGGTTGGAAACATTCTGCCATTGGGGACCAGAAACGAAGAGATTGCACTGCACTGTTCACTTGTAGATGTTTAAAGGGATGATAAGTGGGAATGTGGAACCTTTCTTGAACTTCAGTTGAGGAGCTGAGCCTTCCATCTGTGATCAGAGATGAAATGTGTGCCCTATAGAGAGGTGGGCAAAAGCTCAAGGGAATAGTGTGGTTCGCTATTTGGAAATGTATGCTACCAAATAAGGGTTGGGCCAGATCTTTATGGGGCATGAAACCAAAGTGTGAATAAATCTGATGGAGAGTCTTGAGAGGCCACCACACCAGAGAAGCATGCAGTGGTTTAGGGAGTTCAGAAGGTTTGGCGTATGTAAGACTACCAATATCAATGCCCTGTGAGTGGCAGAGGTGTTGTTCCAATGAAACTGCAGGGGAATATAGGAATCATTTGGGAGGCTGGTAGCGAGAGGACTCCACCTAAAAACTTACAACAGTATATAGCACAGTAATAGAGAAAGAAGTTAGGCACTCGCAGCCCTCCAAGCTCTTTCTGATAGGTCACCTTAGTATAAGCCCATCTCATGGCCTTGCAATTCCAAAGAAAGTCTGAAAGGGAGGTTTGTAGATAGAAAAACCAGCATTTAGGTAGGCAGGGACTCACCATGTTCATTGGATAAAGTATCCTAGGTAGAATGTTCATTTTATCACATTCACTTAACCCCACAATGACAGCGTGAAGAGTTTTCCATCTCTGAAGATCCACCTGAATAGATTGACAGGTAGGGAGGTTAAGTTTAACCAATGTGGAAATAGAGCTGGAGATCTTGATTCCCAAATAGGAGAGGGCCTTAGATTCCAAGGAAAGACCTAAGTCGTCAGTCCATTGTCGTGGTGCATGCATGCTGAGAAGCATTACCTTGGATTTCTCCAGATTTAGTTGATATCCTGCCACCCAAGAGAATCTGTCTATAATCTGCACGGTAGCTGGTATAGAAGTCTGGGGATTCTCCATGTGCAGCAGTAGATCATCCACATAGGCAGACAGCTTATACCTGTCACTCCCTGCCTGGATTCCCTGACTCCCATGGCTGTTCTGGAGGGATCGAATGAGGGGGTTCTAGCTAAAAATTGAAAAGGAACGGGGAAAGAGGGCAACCTTGTCTGGTACCCCACATCAGAGGAAAAGAGGATGAAAATACACCATTACAATGGATCCTGGCTGAGGGGCGGTGATAAATGACCTTAAGCCACTCACAACAATGGTTAGGGATGCTGAATCTCTGCAGTGTGACAAACAAGAAAGGCCAAGAGACATAGTCAAAGGCCTTTTACATGTCTAAGGAGACCAATACCACTGGGATCTGCCTCTCCCCCACCACCAAGATAAGGTGAAGAACTTTGCACAGATGGTTGAAGGACAAATGTCCAGCCATGAACCCGACATGGGTCAGGCTGATGAGGCCCTGCCATGTCTATAGGAGGTGGTTTTCCAAAACCTTGCCTACCATTTTCAGGAGGAGCTCAGGAGGGAAATAGGGTGATAATTTCCTGGGAGGAGGTGTGATTTACCAGATCTGGGGATAATGGTGATTGAGGTTTGAGTGAACCAGCAATCCATCAGACCAGAAGAATGAAGATAGTTGAAAAATCTGGTGAGCAATAGAGTGAAGATATCGATGAAGGTGGCATAAAAGAGTTATTAAACCCATTCGGCTGGGGCCTTTCTCCTTTGGTAATTGTTCTGTCATCCGCTGAACTTTTATTAGGACATAGGAGCCTGTAAGATCTCTTGCTGAGCCTTTGAGAGGGTGGGAAGTGGGATAGAGTTCAGATAGGATTCTATAAGATCGGAATCAGAAATAGGCTCCACTTCCAGACAGTAGAGATTTTTATAAAACTGCTGAAAGGCATCTGCTATGTCTCGGGGCATGATGGATTGCTCCTCCTGGGAAGGTTGAAGACTATGTATCATTTGCTGGGCTTCCAATAAATTAAGCCTTAAGGCCAGGAGCCGTGCCGCTCTATCTTCTGATTCCAGATAGTACAATTTGACTCTCTGGAGGGCTAGGTTGGCCTGTTCCACTAGTAGCCCAAAATATTTGGCCCTAAGGGAGTGTAGTTGGTTCCAATTGTCCTGATCAGATGCAGAGGAGAGGCAATGTTCAAGGTCATGTATTAGGGTCAACAGCTGAAGAGTCTTTTTTGCCTGCTGCTTCTTAGCTTTAGAAGCTAGGTGAATACATTCCTCTCTCACAGCATATTCTGCAGCCCACCAAAGCACGTCCAAGCAGGAAACAGACCCTCATTTTCCCTAAAGAATATTTGCATGAATTCCATAAGGGCCATGACAAAATGAGTATCTCTCAGGAGGGTAGAGTTCAGATGCCAGGCCCTATCCTGATCCTCTAACCCCTATAGAGAATGCTCCATGCAGACCGGGGCATGATCAGAAATCACAGTGGGTAGAATATCACAGGTGAGGAGACCTGGGAGACCAGACAGGTTAATCAAGAAATAACTAATGCAGGAATATGATTTGTGTGGGGCTGAAAAAAAAGTATATTGTCAATCACCTGGATGTAAGATACACCGAGGGTCACCTAGTCCTAGCGAGTCCATGAGTTCTTGCAGCTCCCATTGAGCTGGGGAGAGTCCCTTGTGGTGAAATCCCGACCTGTCAAGGTCTGGATAAATTACTAAATTCCGGTCTCTGCCAAGTATAATTGGGAGATGAGAAAAAGGTAATAGGTGAGACAGAAGATAGGAGAAGAAAGTGGGAGAGTTAGCATTAGGGTCATAAATACCCCTAAAAGGAGCTCAGTTAAGCCCAGATACACCTGGAGCAACAAAAAGCATCCCTCAGATCACTGCTTTCTTTTAGCAGTTGGAAGGGACACCCTACATACTGAGATCCCATTGCCGCCTTTTATTACTCACCCAATCCCTAAACTTGTCTGACCCACTCTCTGTGGAAATATTGGCTATCCTCCCACTTGAGATGAGTTTCCAGAGGAAGACTATATCGGATGCTACTTTTTAAGATGACGAGGATCAAATACTTTTATGCTTGTCATTCACCCCTTGATGTTTCAAGATATAAATTAATATGGGGTACCCATAATCAGAGTTGACTTTAAATAGCACTTGTACTCCTGTCTGCCTGTGTACAGTTTTATAGAGTGCTCTAATATCCACCCTACCCCTCCCAATAACCCCTAATCCATCCTCCCACTCTCTCCCCCTTTTCATCTGGAGCTGGAAGCACAATATAAGCCAAATGAAAGCAACCATGATTCCCCCAATCCCAGCCCCCACTCCCCACCCACCCATACAGTAATCCAAGAAAACACTACCACACCCTTATAAGAACATAAATTACCCCGGCTCTAGTGGCTGAAACACCAGTGAACCTAGGCCAGTGATGAAGTAAAACATCTAGCACAGGCCCCAACTCCCTTCCCACTCAATCTACTCAGTTTAAATGACAAACTTATGTATAACTCCAAATAACAGTTATAAAATTAACAAATATCATAACACCCACTGAGAACACCACAGCCTATTACTAACAGAAAACATTTTAAGGCATAACAACCATCCCATGATAAAGCCTCTGAACTCAGTGGAAAGTCCAAGGAGGACACAACATGCTGAGGGTCAGAGGGGTAGTAAGTTATGATTAACAAATGCTGGAATCCCCAGCTCACCCTTCCTAGTCCCTCTGGATTTAAAGTAGGGCAGGTTCTGCAGCTCCCATCCAGGTGACGTTGGGGTGGACTATCAGGCCCAGTAGTGCACCCCACTTCCTTTTCCCTTTGGGACTCAATAAGGGCCAATATCTATATGTAAGAGACCTTCAGCTACAGGCCTACCATGAATAATTTGGACAAATTGGCTGCTGGGGAGGAAGACCGCTGATGTCCCCTATTGCAGGAAACGCCTATATTTGAGCTCGAGGCTGCTATGGCAATGGTAGCCCTGAAACATTTGCCACTGTTGCCAGAGTGCCCCCTAGCTCTAAGCCATCGTTTTGCTGGTGTAGCTTGGATGAAGGCTTAGACCGCTGGGGAGGGCACAGTGAGCCCATCCCCCCACCCCACAATTTCAAGCATAAAGAAGCCACATCAGAAGCTCTGCCAAGAGAGGTCCAGCATGTCATCACCCCACTGCCTGCCACTGGAGTCTACTTGAGTTAGGGGCCACCTCTTCATACCAGGCCCTGGAGGACCCTTAGGTCATCTAAGTAGCCAAGCCTGAAAGGGGCCTAATGTGGGGCACCTGGGTAGGGCAGTCAACCTTCCTGATCTGTTGTGGAAGACGCCCTGAGTTCCATCGAGGAGGTGGGAGGAGGAAAACCCTGCTGCATGCCCATGCATCCACCCCCGCCCCACCAATAGACTGAGCCAAAGACCTACCTGTACCTCTCTGGAGATAAGGTGGTGATCCATGAAGGATAGGCATTCATTCATAGCACCTGGACCCTGGTCTCCCCACAAGCTGCTGTTGTCCTTCAAGGCTCCAAACAGCAATATAGTGGAGCAACCTAGGAGGCATGCAGTATGATGCAGATGTCCTGGTCCCTTCTGGGTAGCATCAATCCTGTTGAAAATGCCAACACTGGTGTCTGAAGGGTGAATGTCCTGGTACTCCTGGAAAGTCCTGGCTTATAAGTCTCAAAGCTCTATCAAGTCCCCAAGATCCCTGAAATGTAAATAGTCCCCTTGTTCAATGGAGCTAACAGTCTCCATCTTTGTGACCCCTATTCTTTCCCAAACATCCACATCACATTAAACCTTATTGCTCAAAGAGAGGATACTGCCTCAAACTGACCCTCATACATTTCACTTGGGTGCCTGGAATAAGTCTGGAAACATGTTGGGTAGCTCCTGTTTGGTGTGAATCACCGAACTGAAAGTTTTCTGTGAGCCCTTGAAGGTCACTTGCAGTCTGGCCAGGTAAAGCATTTTAAAGTGGATCCCCAGTGCAAGTAATTTGGAGACATATGGATTGAATTCCACTCATTTTAGTCGCATGGAGAAGGGTAACATAGAAACATAGAGGTTGACAGCAGATAAGGACCACAAGGCCCACCCAGTCTGCTCATTTTTCTACCTTATGAATGTGCCACACACCTTTACACTGTCAATGACCTATCTATCCATATTCATCTTGGTTCATCCTTAATTTAGTACCTCCCAGAGTAGCTCCTTTGTGTCTCAATTTGGTGGTGTTAAAATGGTAAGGAGCTACTTATAAGTAATAAAGATTGAGCCGAGGTGGAGCCCAAATAAATGCATCTCACCCGCTCAGGCACCATGTGACCACAGCAGCAGTTATCTTCAGCTGCCACAGTACAGTTGGAGCCAGAAACTTTGGCATCTTGGGGATAAAAAATAAAAGGGTAGAAATAACATGGCATGACTGCAGTCATAAATAGAGAAATCAACATGGCAGCAGGGGAGGAATTTGCAATCCAAGCTGAAACTGAATATCAGCTAGAGGCAAACCATTAGGAAACTTTAATTAATTTATTGCAGTGAGTAATGCACACATTAAGCAACTTATTGAAAAATGATAAACCAGTGAGTTGAAGGAACAGTTTAATATGACTTGCACTGTATCTCTCATCTTTAACCTAGTAACAGAATTCTCAGTACATTCTGGATACAAAATTAACTGGGATAAAATGGAAATACTTCCATTACAAAAGGAAACATATAAAAAAATACCCTTCTCTCTGTTAATATTCTGATTAAGAATTGTATTAAATGCCTAGGAGTAAACTTACTTTGGGATGAAACCAAACATTTTCAAGCAAACTATGAGACTGAGTTTGAGAAAATACTTAAAAATCTTGAGACATGGGTTCCCCTTCCAATTACAGTAACTGGTCAAGTAAATATCATTAAAATGAATATCTTACCTAGGTTTCCATTCCTCTTCCAATCCTCTCCTATATGGATTCCCTAAAAATGTATTCCAATGTTGGGAGAGCAGATTAAGAAAGTTCCTCTGGCAAAACAAGAAACCAAGGCTTTCCTTTCAAAATGATATGCCCTAATAGAACAAGCTGGATTGGGTCCTCCAGTATATGACTATATTATTTGGGAGCTCAATTAGAACAGATAAATTATTGGTTTGACTTTCATAAAGATCAGGCTTGGGTAGAAATAAAACAAAAAGTAGCTGGAAAATGAAACTTTGGAGGAATCTCAGAACTCGATACAACTAGCAATATCAGTTTTGACTCTTGTTTATTGACCACAAAACTATCAGTTAAGATTTTGCAAGAAGCCCATTCAATCTTAGGATGGAGAACCAAACTTTCACCTTTACATACTGTATATTAAATATATTAACAGAATTCCAAATGTTTCAATAACCAATTCATAAAAATATGGGAAAAAGAACTAATACAACTCGACACCTACTGTATATATAAGGAGGATAGTCTTCATGTGCTTTTCAAGAATTGAGAAACCAATATAATTTGCAAACAGGTGATTTTCTGACATATCTTCAAGTCAGAGATTTTCTAAGGAAAAGAATTGTGTTATTAAACCATTGCCAAAGTCTCTAGTATAAGACATATTGGTAAACAAAGACACAAACAAAAACATATTGGAAAAATCTATAAGACGCTTAATGAGCATAAACCTGAGTTACTAATGTAATTACAAGTAGTTTGGCAGAGGGATTTAGGGATATCCCTGAACAACCAGAATTGGTTAGATATTCTAATAACACAATTGTTAGTATCAAAAAAAAAGCTAAGATTAAATTTAAAATCCTTCAGAGATTCTTAATAATTGCCCTAGATATGAGCAGGATGTAGAATCAACTATATGTATATGTATGTGTGTACATATATATATTTCTATATATTGGAGGCAAAAAACTGTTTAATGCATCAATTAGGGTTGTTCCACAGCGACAAAGGCAAGGAAATGTGGTGGTAGGGTTGAAAACCCTAAATCCGCATTCACCCCCACCCCCCCAGCACCACACACACAGGCACATACACACATACAAGTAGGGGGGAGGACCAAGGCAACATGACCAATCACAGACAACCAGCAGCAGGTGACAGAAATAAAATAGAATTGTATACAGTAAATGTAGTACAAGACGTATCCATGATGATGAGCCAACAACTGCAGCATTTGAACAGTTGATGTGTATGGCTGTAGTTTTGCTGTGGCTCTCAGTCAGGATGAAGTACCTGGTGTGGGTGTGGGGGGCTATTGTCTGGTCAAGGGTGTGCAACTGATAATGGTACAAAGTTGTGGGCACCTTCAGTGATGGAGGTGTACCACTGATGTGTGAGTTAGTTTTGCTGTGGCTCTACAGTCAGGATGCAGTACCTGGTGTGTGTGGGGGCATTGTCTGGCTGAGGCCATGCAACTCTAACTGTGGTAAGTGGAGTGTACCTGCAATTAGGGAGGTGTACCACTGATGTCCATAGCCTCAGTTTTGCTGTGCCTCAGCACTCAGGATGCAGTACCTTGTAATGGGGAGACATTGCCTGTATGAGGCCATGCTTGCAATCAATGAGGTGTACCATTGATGTTCATACCTGCAGTTTTGCAGTGGCTCTCCAGTCAAGATGCAGTAAGTGGTCTGGGGGTGCATTGCCTGATTGACACTGTGAAACTCCTAAGTGTGGTAACTTCTGTGCACCTGCAGTCAGGGAGGTGCACTGTTGATGTGTATGGCCTTATTGTTGCTGTGCCTCTCCACTCAGTATGCAGTACCTGTTCTAGGGGGGTGGCATTGCCTGGCAGAGGTCCTCCAATTTGTAACCATGTTAACTTGTGTGTGCCTGCAGTCAGGGAGATATACCATAGCTGTGCATGGCCTTAGTGTAGCCGTGGCTCTCCACTTAGTGTGCAGTACCTGGTGTGTCAGGGCATGGGGTATTATTAGGTAATGCATGTAACTCCTAAGTGTGGTAACTTGTGTGTACCTGTAATCAGGCATGTATACCATTGGTGTACATGGCCTTAGTTTTGCTGTAGATCTACAGTGAGTATGCAGTACCTGGTGTGGAGTGGTGGGGATGTGTTGCAGTACATTTTGACAGTTGTATTTTATTTCTATCACCTGCTGCTGGTTGTCTGTGATTGGTCATGTTGCCTGGTCCTCCCCTACTAGCATGAGTGTGTGTGTGTCTGTGTGTGTGATGCTGGGGTGGGGGTGATCATGGAGTTAGGGTTTTCAACCCACACCAAATTTCCTCACTTTTGTTGCTGTGGAACAACCCTAACTGATGCATTAAACTGAGTTTTGCCTCTAATTTCCCTTCTTTTAAGAATGATGAAATTTAGTGAAAGTAATACAGCAGGGGAGCCGAGAGCACTTTGGGCCCACGCCCCACCACGTAATGTTTTGTGACATAGTGACAGGAACAGCAATGCAAACAAAAGTGCCAACAGTGGTGCACATGGTAACGGAAACGTAAATGGTAAAGGAACAAGTATTAGAAACGCAAGTGCAAAGTGATGCCAAAGCTAACAGTGACGCAAACAGACATTGACGCATATACAAAAACTCAACTGGTAACGTGAACAGTGATGGCAGCAGTATTTTAAATGGAAATGTTAAGTGTCACAGCAAAAAGAACGTAAAGGAACAGAAATGGAATGTAACGAAGCACACACGTAAATGCAAACCGTAACGTGCACAGGCATGGTACTGCAATTGTAAAATGCAAATAGAAAAGTTAACATGAAGAATAATGCCAAAGGAAAGAGAAATGGAAACAGGAACAGAAGCACGACGGAAACTCAAACCAAAATGCGATAGGCACAGTACCGCAATTAACACAAATGGTAACAGTAACAGCAGCAATAATGCCAAATGAAAGAGAAATGCAAATGCAAGTGAGTACAGAAATGCAAACCATTGCATGCACAGTCATGGTAATGCAATTGTAAATGCAAATGGTAACAGTAACAGCAAAAATAATGCCAAAGGAAACAGAAATGAAACAGAAATGCAAGCGCGTATGGAAACGCAAACTGTAATGCATGTGCACAGTACTGCAATTGCAAATGAAACAGGTAATGGTAACAGCAACAATAATGGCAAATGACACAGAAATGCAAACGCAAGCAAAAACGCAAACCGTGACGCACACAGTGACGTAGACGGTAACGGTGCCACAAATGGTAACAGAAACACAACTGGAAATGTTAACTGGCACAGTAACAAAAGGGCACACCCTTCTTTTCCCCAAAAAATGCATTGGAAAACACAGTGAAAACAAAGAATGTTGACATAAAAATGGGCCTCGGAGCAGAAAATGAGGACTTGGATTATTAAATTGCTTATATCTCAGGAACCGTACAACGAGAAAAAATGTAAATTTATATGAATTATGACTTTCCTGGCTAGTTTTGTACTTAGCCCTGCTTGGGGTCTAAGCATTTTGTGATGAAAAGTCCGTATCTCGGTGACCGCTTCGAGATACGGCCCTGAAAGGCGAATGATGCCATAATGTTGTCCAATGGGAAAAGCATCAACTTCGAGTACCGCACTGTGCTGCCCTGTAATATTTTTCACCAAACCACCAAAAGGCACATCAGTGTGATGTTGGCTTTCTTCCCTCCAAATTTCAGCCCAAAAGACCAAACCGTTATTTTGCAGCAGGGCAGCAAAAGATTCCTGTAATGTGGTAGACGCTGTAATGTTATCATATGGGAAAAAGTGTAAACTTTGGAGTGCCGTAACTTTGCTGCTCTGTAATATTTTTTCACCAAAATAGTGAAAGGCACATCTGTGAGATGTTAGCTGTGTTCCCTCCAAATTTCAGCCCAAAAGACCAAACTATTCTTTTGCAGCAGGGTGGCAAAGAATTGCAGTCATTTTGCCATAGCCTGGAAAAGTACTGTCGAACTTAGCAAAAGCTTTCGCAATTCATTCAACAGTGAACAAGAACTGTGAAAGTACTTTATGAAGTACTTTTCCAGAAATTTGAAAAACATATTTCTGGGTGTTTTACCCTAAAAATAAAGACATGCCTAGCATCCTCAGGGTCCGACTATGAGAATACAAAAGAATTAGGTTGCTAGAGGGTCCCAAATTTAAATGCCAAGCATTTTCTGATCACCAACTGAAAACAAAATGGCAGATTTGCGAAAGTAAAAGGGCCATTTGCGAAAGTAAAAACTGCATTTGCGACACTTTCAAACTTTTTAACTTTTTCCATTGACTTATAATGGGAACTTGTTTTTTGAATAACTTTTGAACCGTTTAATATTTTTTCACGAAATCTTCAGAAGGCACATCAGGCACCCCAGCCGCACGTTTTCTGAAGTTTTTGGACTGGTTGCACAAACCATGCGACCTGTAGGTGAGAGCAAAGAAGTCTCAAAAAAGTGTAATTGTGCAATTCGTTGTCGCTTAATAACTCTGCAGCTGTATATCTGACCAGTACAAAACATGGCAGATCCTAAGATCTACCATGCCAATCATGCATACTAAATTTCAGGCAAATCTGTTGAATGGTGGCAAAGTTATTAGTGCAAAATTTGACCTTTAACCTTAAATGTACTCTAACTCCTAACTATGGTAGCACTACCATGCTACCACAATATATATATATATATATATATATATATATATATATATCTATACAGTATTTGAGAGACTTGGGTGTGCATTAAAATAATGTCTATAATGTACTCATAATTTATTAAAAATACAGAACGTGTGCTCTGTACTGTTGCCAATATGGTCACAAGATAGTTAGCATAAAAAAGGTGTATGTATTTTTATTTTATTGTGGCAACATTTTAGTAATGAAAATAGCCTTAAAAAAGGCAGCCGTTTTGTGACATGGTTGTGTTACACATCTTGGTGACCATTAAATTTACTGTATTTAAAGCACAATACTAAAATTTTCTTTTTAAGTGAACAGAGTGGGTGTGTAACTGTCCCCCAGTCATTACTGATTTTATGCAGATGTAATTGCATTTACATGACACCACATGTAATTTATTACTTTCGTGTATTACTGTGGTGTCTTGTATAGCTGCATAATTTCTTTTGTGTATTCTGCCTTTATGCTTTGAGGATTTTTTTCAGTGTCAGCTCACATTGCTTAAGGTGTTTCCCCCACACAAATCTGCAATTGTAATGCAGTAGTACATAGAGCCTGCTAGGAGCAGCAGCATTAAAAACTGTGGCTCTTGCTGTCGTGCCCATGTTACCCACATAGATTGTGATGATGCTGGTATTGGTACAAATAGCCGGGACCAAAAGGTGACATCAGGCATTCTTTTTTGGTACTCTGGCTCTAAGCAAAACTGTTCTCTTCCCACTGCTTCTCCCATTTACCATTCTTAAAAACAGGTAGAATGAAGCGTCGTACATTTTAAATCTGGTGTGCTGCACAGGAGTTTGGACGGATCTCAGCGGTCTCCAGTCACTAGAAAAGATGATCTTCAGCATTCTGCTACAAAATAGCAAGTTAAAATTCTGGGAGGCATATTAAATAGTGACTGGCTAAAGTGCAGCAGTTATTCTGTGTCATTTTGGGGACAGAAAAAGTAAAGTATTCACCTTAAGACTTCATGGTCCTGCTTTTTGTGAAGGGCCCCTCTTCAAAATAGAGGATGATTGGATTAGTGGGCTGTGCAGCACAATGAGTATATTTTAAAGTTTTGCTTGGGAAATATATCAGCTGAACTTTCCTCTGCTGCTGGCACTGTTTAAATAGGGCATATTAAATACTACCTGGCTATAGTACAGCAGTTGTGTTCTATCATCTTTGGGGGCAGAAAAGTTAAATTTGTGTGTTCTCTCATGGCCTAGCTGTTTGTGAAGGGTCTCTCTTCAAAATGGGGCTGTGCATAGGTGTGACCAATCTAATCAAATAGAGTTTTGTTTGAGATTTATAGGTTTTTGTTTACAATCCATCCAGCGGGTTTTCATTGTATAATTAGATTTTTTCAGAATATTGCTAATATTGGTGAACTTTCCCATGCTGATGACTTTATTCATGTTTAAGTGGGGAAAAAACAACACCTGTGCGGTTCCTACTGGTAAAGTTTAAAAATGTGTATTTGTCGAATGAATGCTTCACCTGTTGATGTGATGATGGCTCTATTTTAGAAGTGTGTATGTGGAATGAATATAAAAGCTGCACTCTTACAATGTATTAAATAAAAATAAATGCAATTTGTAAGAGATGCTTGTAATTTTTGGAAAGAAGGGGTGATGCTGGCTCTGGTTAAGGGGTGTGTGTGTGTGTGTGTGTGTGTGTGGTGTTATTTTAAAATGATAAAGTTGCCTTTCTTGATGTAAGGTTATAAAGGAGCATCATTGTATTGGCATACTGAACTAGGGGATAAGGTTGGGTGGTAGCATAATATATTGGAACTGTTTGAAATAAAAAAAAATGACAGCAATGGGGCCTACCTCAAAAATGCTTATTATGGCATTGGTCAGTTCATTCGAGATTATGGGGAGTTACCACATGTAGGAATGAGATTGCTTCTAAACTAGACATCAAGTGGTGACATAATATGTTGGAACTGTTTAAACATAAAAGAATACAGCACTTGAGCCTACCTCAAAATGGCTGCTCATGGCATGGGGGTACCATGTGGAAAAACTGGGTCATTGCCTGGGTGTACTAGTGCCTGTAGGGCAACATCATTGTTTTGGATTTATCTGGCAAAAATATTTTCCTGATTTATTTTTAATAAGACTGTTTCTAAATTACATGTCAAAAGATGGCACATTATGTTGGAACTGTTTAAAAATACAAAAATACAGCACTTGGGCTTACCTCAGAAAGGCTGTTCATGGCATTGCTTAGTACATTCAGGGGTATGGGAGGGATACCATGTGTAGTACTGGAATCTGGTCATTGCCTGAGTGTACTAGTGCCTGTTGGGCAATATCAGTGGTTTGGATTCATCTGGCAAAAACATTTAGCAGATTTATTTATAATAAGTCTTCCTATAAATTAAATGTCAGGTATTGGCATAATATCTTGGAACTGTTTGAAAATAAAAAAAATGCATCACCTGGGCCTGACTCAAGCAGTTTGGATGTGGCATTCCATGTGCAGTACAAGAATCTTGCAGCAGTGGTGTCCCTGTGAAGCACATGGTGGTGAGCACAATGTAGGCCTGTGTGATATTTTGGCATCATTTTCCCCATAATGGCTGGCACTGGGTTGCCAGGAGATGCCAATGCAGTGCCTGCATCTATAGTTATCAACACGAAACAGATTGCCTGGGTGCTTTCTGGTTGGTAACTGTGGTTGGGCCTGCCCTCAGTTTGACTCTGTGGAGGTACAGTGATGTCAAAATGACCCTTGAAGTGGCTCAGGCTCACCGTGTAACATCCAGCTGTATCTTGCCTTGCCTTTACTTGTTCATGGCGAACTTGGGTGTATTGTTTTGACTTGTAGAGTAGTTTGGATGTGGCATTCCATGTGCAGAACAAGAACCCTACTGCAGCAGCATCCTGGTGATGAATGTGGTGGTGAGACTAGGGTGGGCCTGTGTGATATTTCAGCATCATTTTCACCTCAAAGGCCAGCACGGGGTTGCCAGGGAGCATTATGTGGCATCCTCATGTATAGTTATCAGTACCAAACAGCTTGCCTGGCTGCTTTCTGGTTGTTAACTGTGGTTGGCTCTGCAGAGCTACAGTGATGTCAAAATGGCCCCTGATGATGTGGCATGGTACTTATCAATATGTATTGGCTGTTTGGTTGATAATAAGCCATTAGTAAAAGTTGTACCACGTATTTCACATGCTGCATTGCTACTGTGGTGTCTGCGTTACCCACAGTAGTTTAATGCAGCAGAGATGGTCACATAATAAATCAGTTACAACCAAGTGATTTGTTCATGTTTCTCTTTCTACTTAATGTCACGTTTAAGTGTGAAAGGCATGTAGACTGGACATAAACAGTATAAGCATGAAGTAATGAAACTTTGGTAACCTCCTGTTTGTTTTTTTAGTGCTGTCTACAATGGAGGATAGATAGCAACACATAGGTATGGAAGAACATCAAATCATTAAATGTTGTAAACTAATACACCTAAATAGAAGACAGAGACACTGCATTTGAAATGTTTATTTATTACTAGAAATGGGAAATAATGCATAATGGACACTGAGTTACCCAAGAAAGTAGTTTACATGTTATAAATAACTGTGCCATATTTCCAAACTTAGAAATACAGAACTATCTTCATATTTTGTATTATGCAACTACCACACATACACATTAAAATTAAGGTTGAGTCATGCCACATTATAAAACTTTGTTTGAGTGTATGAATGTCACACTTCGTCTCTCGAATACTGTCCACACAGCTATATATATATATATATATTTCCTGTCTTTGTTTAACAGAATTCTGGAACAACATCAGGAAAATAACAGGAACAGTAGTAGGTTTGGATGTTCCCTTTGAACCTGACACATTATTCTTGGGGAGTCCATTTCTGGCTACAGAAAAATGGACAACAGAGAAAAAAGCTTTTGTAAACTTGGCTCTCATAAATGCCAAGAAATTAATCTTACAATATTGGAAAGACAAGCCCCGCCCCCACACATGTTAAAATTGGTTAAACCTAATGGTTGATTGTGTCAGTCTTGAAAGAATTTATTATAATATAGAAGAAAAAAGCAATCATTTCAACAAATATGGGAACCTTTTTTTGCAATATTTGAGTAAATAAAGATACTTCCTTATTACTCCCTTGCATAGATACAAGACTAAACCTTAAACCAAATAAATCATAGCTTAGAGGATAGAAACCCAAAGAAACTAATCTTAGATTTAATGGCTAGGGAACAAGGCAAGTAGGATGGAATATGATGACTGTCATTATAATCCCTCAATAATTTACATAGGGATATCTAGCCATTATCTGATTCCAACCTAAAAAAAAAATAATAGTCCAGACAGTTCCCAGTCATCCATTCTGGAAAATGCTACTTCTGCACCACCTGTAAGTAGAGGCATAAAAGTTCATCACCCAAGAAACTCTACCCAGTTTAAATTGTGCACACAATCTTTAAAAAAATTTCAGAGAGCAACATTTTAGCACTGGTTGGGTGGAACCCTCATGCCAGTACTTATAGTTTGCTGCAGTGCCCTCTGGCACAAAATCTCAATCTATCTCCTTCTCTAGTTTGCACATTCTCGCTCCTCCACCTAACTTGTGTTGGTTCTCCTTCTCCCACTCTTGGGGTTTCTTTTCTCTCTCATCTGCCTTGAGCTTGGTCTTCCACTCCTCAGCTTCCAGCCTTGTTTTCTGAAGCTTAGTCTCTGTCTTTGCCTTTACCAGGGCCAGTTCCAAACACAGCCTTTGGTCTGGTCTGATTGCACAGCTGCCCAACTTATAGGCTCTAGCTCCCTCCATCTGAACAGTTACCACTGTGACCTCTCCTGAACCATTCTCCTGGTCATGTCTGTCAGGGGCATCTATGAATTATGTCTTCATCTGGGCCTAGGTGCCTTTACCCTGGAACAATTTATGTAGCTGTGCATGGCTATAATTTCTATATGAGTCTGGCATACTACCATCTAGACTACACTAAGTAGTCTGTGGCTCTGTGGCTAATTATTAGTGTCAGTGGCTCAGTAGATAACATACTTAGAAGACTGAAAGTTCATGGGTTCTAGCTCCATACCATCACTGTTTTGCCTCCACCATCTCGGTAGGTAGGCTGTTCCAAGAAACCACTACTCTTTCTGTGAAGAACTTCCTCACATCTCTCCTTAATGGAAGCACTGTGTCAGAGTGACACCACCACCACAGCGACACTGTCACACTGACAGCAGATATCCCAATTGCCACAAATCGCCCAGCCACTGCAATCAACCACCCCCCATGTCAGTGGGTACACTGGCAGCGACTACAAACACTACCACTGCACCTGCAGACCCATTTTCCAGCATCAATGGGGGACATGTCAGCCGACTACATTGACAGCATAAAAGGGCACAAGTTGCTGGTGGCGGCTGGGTACACCTACCAGTGTGAAACGACCTGCGGCGACCGCACGTACTGGAAATGCTGTGAATAAGCAGCATCCAGATGCAAGTGGCGTGCATTCACCATGGCAGGGGGCACCCCATCAGTGTCGGGCACACACAAGCATGTGCCTGATACTGCGGCAGTCAGGGTCCATACAGTAAGAGCTGTGGTGAAGCAGAGGGCCAAAGACACCAATGAGAGCAGCCAACAGATCATCGTAGCATGCTGCTCAAGGGTGAATGAGGCCATGGGGGCAGACTACCACCGGTACCCCTACTAAAGAGGGCAGCACAATGGGTCAGGAGGAGCATTCAGTAGGTGCCGTTGGACCCACACACAATAGCGGAGCTTACCGTCCTGGAGGAGTATTGGAGGATAATGTGAGGTGAGCCATTTCTCTTCCATGATTCTGGTCAAGATGCAGGGGTCAGCACTGTGCACAGGTTCCCGCTGTTCACTATGAGCAGGAACCTCAAATTCTAGCCACAGCCCATCCTGGCTATGGAATGGCACCTTTAGTGCTGTCCCTGGCTGTTTCAACAACTATACACCCTTCCTTGGGTGGACAGGGCTACTATTACTGCCCACCGTGTGTATTCTCATGATGAAGAGGACAGTGGCAGCATACATGGTGGTGTTCACCAAGGTGTCTGAGCTGTGCTCAGTAAGTGGCCCCTGCCACATGTTAATCAACTTTGAGATGGTCACCAGGGTAGTGCAGAATGTGTTTCTACAGATGGATGTGCACATGTGTTTTTTCACCTATGCCAGTGTGGGTGGAGGCAAATCATCAGCATGCGGGGCTTGCACACCAGTACAGCATGGACAGTGTGTGCACCATGCATCTCCGCATGCTGCCAGCCCTTGCTTTTGTGCCCCTGGAGGACGTGTACATCACCTATGAGGAGCTCCATAGCTAGGCATAATTTACAGAGAATGAGGAGGCACTCACCCCTGTCCTTGATTATTTCAAGGATACCTGGCTGGGCAGACCTGTCCGCGCAGTGGGCACCGCCACAAGCCACTGTTCCCCATCTCTGTATGGAACTGCCATGCATCTGTCAGGGAAGAGATGCTGCACACAAACAATGCCATCGAGGGCTGGCACAGGGCATTCAGTGCCCTGCTGGGCATGGCACACCCCACCCTGTGGCAGTTCCTTGATGTCCCGGGGGGGGAAACAGTGGCTGATGGAGGTCCAACTGCAGCAGGTCATGTCTGGCCAGGCCATGGTACACTCCTGTTGGTGGTGGAGGGAGAGTGCCAAGATGATCACCGACCTGGTCTCCCAGTACAGTACCCAGAGCCACAGGGACTAGCTGATGGGGCTAGCATTGAACATCAGCCTCCTGGTGTGAGCTCTGGGGTGTGTGTGCGGTGGGGTGCACATTGTCACCAGCCCCTTTGCCCATTCTCCCACTTGCTGCCACTGTTTCCTGTGATCGAGTCCCTTGTGCTGCAGCAATGTTCCATAGGAGCTGGGTGCACTGGGTGGTCCCATGTGTCCCGTGTCAGTTTTGCCACTAGTGCCACCAAGCCATGCATCCTTTTCCTGAATGTCCTGCATCTGGCTGCCAGCATTCCCTATGTGTGAGTGTTTGTGTGTGGCACAGCTGAGCCAGCCAACCCTGGTGTGTTCCCCACGCTGCCTACTGGTAACTCCCACCCACATCCCGGCATGTCATCCCTCTGCTCGTGCCGGGTCCTCCTTGGCTTGCTGGGGGTTTGTCGTCAGGTCGTTCATCACGGTGTCTGACAGTGGTGGTCCTGCAGTATTCAGTGGCCAATTGCAACACTGTCTGTTGGGGTCTCCATTGCAGGTGCCGCATCAGGTTTCCGTCCGTCATTCTTCAGTGCATCGGGTCGTTTGCGGCAATTTGCAGGTGTCGCTTGTGGGGACATCAGGCAAATCTCTGTTGATCACTTGTGGTGCTTCTCTCCTGACTGTACCCCTCTCCAGCTTCACAACATGTCCTCTTGTTTTTGTGCATCTTTTATTTTGAAAAATACTTGCTTCCATTATTTACCCCTTCATATATTTAAAGGTTTCTATCATATCCCCTTCTCCCTTCTCTCTTCCATGGTGTACATATTGAGTTCCTTCAGTCTCTCCTGATAGGGTTTTGTGATGCAGACCCCATACCATTTTAGTTGCTCTCCTCTGAACAACCTCCAATCTGTCTATATCCTTCTGGAGATGTGGCCTCCAGAACTGTACACAGTATTCTAAGTGAGGTCTTACCAGTGATCTATACAGAGGCAGCATGACCTCCCACCTGCTAGGGGTACATCTCCTATGCATCCCAGCATCCTACTGGCCCTCCCAACTGCTTTGTTGCACTGTCTGGACAAGTTTAGGTCATCTGAGATTATTACCTCCAGGTCTCTTTCCTGTTTGGTGGTCATCAATAATGCTCCCCCATTTTGTACTCTGCCCTTGGGTTTCTGTGCCCCAAGTGCATTGTTTTGTACTTTCACATTAAAACCCAGATGCCATACTTGTGACCACTCCTCAAGTGTTCTCAAGTCACTGGTCATCCTTTCCACACCCCCGGGGCTATCCTTGTTGATCTCTCCAAGGCCTTCGACATGGTGGGTGGTGGATCATTTAATACTACTGAAGAAATTGGGTGATCATGTGATGGGACTGGAAGTTTTAACTTGGTTCCAAAATTAGTCTGATTGGGCAACAGCAAAGTATGATGGTGAATAGTCATCACTCCAGGTTTATAAATATTAGAAGAGGAGTTCCGCAGGAATCCATCTTGGGTCCTCTTCTTTTTACAGTGTATCTGAGAGGGTTGGGGAGCTACATCGTAGGTACAGACTACCAGCTACATGCTGATGACACTGTGGTCTATGCCTCCGATGTTTCAGTTAAGGGGGTTCAGCTAAAATTACAGCAGATGTTTGATAAACTTAAAACTTTTTTTAAGTTGTCCTATTTGAAATTGAATTCAACTAAGAAAATCTGATGTTGATTGGCTCTTCAAATAAACTGAATGACCCAATTCATAGATTATATATATATATATATATATATATATATATATACATTGGTAGATACAAAATTGTAACAAGTAGAGGGTTATGAGTATCTGGGGTATTGGATGGATACGATAGGTTCAGGAAACCTACATGTGGCCAAATTGATAAATAAGGTTGGGAAATGTTTAGGAGCACTATATCGACATAAGGGGTGCTTGGATCAATTTACTAGATTAAAGATGGTACAGTCTCAAATTTTCCAATTTTTTATTATGCAGATATTGTGTACGAGTACTGTACAAAGGAAAAGCTTACAAAATTGGATGTACAACTCAAAAAGATGGCATGATTTGTGCTTAATGGCTGATATGACTCACATAGATATAAAATATATAACCAATTAGGCAGGACATCTCTACGTGAAAGGCAACAGTTACATATGCAAGCCCCGGTGTTTAGGGGTATCCAGGTGGCAAACTGGTGGGAGGGGGGTATTGTACAACCACAAATACACAGTACAAGAAATCAGAATATGCTCTTTACTTGATTCTGATGATGATGCGGGATGGCTTTGCAGGTTGAGGAGCAGGCACATTTGTTTGCTTCAGCGGGCTAACTGCAGGGGGCAATGTTCAATAACAGGCACACATGCACAAATTTAAATCAATTAACTTCAATGTCTACTCCAGAATCAAAAGTGCAAAAACTGATTTAATAAAACGAGAAAGTTAATGAACCACTACATGGAGCATGGGGGTAACAATTACAGTTGGGCCCTTCACAGGCCGAAATCTTACAGTTGTCCTGCAGCAACCTTTTTTTCAACAGATTGATTTACAGATTACAGACCATCCCTCAAGCTGAAAAGTCTACATTCCTGACAACAGCATTAAATGTGGACCAAAAACGGCCACACACAGAGGTAGTTCAAACTCAGCAGCACTCTCATTTCATATTCCTTCACTTTATTCTGTCTTCAGTTAGGCACTTGCTTACTGTTTCTCTCTTGGTCTCATAAATACTCAAACTGATGCAACAATTGTGACAGCAGGAGACTTTTCTACTGTCCCAGTCCCATTTCTTACTTTGCCTAGCTTTAACCTTCTACACAGGCAGTTACTTTAAAACACAGAGGGCTGATTTTAAACCACAGTGAGCTATTTTCTTACTGGAAGATCTTAAAGGGAAGCTTTCATCATGCCAGCCTCCCGTCCCAGCAAGGCTTACCCTCTGGAAAAGCCTTTTAAGTATTATTCTCCTGCAGCAACCTACGCACCAAGCGCTTCAATACTTTTGTACTGAAGCTCATGGTGCGTTGCTGTACATTTACAGATAATGGTGCCCCACTAGCATCTGCAATACTTCTGGTTAGTAGACTTTTTGCAATTAAAATAAAGTATGTTGTGGTGGGAGAAAAATGCTGCAGCATACTTAAAAGGCTTAATGGGAGGGTGAGCCTTGCAGGTGCGGGAGGCTGGCAAGATGAGAGCTTCCCTTTAAGCTTCTAATGGTGTTCCTTTTAGCAAGAACAAAAACCTTCTGGATACCCAATCACTGATGCCACACATCTGCAGCTGGGCTCTTCCAGGCGGTTATGCATACCCCTGGCCTGTCCAGTAACTCCAGACACTGTACACTCATGCATCAATTTCAGTTTCTGGACTGCATTTCAGCCAGGGGACTGCTTGCTGTGCCACACAGGGCATCCTGATGGCCTGCCATCCCACTGGGGTCCCAACCAACCACTCCCCACATGGATCCTTTCCTGCCCCCACAGGCTGCACGCTGAGAGCTGAAACACTGTAAAGGCCACCGGCAAGGGGAAAAGAGGCAGGCTGCCACCCTACACCCACAACAGTCCAGGCTCCCACCAATGGACCACACCCCAGGCCCCTTCTGCCAGAACTGGCCCACACCAGAAACACTCCTGCCCATAGGGTGCACTCACCCAAGGGTGATATTACTAAGAAAACAGGACCCCCATTGGTGCTTACCCTACCATGGTGCCAGAGATCACATGGCTGTTACATGTGAAAAGATCAAACCTTAGGTCTTTGCATGATATGCTGGACAAAGAAAGTAACAACAAGTAGAAGTAATAAAAAGGTTTATTACAATATTCACACCATAACAAGTGAAGCAAAGCAATCAAGGCAGCCAATTTCCCACCATTCCTCAAGTATGGACTCTTTTCTCTGAGAAGTTGTGTGCATACAATTATAGATGACTGATAGGAGTGCCATTACGGATATGATAAACATACAGCATTGGATAAGGAATGTAAATAAGGTGGCTCCTTGGCAAATACACAGGAAATGAAGTTGCAAAGTAAGGAGAATCAATGAACAGTGGAAATTCATAGCCTGCAACCTGTTATCAGTCTCACTGGAGGCAGTGAGTCTGAGAACACTTACAATGTCATCAAAAGGACTTCCGGTGACATCACCAGCTTGATGGCTGCCTAATCGAAGAGCTCTCCCCTTAAGCAGCAAAAACAACTCCTCCACTCAATTTAGAACAGGGAGATTCGCCTAAATATGAATAAAGTGAACAGTGGAGCCTCAAAGGTGAAAAGATCTTGAGCTACAAATTTAAAACATAATCCCGATCATCTCGGATTGGACTCAGCAAGCTCACCTATCTGTGGAAGAAAATCACCAGACAGTACGGTGGGAGAAGACACTGAGGCAGAAATGGAAACTCTCTCACGATCGCGATTTGAAACTCTACTATCGGAAATAAAGCAGTTTCAATCTGAAACAAAATCAGAATTTAACAAGCTCCATTCCGACCTGAAAGGACTGGAGTCTAGGATGGTTAATGCGGAGGAACGTATTTCGACAGTAGAAGATGACCTCATACATATTTCCAGAGCCATGGAGCTTTTAACACAGCAGCAAGAGGCTACATCAGCTAAATGTTTGGATTTGGAAGCACGATCAAGGCGGGACAATCTGAGAATATATTATATTCCTGAATCCGCAGAGGTTGGCGAAATGCATGACTTCTTGAGGATCTCTTACGCCATGTGCTGGATTTACCACAAGGTTTAACTTAAGGATCGAACGGTCACAAGAGCACTAGTGCCTAGACCCACATCAAAAGCGGCTAGGCTTCGATCTATAATTGCTAAGTTTGCAAGTTTTCGTGAGAAGGAGACAATCCTGCATACGGCGTGGAAGCAGGGTCAGGTGATATATAATGGGGCTAGACTGTTCTTGATCAAGATTACCCCCATGATACAGCAACAATGCTTTCCTATGCCCCCATCATGAGAAAAATTGAAGGAGCTGGGATTAGATTTCGAGACACCTTACCCTCCCACCTGCGGGTTCACTGGGAATCCGGGGTTGAGCTGTATTACACATCCAAAGAGGCACTACAGGCGATTAAGATGAAAGGGCATGATATTCCAGAGATCCCTCGATGTGCAGACCAACCGACCAGATCACGGAGTACATGGCGATTAGAGGGACCCCAGAACACCATGCGAGAGGGGAAGTCTGCACACTCAACCCTACAGGACATCAAAAGCATGCTAAGCAGGCTCACACACGTATCGACTGTAGGAGAAGAAGTTTTGGAGAAAGAAGGAGATACTTGAAATTGAAACCGGAATGACATGGAACAGGTTTGCGGGGTTTTCCCCTCATGTGTGGCTAATTGCTGACTATGGAATGAGCCACTTTAGGTCTGGGATATGACTCTGTGATAGGCCTCTCTGTACTGAGTTTTCAGTGACTCTTTCCTGGGAATCTGTTATTAATCAGGGAGTGAGGAATGTTTACCTGATTTGAACTTTTAAAATTAGAAAGTTATGTTACAAGATGCAATTGCTACTACATATAATTAGTGATTGGGCTATGTTGTCATGATACTGTATATTATAGACGCCTTGTGGCCAAAGAGGAAACCTTTATTTTCTCCCAGGAAATGAAACAAGAAATCTTAACATTACTAAGCATAGATCTCAATGGATTAAAATTAAAGATACTCCACTGAGCCAAGGGGAATAGGGCATATACATATACCGATTTATCTGAGATCACAGTTTTATCATTAAACTGATGTTTGGGGAAGGGGGGTGAGTTATGTTAGACCCTTAAACTCCCTAATTACAACCTTCATGCTGCAGCTTCGCTGTCCTGTGGGTCTTATAGTTACATCATGGATCCTCTTGAAGGGAGTCATAGCCATGACGTTGAGTTACCCATCAGAGTCACCACAGGAGACGTATAGCCTCCTAAGGGGCATGGACAACTTAATAGTATGGTCATGGAGGAATGAGTCAACATGTTGGCCCCTTTTCCTCCCCTTCGAGCTCAAGGGACTAGAACTTATAGGGAACTATACTCATGGTTCCCCTACCTTGGGAGTCAATATGTAAATAGTTATTCTTTTTGGGAGAGGAACGCTCAGTTGGCACCTATCCAAAAAGGGTTTATTGGTTTATGTTTAGAAGAGTGTTGGGAATGGTATGAGTGGTTTTATGAAACGATGACAAATATGGCTGTTCACATAGCGATTAAGTTTAAATACCAGAGATGAAAAGCTGAACTACAACGTGGAGAAAACTGGACTAGGAGGAAGGGAAGGACCCAAGAAGGGGGGTTGGGGAAGGGAGGAGAGAGAGAGGCGAAAAGCAAGTAGAAATAAAGTGACATATAAACAGAGGCATATCTTTCTATGTTATAATGGGGGATAAGAACAATAATATTTTAAATATAATTTCCCACAATGTTAATGGACTAAATAACCGTTAAAGCGATATAAGGTCATGTCTAATATTAAAAGACAAAGCCCTTCTTTTGTGATGCTACAGGAAACGCACCTCAGTAAAGTTGAACATCAGAAGCTAGGCAGGTTTGGGTATGAACAAGTCACAGCAGCCTCATTTGATACAGGGAAAAGAAGGGGTGTCGCCATCTTAGTTGCTAGGGGAGTTCAGTTCCAAAAGACAGGCAGTTATATAGATCCTGAGGGCCGTCTTGCCATCTTGATGGGAAATTTAGCAGGTGAGCCTATTACTCTGGCATATTTATATGCCCCCCAGGTTCAACTAAGGAAATCCTAAGATTCCTTCTAAATAAAATCACTGAGGTACATAAGGGCCTACTGGTAATAGGAGGAGATCTTAACCAGGTCTGGGAACAGGGGGACACTTCTAAGGCCGGTCTTTTCAACAGAATCTTACTAGCAGAGCATTAGAGACCACCTGAGGGAGGCCTTTGGGTGGATGCATGGAGGTTACATAATAGGGGACTAGGAATATACGCACTACTCTTACCCACACGGTAATTGACTATCTATTGATGTTGGGGAACATCAGAGTCAGGTAGAGCTGCACCATATTCCATCTGTTATTTCTGATCACTCGCAATTACACTTGAGGTTAAATTGGAAGGTCAGAAGGGGACCCACATTATGAAAATTCAATAATTATATGTTGAATATAAAGGAGTTTACCAAAAAAGCCAAGGCAAGACTAGCACAAATTAGGCAGGAAAATGATGCACCTGAAATTACCAGGGTGGTATTGTGGGATACTGTAAAGACGGTATTCAGGGGAGAATGTATTAAGTTTGCATCGTATTTCAAATGGCAACAAAACAGGCAGTTGGAGTAATTGCAAAACCAATTGCGGGACTTACAAAAGAGACATGCTAATGGTGACAAAGAAGCAATAAAGGATATGCAGGGGGTTAAACAAAAGATCCAAAAATTAATTGATGTTAAAACAGAACAAGCATTACAGCGCTTGAGACAAAAATACCATGAGACAGGCCCCAGAGCATCCCGACTCCTAGCACATCATCTCAGGCAACAGACTGCTAGGTCCACATTTACTCGGATTCGTGATCCAAAATCCAGAACCCGGCTGAAAACACCAGAGGATATTAGACTGGGCTTTAGGAAATTTTATTCAGAACTCTACAAATCAGATCATATCCCTGATAACTCACAAATAGAATCCTATCTGGACAAATTACGATTGCCCAAGCTGACCGGGGAGTCCAGAGACACCTTGGATGCTCCAATTACTTCCCAAGAACTGGAAAGTGCTATTAAAAAACTGAAAACTGAAAAATCTCCAGGCCCAGATGGATTTACTCTGGAATTTTTCAAATTTTTTATGCCTGAACTTAAAGAACCCCTCTTGAAGGCCTGTGTAGAGGCGCAAGTAGGGGATTCCCAAACATGGAACTATGCAGTTATTTCTAGTATCCCTAAACCTGGAAAGGACATAACATACTGTAGCTCCTACCAACCTATTTCAGTCCTTAACATTGACTATGAAATATATACCTCGATACTAGCGTAAAAGGCTAGAGGTGGCTCTCCCAAAGCTGGTTGATCAGGACCAAACGGGATTTGTCTTGGGAAGACAGGCCCAGGATAATATTAAAAGATCATTACACTTGTTGTAACATGCTGCTCGGTCGAAGAATCCTTGTTTATTATTAAGCTTAGATGCTGAGAAGGCCTTCGACCGGGTAGCATGGAGCTTCGTGGGGATAGTATTGAAGAAATTTGGACTCTCTGATCTTTTTATTAAAAGCATATCCAACATATATTCAAAACCAAAAGCCTATGTGAAGATTAATGGTAGTGTCTCCCCCCCAGTTCGGCTATATCGAGGTACCAGACAGGGATGCCCACTTTCTCCCTCCTATTTGCCCTATATCTAGAACCACTGGCCCAGGGGATTCGACAAGATAACCTAATCCAGGGGTGGGAATTGGGAGGGAAACATATAAATTAGCTCTCACGCAGATGATCTGTTGATCTACCTTAGAACCCGAACAGTCATTAGACCCACTTTGGACACATCTGACAGAATTTGGCCAACTAGCGGGTTACAAAGTAAATCTCACCAAGACGGAGATATTAAAATTACAATATAACCCCTCGGAAGAGACCTTAAAGAAATTCCCCTTCAAATGGAATCTCACAAGTATAAAATACTTAAGTATTCAACTGAGCTCGCAACCAGACCAGCTTTTTACCCTTAATTTTACCCCGATTCTGAAAGATATTAAAAGAGAATTAGATAGATGGGCCCCTGTTCCTATTCCTCTGACTCAGAGGGTAGAAGCAATAAAAATGATAATCCTCCCCCAGGTTCTTATATTTGGCCCAAACTATACCCATTTTATTACCAGAGCCATACTTTAACACACTTGGCAGAGGAATATCTCGGTTTTTATGGGGATCTCAAAGACCAAGAGTGCGCCTTACGGTATTACAATTACCTAAGAGAGGAGGGGGATTATCTCTCCCAAATTTTAAAGTATACCATCAGGGCTGCACAACTCAGAACAATAATGTATTGGCTAGACCAGACATATATAGCCAGATGGAAATCACTAGAACTGGGGGAGGGGGCACTGGCAAATCTTGGCTCTGAGACAAGGGAAGGGCCCTGCAACCCATACTATAGGTAATCCTCACACAGCATCAACTCTAAATGTGTAGTTTGGAATGTTAGGGGATAAGAAGGCTAAATATTGGAGATATCTCCTGTTCTCAGTTCCATATCTGGGATACCTTCCCTCCTGTCAAGTGGGATATAGGATTCAAGAGATGGGAGGAGCATGGTTTACATCTTATGTGGCACTTTATGGAAGGCAATGAAATAAAGGAATTTCAAACTTTGGTAAATGGGTATGGAATATCGTGGCAGGATAGATTTCGATATTTTCAAATTAGAAATTACATTAAGAAATTACAGTCTCAGCTGGGATCAGACAATCTTCCCTTACCACAAATAGCCTGCATCCTTAAAAGAGCAGTGGAAAGAGACCCCCTCGACAGCCCATATTGTCTCCACTTTGTACCAATCTCTTCTTACCTGGAAAGGGGATTCAGTCACTTCAATTAAAAAAGCCTGGGAGAATGACTTGGGGATTCAGATTACAGAGGGGTTATGATCCTGGGCACAGGGAAGGGTGCAATGGGGCCTATCGGCAAATAGCTGGAAAGAGTTCTCATGGAAGATTATTATTAGATACTTTTGGACACCAGCAATCCAGAGGAAATATAGGGGGACTGAATACATTGCATGTTGGAGAAAATGTGGGCATTCCCCAGCAGCTCTAGGACATATAGTGTGGAGTTGCCCAGTGTTTTTCCTTCTTTCAGGAACTACAGCAGGCTCTACAGAAGATTATAGACTCTGGATTCCAGATTACCCCCACAGGTTATTTCTTTTTGGATCTGCCAAAGGAATATAGGAATCCTGGCATAAGTAAATTTTTAAAGATTTCTTTCATGGCAGCTCAAAAGGTGATAACCAAGCATTGGCTCTCCCCTTTACCTATGTCATTACAACTATGGCATGACCTTATGATTTCTATATATAGAATGGAAGCCCTAACGGCAGCCACGAATAAGAGGCTAACACAATTTGAGATTCTGTGGAGACATTGGGTAATATATATATATCTGAGGAGAGACCGGATTTCATCCCCTGAATGAAAGGAAGGGAGGGAGATGAGTTCACATAACTGATTTTGACCCACCTTATAAAATAATTTCAAGAGGGGTTGGAGTATTGCTCCCCCTTGGTAATTCAGCAATCTTATGTCCTAGTAAATAGGCCCCTATGTTAAATATCCAGAGCATTTTGACCCCCCACATTCCCCCTAGGAAGGTCCTGAAAGATATATATGAGCATCTCATGTCTCCACTAAAGGTATAATATGGAACATTGGTAAAAATATAATTAACTGAATGTGAACTAAGATAAACAACATAAGTATGTATGTATCATTTGGGTGTGTATAACCTAATTGAAAAATATAAATAAAGAAAGTATAAAAAAACAATGTCATCAAAAAAGCATACAACGTGTCACAATCGTGGAAAACTACATAATATGAGTTATTATGAGTATAGCAGAATATGTGAGGAAACTAGAAACAGTATAAATGGCAGAAACA
Source organism: Neoceratodus forsteri (assembly GCA_016271365.2). NCBI lineage: Eukaryota > Metazoa > Chordata > Ceratodontiformes > Ceratodontidae > Neoceratodus > Neoceratodus forsteri. The sequence continues at coordinate 100,558,653 of CM028132.1, forward strand.
TATCATATAGGTAAAACATTATGAGACTGTGGTAAGGCACTAATACTTGTACGGTATAAGATTATGGTTACATGTGTCAGTTGGTGGTATATAACCCAAGCATAACAGCCCACTCCTTGCTGCCTTTCTCAAAGGGCAACACAACAAAAGAAGAATGGTTAGGTGTAGTAATGGTATGTTTTAATGTGTCAACAAGCCTGAGGCACAAGCCTATAAAAGAATTGCAACCGTTCAAGATGTGAGAAAAGTATGCCTCAGACAGCAAAGGGTTAGTAGTGGATGAGTTAAAACAAGATATGAATTACTTTCAAGCTTTAAATCATTGATTTGAACATCTGATTTTCAAAGCACATAAAAACTTGTAACATACAGTAAATGAATTACATTTCTATAGTATACAGATAGGGCAACTGTGAAAGTAGACCTATTCAGGAGGTGACACAGGGGTAATCACAGATCAGCAGATCATAAACCACAAAACAGAAACTAGGTATGTCAACACCACAGTGGATATGTATATAAGAAAAATTGTTAATGTGTATTATCACAGAACATTGTTTGTAAAAACAGTGTTAAAGTCATTGTTCATTTGTAAAGAACAGTTCATTATGAGAGTCGAAATGGCAGATAACGGAGGCGTACAGGACGGCGGTGTACATTATTCATTGAAGAATCTAACAACAATGTCCTTAAAGAGGAACCATTCCTTAAGGTTTGAGTTGGTAACCACAAAGCAGTGTAGTTACATTGGAAATGTCATTCGTTGAAAGTTTCTAACCCATGGGGCATACATGGCACATGGAGTTGTGCAGACGTGTACCAGCACTGTAAGAAAGGTAATTTCATGCAGCTGGTTGCTGGTTGGCTAGAATGGCAAAAGGCCTTGGTAGGGTTGCATGAGACAGTCCATTAAATGTTTCAATGGACTAGCATACCCACACAGGCATAGCTTTTTGTAAAGAGCACATTTTGCATAAATATTGACAGTTCATAAAGAACATAATTCATTAAAGAGCAACCAAGAGCACAGTCCATATAAGAACAAGTAGTTCGTATGAGGTGCCTGCCAGCCAAATATGGAACACCAGCTGTGAAGAAAAGTTGCATGTGTTGCTTGAAGATCTTACCAGTACCTCTCTGTGGAAACCTAAAAACTTGTAAAACTTTGGTAAAAACTTAGTTTTAAAACACACATATAGTTGCTGTTAAAAGGAAAATGGTATGACTATTAGCAATGCTTTTAGTTATGGTGTGGTGACATAGACAAGTGATGGCATCGGTCATGCACTCGGAGGTGCAGGTTGAGGTCCAATCGCCCCTGAAAAAGGGACCTTCGGGGCTCAGTGGGTCTACCCAGTCACCAAAATGTAATAAATAAATAAATAATATGAATATACCATTTATTCATCTGTGAATACACCATATTTCCAAGTCTCAGAAGAGGTTGTGACAGTAGGGAAAGAAAAAACATAGTTTCCCTGCTTATGTGTTGATGTTTGGCCTAGTTTAGGCCCATCTCATGAAATGAAAGCACAATATTATATGCACTTTGAACCTTTATCTTATGGCAGTATGCCATTTACACCATGTAACACAGGGGTATACAATAGCTCCTGTTGTGCCTATGGGATTTCAAAAGGTCCCTTTTGCTAGGTTTGTTGTCTATGTAGAAATACTACTAGGTAGTCAGTAGTGTGGTGCTCTGATACTGGTCTTGAGCATGTATCAGTTCTATTGCAAAGGGATCTGGTAACACAATGCTATGAAACCTATATGTGTTTGTATTGAAGCATAATTTAAACTGCCATATTATGGATGTATTTACACATTATATTCATGGGTACCTGGTAGTGATGAAGCAATCAAACTACTAGTCAGTTTGGTTTATGCTTGTAACACTGGTAGGCTTTTTCTCTGTTGGAGTAACAACAGTTGGAAACATGGCAGCACTACTGATGGAATGAGGGTACAATACTATGTAGTAGTGTTATATGGAAAAGAGCACACAATTTGGGTTTATGAGTACAGTACAGCTGTAGAAACCTGTGTGTTGTGATTGGGCCTGGTATATAGACAGGATGCCAGTTGGTGACCTTCTGGTAGGGCCTACTCTTGATTGTGCATTTGGCTAGGTGGGCCTTAGGAATTTGTTGTCAATTGCTAGAAGTCTGCCATTTGGTCAGTAAGTGAGATTGTTTAGGGGCCTCCAATATGGTGTCCAGGTGTACATGGTTATCATGTTGTAATGAATCTGGATGTGACAGCAATGCTGATCCATTTTACTTGGGAGTATGAATGGTGGCAGATAACCTATAAGAAAGAAATAATCATTCATGGAGGTGTTGGGACATTTCAGCTTGTGAAAACAACTAATTTGTTGCATAAGTGGTTGGTACTTGGTACCCCCTCCCCCATATGTGTGTTAGATGTCACCCAAATGGGCCTAATACCCCAAAACATCCACAGATGTGGAGCAGTTTACTGAGCTTATACTTGATAAACTGCAACAATATGTGAAAACATAATGACAATGACTTAATCACAATGAAATAATAGTCATATTAAGCACATTTCAGAAAATACATTTTAAACATTGATCACATTTAAAATGAAGTTGGTCATCAGAGTTCTGGAATGACTGTTGAAATAATATTGTCTTTTACAGGAGCTAAAAAGACAAATAGGATATGTGAAAGAATATGGGGATGTACACAGTCCCCCCCCCCCCAGCTCAGCTGAATACTAGTTGAGGGCCAAGGCCCTTGCACCTGGCTGGTGCTAGTTGTTGGCATAAAGCCACTTGCAAATAGATTGTGTACAGTTGTGCTAGACCGCACTGGGAAGGCAGAGAGGCTGAACTGGTTCATAATGTTAGAGTACATTTTATATATTTTTTATTTTTAATTTGTAACCAACAAATGGGCTATTAGCAAACACACATTTTTCTTCTTCTTGTGTGCTCTTACTGGAGGGACAGTGGGTTGACCTCCCCATTTCTGGATCTGCTAGCTGTAGCTCAGTCAGGTCCAGAAGTAATTTTATTTATCTGCAACCACTGTAGGTGCACTGTAAGGTGGCATGGTTCAAGACCCTCCTTGAGCTCCCTGTATAGTTCAGAAGGCTAGGCTTACAGTATATCATAACTATGGAAATGTCATAGACATGGTGAATACCACTAAGAATGGTAGCAGCTGCAGCATTATACAAACTCATCACTGATGAACTGTAAGAGCCTTCTATCAGTGAGTACAGCCTGTATTAAACAGTATATATATATATATATATATATATATATATATATATAGAGAGAGAGAGAGAGAGAGAGAGAGAGAGAGCTGATACCATCCATAGACAATTTGTTAAACAAAAGGCATGCAATGATGTATTAGTAGTTAACTATGTCATTAACTGTCCCAACAATTATTTGCCCTTACGGGCACACCAGGTGTGAAAACAGGTGTTAATGTAAGCGATCAGTTACTGGGGTGGGTATATACAATTCATGCCCCTCCCCCAAGATCCTTATTCTGTGAAAGAGGCAGCATGGAGATACAGTCGAGCCCACTTAAATGCATACCTCTTAGACACATAGATCGGATAAACGATAGTTTCACTAAAGTCCAGGTTTTTTTCTGTCTTCTCAATAGAAGAAATCATGTTTAAACGATAATGTAGCCTGTTTAAACCCATAGATTTTTATCAGCCTCCTCTGTGTTTCTGCACTCAGACTGACTTACCTGATCAGTCTCCACTTGCTGATTTTTCTGGCTAGGTGTCAATTGCTTCTCCCAACTGATCATTCTTCATTTTACTCCTCAGCACTGATTACCTGCTCAGCACTGATTACCTGCTTATCACCTGCTAACTGATCACTCATAAAAGAACAAAGGCATACCCAGACACTCAGATAAGTGGTGCTAGTATCTGGTGTCTGTGTAATTCAGCCCACGGTGCATAAGAAGAGAGCTATCTCTGCAGGACAGAGTCACAGTGCTTGAGCGCTTTCAATTCCTGGTGTTTCACAATCACAGATCACCAGAGTGGGGGTTTCACAATCCCACATTAGTCAAGATGGTTGAGACAAAGAATGAATTCTTTTGGACTTCCAGAGCAATGCAAATCTGGCTAGGAACAGGAAAAGGAAGGAAAGGATTCAGCTGTTGATTATGTGCTACTGCGGTGGTTGAGACCGCCCACTCTGCTGACATTCCAGTGTCGGGCAATATGTTACAGTCCAAGGCCAAGAAATTGGCTGACGCCATGGGGAAAGCACAGTTTGAGCCTAGCAATGGTTGGGTTGGATATGCAGGTTTAAAATGAGCCACAACATTGTTTTTAAAAAAGCCCATAGGGAGAAAAAGGACACTGATGTTACAGCAGAAGACGCCTGGGGTACACAAATCCTGCCCCATATTCTAGCCAGTTACTCAGCGGCGGACATTTATAATGCCAACAAAACTGGCATTTATTTCAAGGCCACTCCAGATGGAACCCTGACATTTAAATCAGACTCCATAAGTGGGAAGAAGAAATCAAAAGAAAGACTGATAGTCTTAAACTGCAGCAATATGGATGGCTCTGACAAGTGTAAATTGCTTGTCATAGGCAAAAGCCAGAAACCGCGGTGCTTTAGATCAGTAGTGGTTCAACATGTGCCAGTAATTTACGAGCAAACTCCAATGCTTGGATGACTACAGGGCTGATTACAGAGTGGATAAAGGAGTTTGTCTGAGACATGGGTCAGAAAAGATGAAAAATTGTTGTTTTCATCGACAGCTGTAGCATTCACCCTCATCTACACCTCAGACACATAAGATTATTTTTTTTGCCACCAAACACCACGTCTCATATCCAGCCAGTGGATATGGGGGTCAATCAGAATTTTAAGATGCACTGGATGCAGTACACATAATGAGGCAGTCATGGAGTGATGTTAAACCAGCAACAATCCAAAACTGCTTCCATGCTGCTGGCTTCTGCAAACCGACTCCTGAATCAGCTGACCCTGTTGACCCCCCTGCCACAGATTCTCTAACCACCCTACCTCCTAACATTACAGCTGCAGAGTCTGAAGATTTTGTTGACATTGACAGCAGCCTTCTGTGCTTCGGTGAAATGATGGATGCTGAAATTGCAATGTCAGTTTTGGGAAGGGGTGATACCAAGGAAGAACCAGAAGACAACGAGACTGATGAATGTAAAGACCCGGTGTCAATGAACTCAGAAGCAAAAATGTGCCTTAACACACTCTGAAAATATATTGAGGCACATGTGATCCATGAGGACGATTCTGTGTGCTTCTACAAACTCAAAGATTTTGTCACTAAGACAACGACACTACACCGAAGACAAACCATAATCACAGAGTTGTTTACAAAACAAATTTTAACCACATAATAAAGATTGTGCTTTTAACACTTAAAATCCATACACAAGCACTTACCCAACCACTCCCGCCATGTCACAAATATGTCACAATCAACAAGCTACAAGCAATGAACACCACCAAACACCACCAAAACAATAAAGAAAATATAGTGTGACACAAATACAGTATTGTATATAAAATACTGTAAGATAAGAATCAGAAAAAATTTAGGCACCTAAACAGTAGCAAGTGCAATCATTTGTTTGCACACATCATAAATTGCTGTAATCTCCACTTGGATGCTGGAAAACTAGTACCAACATGAATACCTGTTAATGCATAGCCCACTTAGCGCATAATTTCCTCTGGTAAACAGGGTATGCATTTAAATGGGATGCACTGTAATAGGATACTGTAGGACCAATGCTGGAGCAGATGCCTAACCATACAACAGTAAATACTATCAAATGAACTAGTAACAGGTATTTGCATAAATGTTAGAGAACACTTTATTCCCAACAGAGGTGTGGATATGTATCCACAAATATATTGACAGACTTTCTTTGCCAATCAGTCATCACCTGGAAGGTTGTATGCTGAATAAATACAGATGGGTTTGACCCAACTTGTAAAAACAAAAATAATAATAAGGGCAATACAGTATCCTACTATGATTCAAACTATAACAACATCATAATGAAATTGGGCCACTGGTTAAAAATACACTTATACATTACCAGTGATTACTTGTGAAGGATAATCATGTCCCCGTAAGAGAGAAAAAATAAAATGCAAGCCACGAAAGGGAACATTACATTTACTTAGAGCATTCTCCTTGTGGAAGGTTAGCATCAGTTTTCAAACTGCTGATACTGATATTAACCTAAATAAAGACATATGCTTTCTACCACCCTTGGGGGTAGGCTCTTTTTATTGTAGCTACTAGTACACTCTGATGAATTCCTGAAAATGAAATAAATTATTAATGTCAGAGTATTAGGCATCCATAATTCTCTGAATTTGACATTAGAACCATGTCATTAACACACACATCATTCTGATAAATAACACAAGTTATAATACTGGTATTTTGTATGTACAAAATTGTTAAAAGAGTGTTAAATAGGCCTGAAACATAAATGGTAAAATCTCCCAAAACAGACATAATACTTTTTGTGGCATTGTACATTGTGTAGCTATCCTGTTAAAGATAAAGTAAATGGCTTATTACAAATGCTGGGGGTGAACAGCTCCCCCCTTGATCACCATGCGATGCATGGGGGTAAGTGATACAGGACAAGGACAAAGAAGCCATGAGATCTTCTGTGAAGGAAGGTATATGTAGGAATGGGCAGGTTTATAGATAACATGAAGCATCATGGCTGCAAGCCAGAGAGAAACACAAATTGCAGTCCTAACGTCACGTACAGATGAGGAGGACTGGAAAGAAACCTTTTAACAAAAGTACTGTTGATGTGCACACCCCATTAAAGTTGTATTTGGATAAGAAATACTGATTAAATTAGGGAGGTACATCAATTGTGAGCTGGAAAAACAGGTACAGCTCAAAAACACAAGGAGGTCAAATGACTTGCCAAAGGTCACACACTGTGCAAATGATATTTCCAGGGACCAAACCCAGCCGTAGCTGCAGTGGCCTTGAATACTGCACTGAATGAGAGGTCTGACAGATAAAAGAACACTGTCTAGCCATCGCCTGAGGAAGCAAAACAAAACTGATGAACCATCACGATTTCTGTGATGGCAAATGAAGAGGCTATATTGAAAAGAAAAGAAAAGAAAAAAATACTGAAAATGTGTTCAAGGATTTGCGCATGCTTCTATTTTCTCTTTTTTTTTTTTTGCAACAAACTATGAATAACTTGAATCAATAGTAAGGACACCAGTCCACTACACTTCAACATAAAACCAACCACTCATCTGAATGATAGAAAGTTTGTAGACAATGTGCCAACACTGCAAACCAGAACATGTCATTGGCAAGAAGCCAAAGGTGTTGGCCAGTTTATGAGCAGATTTTCCTTGGTACAAATGACATAAAAAAAACAGTGTAGCTGCAGAAAACACAGTTAAAGATTCTGATAACTGGTAACAGTGGCAAATAGATATAGCAGATGCTGAATATGGCACAGTATTTCCCAACTACAAATATTTCCATACATCAAAATCCAGGACTGCAAATTCAAATTTTGCAGCCCTACATCACTAATGAAGGTAAACTTGGAACAAGCAAACTAAGATTCTTTTTAATTTAAAAAAAAAATAATTAGCTCAAGTGAACAAAACCAAGTGACACAATCAGAGTAAAAGACAGACTTAACTCTTGCATCTCAGCCAACACTAATGTCAAGACTGTTAAAATCAAACACATCATTATAGTTATTGAAGCTGATATCATTAAACCTTAACATTCATTACAGAATACACCAATGTTTCTGCTGTTTTTTTAAATATTCTCCAATGAGTCATTATCAGAACTGTAGGGAACAGCATGACCTTGAGTATGCTGTCTGCAATTTAGCAGAGTAAACTAAGCATTCCGGGAATACGTAACAAGATATGACATACTACTAATGTAGTGCTTTTCCCAAAGTGAGTAGCAAGAAACAGCTGTATAGACAAAAAGTGTTTACACTTAGAAGCATTATAGAACACAATAAAAGGTGGATTAACCAACAGATATAATTAAAGTGTACTCACCACAAATCCAAAACACATGGACAGAGACAAACCCTGCCAGACTTACTTTCTAATTTAAAAAAAATATACCTCCAGGGTTAAAACAGAAACATGCTTGGTCTGTGAATCGCATTAGTGAGGAGGATTCCTCATGGAAGTCTATAATAAACTTATTAGGTGGTTCAGCCACTGCTTGATAAGTAGTCATTAACCCTATTAGGCTTGAAAGCCTCCAAAGCAGCCCTCTATCGGATTGCATCATAGTTGACTGCCTCAGTTCAATATACTGCATACAGATCAATGTAATCAGATCCAAAGCATCTTTAGTTAACTATTTTTTATTTAAACATGTCCCACGCACGTTGTGCAGTGAGATAAGCAGAGATGCCTTATCTCAACTCTGTGCATATTTTAGACATCTCAATAAGCAGGGAAATCTTTAAACCGTTCTGTGGGTTAACTGCTGTGTTTGCAACCAAGCACCCAAACACACACAGACAGATGGCATCTGTGAACTCCTGTGGAGGAAGAATTCACAAAACAATGAGTAGCAGTCCACACATGGAGTCCCTAAGCTGCCAAACTCATTGCTACTTGCCTCTGAAGAAAGTCACATCTCAGAACTCAAATCACTAAGTAAAATGAGTGTTATTCTTTGCCAGACAAAACCATGACAGGCTGGCACGCCATTTGTTACATGTGAAAAGATCACACCTTAGGTTCTTTGCATGGTATGCTGACAAAGAAAGTAACAACAAGTAGAAGTAATAAAAAGTTTTACAATACTACACCATAACAAGTGAAGCAAAGCAATCACAAGGAGCTGATTTCCACCATTCTTCAGTATGGTCTGTTTCTGTCTGAGGAGCTGGTGTGCATACAATTATATATGACTGATAGGAGTGCTGTTATAGATTTGATAAATATACAGCATTGAAAAAGGCATGTAAATAAGATGGCTCCATTGGGCAATTACATGGGAAATGAAGTTGCAAAATAAGGAAGAATCTCTGAATCTCTGAACAATGGAAATTCATAGCCTGCAACCTGTCAGTCTCACTGGAGACAGTGAGTCTAGGAACACTTGCAATGTCATCAGAAAAGCATACAACATGTCATAGTAGTGGAAAACTACAGAATATGAGTGATTATGAGTATTACAGAATACATGAGGAATCTAGAAACAGTATATATGGCAGAAACATATCATATAGATAAAACATTATGAGACTGTGGCAAGGCACTAATACTTGTACGTGTATAAGGTTATGGTTACATGTGGGTCAGTTGGTGGTATATAACCCGTGCATAGCATGGCGGGCCTCCATCTTCGACTTCTCATGGGCTCCAACTCCCAAACGCACCAACAGGACCCAGGCTGAATGCTCCACTCCCTCCTCTTCATTCACACTGTCCAAACTGCTGCACTCTCATACATGGGTCTTTGAGGGAGGAGGGCTGGGGTGGCAAATGGCCCACCCTAGTCCAGTCACGGCCCTCTGGCCAAACTTGCTGGCCTGACCCTCCAACATTTCTCCCTTTCTCTCTCTCTCTCTCTCTGTCTCTCTCTCTCTCTCTCTCTTTTCCCTGGTCTCTCCAAATCTCTCTCTCCAATTGGTGCTAAACCCTCCTTTTATACCCCCTAGGGATGGGGCCCCACCTGCCGGCAACAAACAGGCCCACATCCCAGACCTATCAGTACCATTGCTCTCTCTCTCTCTCTCTCTCTCTCTCTCTCTCTCTCACTACAGCAATTTTTTAACTAGTAAGCTCCCAAAGGGTGCTTACACATAAAATACTGTTTGCATTGAAAAGTATTTAGGGAGATGTTCCTGATCATTTGGTAGAATGCTTAGAGTTTAGGGCATGGAAAGGTTCATTAAGAAATTCAAACTTAGTGGAGCTGATAATTACAAGGTCCAACACATTAAGGGCTACTTATTTCTCTAGCCCAATGGTTCTCAGATTCGTCACAGTGAGCCTCCCCAAATCCATAGGAAAGATTTTGAGCCTCCCAAAACCTGAAATAATCTTGGGCCTCCCAAATTAAAATAACACACTGTACTTTGTGCAGTACCCCATGAATAAATTGAAACCCTCTGAGTATTTGGCTCGCATTCAGTTCTTTGTCTTATACTGATGTGAAACCTCTGAAAATAGTTCCTGTGCTCAAATGTGTTATCTGAACAACAAATAAATAAAACAAAAATATTATTATTCAGCTTATTATAACATCCCCCACAGGCCAGCCTACTTGCTCTGCTATTTTTATTCTTGAACCATTGTTACCCTTGTTGCAGTACCTTCATGGGTCGGACTGCTTCCTCTGTTTCCTCTCTATATGAAATAACCTTCCTACTTACTTTGCCTCTCTCCTCCTTCCCTGCTCCTAAGCAACTTCTCAGGGATTACTTTTCTCCTTCCTGCTATGCTTGTTCCTTCTGTGCTCAACCTGTGTATTTGAAGGACTGTTCTGCCATCAGGCTACAAATTGATCAATTACCACCATTCACTATTAGTGTATTGTTCATATTTGTTTGCACTATTGTTCATTGTGTATTTCTTGATTGTTTTGGTAGTTACCTTTTGAAATGTATTCATTCCCTACACTTCCTGAGTACACCTGAAATGAGCCTTAGCTCATTTACCTTCCTTGTCACCTATTAGTAAATAAATACATAAAATTCACCTACTATTGTCCTCTTTCAGCTTGCTTCATCCATTCACACAAAATACATAAAACTCAAATTTTAAATACAGTACTTTTCAGACTTGCTTAGCCTCCCTGGAACAAGCTGGGGCCTCCCAGGGAGGCTGGCCTCACCATTGAGAACCCCTGCTCTGATATGTGTCCCCTTGTGAATGGAATTCTTTGCCAGCTACATTTCACTTGAAGGATGGAAAATTCCCATCCCTTGCAGTTATAAAGGCATGGTTCTTGCCTGCTGCTGCTCATTGAGAGATGAAGTTATCTCACAATGGGGTTCACATAGGGACATAATGTGTAGTATACCATGTGTTGCTTGACCTTTATTGTCAATCTACTTAAAGTCTCCTTAAATTGTAAGTTATTTGTGTATTTTATTTGCAACTTGTACCTTTTTATGACAGAGCATCATTGTAAATTAGCTTGCTCAATGAATTCATCCCAAAATAAACAAACTTGAAACTAAACAAACTTGAAAAACTTGAAAACCCTACTGCAGATGTTGGTGTCATCTGCAAATAGGCAGACCTTCCCATCCAGATCCTCTGCAATGTCACATATAAAGAGATTAAAGAGGACCAATCCCAGCACCTAATCCTGAGGCATCCTGCTGGTCACTTGTCCTTCCTTGGAGTGAACTCCATTTACTACCACCCTCTGCCACCTATAACCTAACCAATTTCTTACCTAGTTTACCACTTTTTGAACCACTGTCAGGCTATTTGGCTTACTTAGTAACCTTCTTTGTTGAACTGAGTCAAATGCCTTATTGAAGTCTATGTAGGCCACATCCACCGCTCCTCTCTGATCTAATTCATTGGTCACCCAATCAAAGAAGTCTATCAGATTCATTAGGCAAGACCTCCCACCCATGAATCCATGCTGTCTCAGGTCTTCCAGCCCATTTCATTCAAAATGTTGCACTCTATGTCCAGCAGTCATTATCTTGCTACATCTCCACATGAAAATCCTGCCCTGCCTCCCATGAACTAATCCTGCCCACTTATCCCTTCCTACTACTTTCCCCATCTATATTGATGTGATCTAAGCCTTCTCTGGCTTGCATAAGACTCACTAGTCTTATATTTATTAACTTTATTACCCCTGATTTCCACTGGCGATTTCATGCTAATGAGTGACTTCAACCTGGACTGGCTTTTCCGCAAGTCCTCCTTCACTAAAATAGAAGTCCTAAACTTAACCCAGCTGATCGCAGAACCCACCCACTACAACCCCCACTCCCCAAACCACTCTCTTATAGACTGGATTCTCACCTCCCACCCTCACAGCATCACTGCTGCAGGTGTACTGTCAGATGCCAGATGCACTTACTGCATAAGAAAGACTCACCTCCCTCATTAGAGATCCGCCCACACACTCGATTGACAGAGAAGCCCTCCCACATGACCTGAGTCATGCTGACAGGATCCTGGTCTACTCGCACCTGATGTCGACTCTGCCCCAGCCCGATTCGTAACCACACTCATTATTACTTGAAACCTTACACCCACTTGGTTAAAACCAGAGTCAAGCAGCATCATCATCCCTGGATATCAGCTACACTCATTGACCAGTGCAAGGCTTGTGACAAAGTCTGGTCCCACTACGAATCCACAATGACCCCACAAGCTCTGCAACATTACAAATCCATCCATAATGACTGTATCAAGGCAATCCATTGGGCTAAGTCTGACTACTTTACAAAGCACCTACAAACCAACCCCACACTTCCCACCTCCTTCCGGAGAGCAGTCCACTTTCTTATTGACCCACCTGCACACTTCACTCTCTTACTGACACACCTGCACAATCAGCCTTACCAGTCCTAAAGCAAAATGGACAATCCATATCTGACCCACTCAGCATCACTGAAGTCCTCAAAAGGTTTTTTTACCACCTGCACCCTTCTGGATTATCCTCCCCCAACTCTGATCTCTTCCCCTGACCCCTCACAAGATGTGTTCCTTTTCCCATCTGTTTCCCGCAGAAAGTCCTCCAGGCAATTTATTCTGTAAATATCAACAAATCTAGCTCAGACGGTATTCAAAACTCCCAAACTCCTTTACCTATCAGCCCCTGCAATTGCTGTCCGTCTAGCACATACCCTAAACCTCCTTCTCCTCCAGTATCATACCCCGGCTTAGAAACATGCTAGCATGATTCCCCACACAAAGGTGGTGGTCCCTCCTTACCAGGTAACTCACTGACCTATCACCCTCCTCCCTGCCTTCACCAAACTGCAAGAATCCTTAGTCCACTCCAGACTGTCTGACTTCCTAACCTCCTCTGGCTTCCCCTCCCAATTCCAGTCTGGTTTCTGGAAACATCATTCAACAGTCTCATCCCTCTTATGAATCACTGACCATATACACTCAGCTATGGACCAGGGCTACATGATTGCTGCTATTGTCATGGATCTAGGGAAAGCCTTTGACTCTGCCTCTCATCCCCTCCTCCTCCTCACCAAGCTTAGGGCAGCCAGCCTGGCCCCCAGCACTGGTAGCTGGTTCAAGTCATATCTCAATAATAGGCTGCAGCCTGTGAGAGTGGGGAACTCTTCCTCTCCCCATCCTTCCCATACTAGCAGGTGTGCCACAAGGCTCTATCCTGGGCACCATCTTGTTTTCAGTGTTCATAAATGACCTCCCCTCTGTGTGTTTCAGCTCTCTCATACATATGTATGTGGACAACACCATCCTTTTTGCCTCCAGGTCCACCTTCTCAGATATCCATACCACTCTCCATCAGGACCTAAATAAGGTCAAGACTTGGTTCCTCACAAATCAATTAAAAGGCAACACCTCAAAGACTGTTGCCATGGTCTTTGGCTCTGCCCACAAATGTTCCAGAACACCCCCCCGGCTTTCACCACCCTGGACAGTAACCCAATTGGCCATGTCCCAGCATATAAATATCTAGGGGTTTGTTTGGGCTCCCATCTAGGTTTTTCAGTCCACATAGATGCTATCACCTCCAAACTCTGCCCCAAACTCAGTATACTCTGCCATAACTCCCACTCCCTATCCGACGTGAACTTGTGAAAAAGATGATAACTCCTATGTTCGATTATGCCAATGCTGTTTACTGCACAGCACCTGCTATCTTGCTGTCCAGTCTAGATACCATGCTGAATTCATTCTGTTGCTTCACTTCAAACTCCACCCCTCAAACTCATCACTGGAACCTCTACTCCTTCCTCGGAATCCAGCTTCTATCACACAGATGCACTAACCATTTACTAACCCTCATAGCCAAATTTTGTTTTGGTGTGCTTCCCATCTCTCCAATTTGCTGTCCCTGTGGCCTCCTCCCTACTCGATCTATGCACCAGGGACACTGCTCTTTCTCCCTCCCCACCCCACACATCGGTCGGCAAATCAACTTTCTGCAACAGACTCCTCCCTTTGGAACCATCTTCCCCACTCTGTAACCTCTCTCCTACCTCTTCCTCAAACAACACTTATGCCTCCTTCCTCCTCCCATATGCTCCTGCCTCACTTCATCCCCCTCACCATTAGACTCCTCCACGTTATGCTGAAACAGGGAACTGAACTGCAGCCTTTCTGTACTGACTATTATAAATGGTCCATTGTACTAACTCATTGCATTACTCGAATGTGTATTCAATGCCTTATTTTGTATGCCTGTATTAACTCATTGTATTAGCTCAAATGTATATACAATTGCAAAATATTGTATGTCTGTAACTTCCGCTGCTCAGAAATAATATTCTAACTCTAATTTGTATGTACTGGTACCGTTAGATCAGCACTATATTTATAGCACCAGTCAAGAGAGCTTAGTCTGTATAGCACTACCACAGACAGCGAGGGGGGATTTACAGTGCTTGCTATATGCACTCCCCTGGTCACTGTCTGTGGTGCTGCCCAGGACAAGAGAAGCAGAATCCAAGAGGCTGGCCAAGCTGCACCCATGGCATGGAGGGCTGGGGCATAGAGCAGTCTGCCAGATGGCAGTGGAGACCAGGGTTCTAATCCTGGTCTCCAACCATTTTGTACACATTGAGACTTGATTTTTTACAACAGGCCATGGAAACAGTATTCCACAGCCCTACAAATTTAATCCTGCCCCATGATCCACTCCCCCCCACCCCGGAGTGGGAATCTTTAAGTCTGGGGGGTGCAAGGGTTAAAAAAATAAACTTGACGGCATTATTGCCATGCTGTCAATGCCGACGGCATTGTTGTTGGCTATGTTCCGACCCAGTGCCATATGTATTACCCATTGTCTGTATTGTTCCCCTGTCCCCTGTTCAGACCTAGAAATGAGCCTTGGCTCAGTGTGCCTTTCCCGGTTATCAAAGTTCTAAATAAACAAATAAAATAAGATATTCCACTATTGTCTCCTTCAGCAGTGATTCCATTAACATTCCCACCTCTGATGTGAAGCTGACTAGTCTATAAAGGCCAGCCTCCTACCCCTTTTATGAAGTGAGACAGGGGAGGGTTTTCCAGGTCAGAGGAGCAGCAGCACCTCAATTGTACATCCCCAGTGGCCCTGGCCTTACTGCACTGCTCTTTGTGCAGCACAGGCTGCCCTAGCCCTGGGGCCAGCCTCTTGGTGAGGACTTGTAGCTATGGTGAAGCTGCTTGATGGCCAAAGTTTTATTTATTTAGTTTTTATTTATTGAAATGTTTCACCAGAAAGGCACACTGAACAACAAGTTGCTCGTCTCCCAAAGCTACCTGGTTCAAAGTTCAAGAAACGAAAATGACAGCATCGTCATATGAGCCTGGATCATTGGCATCCCATGTACCATAGAAAGAAAAAATCTGGAAGAAGGAATATGTTGATATTTTCTCCTTATTATATGGGAGGGAAGAGGATAAGGAGAAAAGAGGAAAAGAAAAAAAAGGAGGACAAAAAGGCATTTAAGGTAAAGAGGGATATGATGACATGGATTGTGTTATTTAACATATTGTCAACAATTTTATTAGATAAGGAACCAGAGGAGGAGAGTGGTCTTATCAAGTACCAAGATCATATATTGAAGGCATATTATTCATCTGGGGATGTCTGGTGCATTTACAATGAGATGTTTAGGAAAAAGATGGCAGCGGATCCTTCAATAAAATGAAGCAGAATGCAGACAGTTTTATATTTGGTGCAGATGTGCCCAATCTTGCCTGTCTTGTGGTCCAGCACTGGTGGGACGAGCAAAGGTGGGGGCTGCAAAAGGGATGGCAGTTGCTGGAGATTCAATAAGAGGTCCTGCCCTTTTCAGAACAACTGTGAATGCAAACGCACATTTCATGTGTGGGGTTCACTACACACAGTCCAGGCGCAGAAAGAAAAATTAGGGTGGCAATGCCTGGGGCAATTCCACTTTTCAGGATCATGGGAAGGGCACCAAACGCAATTAGGGTGCCAGCTCTTTTCCCTTGGTTAAAGAAGTATGCAAATAAATCTGTGGCTATGGAATTGTATGAAGCTTTTCTTTATGGTTTTAGGATCCCCTATGCAGACCCTCGGGTGGCCTAGGATGCAGGCAACCTGAAGTTTGCTTTGGACAGGCCCTCAATATTGGTTGATAAGGTCCAGAAGGAGGTGGTCATGGAGTGGATTGTGGGGCTATTCCCTACACCTTCAATGAACAATTTGTTGGTCTCCCTACTGGGATTGATGCCTAAAAAAGGCCTGGGCAAATTTTGCCTCATTCATTACCATTCCTTCCCACTGGGTGAATCTATCAGTGACTAGCTAGAACCTGATCTTGCTGCAGAGTCTTACACATTATTTGATGTGGCAGAGCAGTGGGTGCAGGAAAGTGTGAAGGGGCACTGATGCTGAAGGCTGATACAGAGTTGGTGTTCTGCCTTATCCCAATACACCCAGATGAGATCGGCCTGCTGGGCATGAAAGTACAGGATGAATATTTTTTGGATAGGTGTATGCCAATGGGCTGTTCAATATTATGATCCATTTTTGAAAAGTTCAGCAATTCCTGAATTGGGTGGTATGTGCCAATGTGGGAATAGAATCCATCATTCATTACTTAGAAGACTTACTTTTCATCAGGCCAGATGAGGAAAACTCCTGTGCAAGGGCAATGGAAACATTCCTGAACCCAGCCCAGAAATTTGGTGTGCCACTCACCATGGGAAAAACAAAGAGCTTATGAAACAGAAGCATAGAAACATAGAAGTTGAAGGCAGATAAGGACCGTGTGGCCCACCCAGTCTGCCCATTTCACTTACCTATTACAAACCACAGATCCTGCTCGATCATCTGCAGCTCACCCTTTCTTTCCTGTCCCTACGGTAATCTTATGCCTATCCCATGCATTCTTGAATTCCCTAACTGTTTTTTTCCCCTACTGTACCACCTCCTTTGGGAGGCCATTCCAAGTATCCACCACACTTTCAATGAAAAGGTACTTCCTCATGTTACCCTTGAACTCCCCCAACTTCATTTTGTGCCCCCTTGTTCTTGCACATCTTCTTTTTTGAAAGATGCTACCCTCCTGTACCTTGTTTATACCCCCGAGGTACTTGAATGTTTCTGTCATGTCCTTCCTCTCCCTCCTCTCCTCCAGAAAATGCATACTGAGTTCCCCTAGCCTCTTCTTGTAGGGCTTTTCATGCAGACCCTGCACCATCTTTGTAGCCCTCCTCTGGACTGCCTCCAGGCAGTCTATGTCCTTCTGGAGATGTCGTCTCCAGAACTGGACATAGTACTCCAGCTGAGGTCTCATCAGAGATCTGTACAGTGGCATACCCACCTCCTTCTCTCTGCTGGTGATACCTCTCCCTATGCACTCCAGCATCCCACTGGATTTACCAACACCCTTCTCAGATTGTGTGGCTGCCTTTAGGTTGTCCAATATGAGTACCCCCAGGTCCTGTTCCTGCTTGGTGGTTGCCAGTACCTCCCCCCCAATCTTGTACACCTCCTTTGGATTTCTGCTCAAGTGCATGACTGTGCACTTTTTGCATTGAATCTTAGCTGCCACACTACTGACCACCCTCCAATCTGCTTAGGTCTTTTCTCATTTTTTCTATCCCCTTTGGAGTGTCAGCCATGTTGCAGCTCTTAGTGTTCTCTGCAAAAAGACATACTTTCCCCTCCAGCCCCTCCACATTGAAGAGGACTGGTCCCAGGACTGATTCCTGTGGCACCCCGCTGGTCACCTCCCTCTCATCTGATTGAACACCATTCACCAGCACCCTCTGTGTCCTCCCTCTCAACCAATTTCTGACCCAGTTAACCACCTTGAGGCCCATTCCCATGCTGCCCAACTTGTTTGCCAACCTTCTATATGGGATGGTATCAAAGGCTTTGCTGAAAACTAAGTAGGCCACATCCAATGCCCTTCCCTGATCTACCTCCCTGGTCACCCAGTCACAGAAATCTATTAGATTTGTTTGACATGACTTCCTGCTGTGAATGTTGCCTTGGATCCTGTGCTCTGCTAGATTGAAGGACTGACACAATTCTCTACTTTAGCAGTGTCTCCATTAATTTCCCCACCACCGAGGTCAGGCTGACTGGCCATAGTTGCCTGCCTCTTGTTGGCTCCCACTTTCGGGAGAGGGACCACATTAGCCTGTCTCCATTCTTCCGGGACTGTCCCTATCTCCAGTGATCTGCTGAATAGAGAGGTCAGCAGGGCCAGCACCTCTCTGAGCTCTTTAATATTCTGTGGTGAATTCCATCTGGCCTCACTGCCTTATCTATTTTCAGTTTTCCAAGTTCCTCTAGGACTTTCTCTGCTGTGAATGGAGTGGTGTCTACCTCCTCCCTTCCTGATAGTTTTTTTTTTGCTGAGTTGTGGACCTTTGCCTTTCCCTTCCTCATGAAAACTGAACAATAATATTGGTTCAGTATTACTGGTTTTTCTATGTCCTACTCTGCACACCTCCTCCCTACTTCTTTATGCTGACAATCCCACTCCTAGTCTTCTTCCTCTCGCTGATGTGTCTGAAGAAGGTCTGGTCACCTTTCATTATAGCCTGTGCTATATGTTCTTCCATTCATGCCTTGCATTCCTCACTGCCTCCCTGCCTCCCTCTGCTTCTTTAGATACTGATCCCTGTCCTCTTCCTTTGTGTTTTTTGTGTCTCCTGAAGGCCACTCTTTTTTCTCTCACTTTCCTGGTCACTTCCCTCAAGAACCAAAGTGGTAATTTCTCTCTTACTTCACTGTGCTGTTTAACACAGAGGTTCTTTACTTCCACTCCACCCCCCATTGTCCTCTTTGCCGGGCTCCCTGAGATATTCCACTATTTTGTCAAAGTTGGCCCTTCTGAAATCCAGGATCTTTACTTTTGTGTGGTTAGCCTCTTCCACTGTGGTTACATTGAACCATACCATCCTGTGGTCACTGGTTCCTATGTGGCTGACTACCTTATCATCCTTAACCCTGTCCCCATTGGTGAGCACCAAGTCTAGTATAGCCCCCTCGTGGGTGGGTTCAGCCATAAGCTGTCTCAGGCATGCCCCCTGCAGTGCAATCAGGATGTCTCTGCTTTTGGCTGTACTCCCAGTCTGGGTTCTCCAATCTACATCTGGCAGACCAAAGTCCCTAGTAGTAGTAGTTCACCTTTGGTTGCCATTTTGTGGATGGCTTCCACTAGTGTTTTGTCTGTCTCTCCCCTGGGCCAGAGGTCTGTAGATTACTCCTGTTGTAATGCTGGTACCATTTCCTGTCTCTAGGGTGACCCACAGTGCCTCAGCTCCTCTTGCAGCCCCTGAACCTCAGTTGCTTTGATTTCCTCCTCACGATCATGGCCACACCTCCTCCCTCTTCCTTCCCCTGTCTTTCCTGAAAATGCGATCCTGGTATAGCTATATCCCATTCATGATTTTCTGTGTACCAAGTTTCTATAACAGCCACTATGTCCAGGTCTGCTTTCCACCAACAATGCCACCAGCTCTGGGATTTTGTTTCCCAGGTTGTGGACATTTGTACATATTGCT
Source organism: Neoceratodus forsteri (assembly GCA_016271365.2). Lineage (NCBI taxonomy): Eukaryota > Metazoa > Chordata > Ceratodontiformes > Ceratodontidae > Neoceratodus > Neoceratodus forsteri. Next base: position 100,578,367 of record CM028132.1, read on the forward strand.
TTCCACATTTAGTCATCTCCCCCCTCACACCCCTATCTCCCTTCCGTCCCCTTTTTGCATTTTGTCCTGTTTTTTGTTTTCTCCTCCATGTTACTTACGTAGGATTTCTGTTTTATTGGTGATCCTTTGACACTAGTATACTTTTTTACGCCTGTCTCTTTCTGGGAGGGAGGGGGCGTAGTATGATATTTTCTACTTGCTTTCACCTCCTCCCTTGGCTAGTTTAAATGGTTGCACCACAATCACATTCCTGGGCATTATGCTGGACTCTGTGGCCGGAGTCTCCAGGTTGCCATGGGACAAGATGCAGTTGCCCAGCAGGCACAAAAGTAGTCACACTCCAGTAGTTACAGACGCTGCATGGGCACCTTAACTTTACACGAAGGTCATCCCTAGGAGTGCCCTTCTGGAGAAGTTTGTCCAGGGTCATGGCTGGACCTGCTCACCATATCACATCATCCAGGTCAACGGAGGCATGAGAGCTGACCTGTGGATCTGGGGAGGTTTTGATTAACTATAATGGGGTGTCCCTGTGGTAGGCTCTATCCACCACTAACCAAGAGCTGAATTTCTTTACTGGTGTTTTGTGGGGGCTGGGGTTTGGCATTTATTTTCAAGGGGAGTGATGTGCAGCTGCTTAGCCCCCAGAAGTGGCACAACACAGGCCTGACCAGGAAATTTACCTTTCTGGAATTTTTTCTCCATTGTGTTTGCCCTGGGAGTATGGGGTGGCATTTTGCAGAACAAGGATGTAGATTTTGGGCCTGACAACATGGGAGTAGTGCAGATGATAAACAAACAATCCACAAACTGTGAAAAGATATGCAGTTTGCTATGGCTGTTTGTGCTGCATTACTTGCAATGTAACTTCACCTTTAAAGCCAGGCATGTTCCAGGGGTGGATAACCAGATAGCCAATTCGCTTTCTCATTTTCAGTAGAGCAGATTAATGATGTTGGCACCCAAGGCAAAGGAGGACCCTCTCACCCTCCCTGCTCAGCTGTGGGATGGTAGCTGGGCAGGATATGGCAGGTAATATCGAGGTCAGCGGCCCCCGAAACTTGGAGAGCATACAGCTGAGTGGTTACTCAGTTCATGGACTTCTGCAGGGCACAAGGGGAGAAGATCTCTGGGGTGTCTGTGGGGAATGTCCTGGGGTTCTTATAGGCACTGATGGGGAAGATTGTGTTGAGGGCAACAGCAGGGATGATGCTGGTGGGGATTACATTCTTTGGCAAACTGCTGGAGTAGAGTGACATGCCCAGCATTTCCCTATCAAGAAATTTATGGAAGGCTGGGCCTGTCGGCAGCAACTGCTGGGGATGTGTGGAGGCCTATCTTAGTGTAAGGGCTGGCAGTATCAGTACATGCCTTGGACAGCTGCACAAGCAGCAAATATGAAGGAAAGCTTTTCAGGTGGCATTCTGCTTGGCCTTTCTCAGGGCTTTCAGAGTCAGTGAGCTGGTGGCTGCCAACAACACAGACCAGGTAGACAGGCTCATGAGGGAGGATTTGGCAATACAGGATGGCAGGGTGGTCATACATCTTCGGAAGTTAAAGACAGACCAGTGGAGAAGGGGGGGGGTGCAAGTCATCTTCAGGAGGTCTGCAGAAGCAGAGATCTGCTCCATTTGGGCAATGGCAGACTTCCTCACCGTCCAGCCAGCCAGGGAGGGGCAGCTACTGAGCCACACTAATGTATTAAACATACAACCAAAAACCAACGGGAAAAGCTGGTGCTCAAGACAACAGGCAGCCCACCTGTAATCAGTTCCTCAATGTAAGAGGCCGAGCACTCACTGAAAATTAATTAATTTAAAGCAATCATTAATAACAAGTTAATTTGATAGCACTTCATTCAAAAGAAACTTTTTACATTTGATACAATGTAACATCATCACATTGCAATTAGTTTGATAAGCCCTGTTTAGCAGCCTGCAACAAAAATGGTGGTTGGTGATGAACAAATGTAAAAAATTTCTTTTGAATGAAGTGCTTTCAAATGAACTTGCTATTAATGTTGCTTGGCCAGTCTGCATCAGCTGTTCTTAATGTCTACACACTTACAGAATTAAATAATCACTAGATCATTTAGTAATCAATATTTTTTGTATAAATTTATGTAAGACTCTTTGAAACCATGCCCTCTGACGAATAGAGTCCTTCTAGAAGCACCGGGGCATGTCAGTGGTTTTGCTTGGACTGTGCATCACCCTGTAAATACAATAAAAGCTGAGCATTTATGCTTACTTCAGCATTGGAGTGACTGCTTTAAATTCTTTTAGTTTCCATGAGTGTTCAGCCTCTTACATTGTGGTACTGATCCACACTGAAGGAGTGCCACTACCCTGCTATCACTTGAGGAGGGTGATGACGATAAGGCTGGGTGCTTGTGGTCTTGATCCACAGCAGTTCAGAACTGGGGCCACCAGCACAGCTACCAGCTTAGGCCTGACTGACAGGAATATTAAAAGAACCAGGAGATGGTGAGTCAGCAGATTTTGATGATATGTCAGACCACTTCAAGTGTGAAATTAACTTTTTATTTTCTTCCTCCCTTCATATGCTCCTAGGGTCTAAAGCACCAGACATGGGTGTGGATAGTGAGATCCTCCTACGTATTATGGGCATGGAGGCAGGCAGAAGTGAGGCAATATGGGATAAACCTGGGGTTACCCAAGAAGAGGGCTACCATCCGCAGGTTTGGGATGCAGGGCAAGAGATAGGAACAACTCATGCCCTGCATAAACCTGCAGAAAAAGAGATCTGGGGTTCTGAACAGGTCATGTAGGAGCTCATCCCATGGCTCAAGCTGAGCTGGGTGGCCTTGCAGGCTCTGCTGCCCAGATTCCAGCTGGTGTGGTCAGACATGCTGCCACACCTGGTTTGGTACCATCCCCAGGAGCCCAAGACCATAGACTGGGCAAGGGTTAAATTGAATAATAATAATAATAATAATAATAATACGTTTTATTTATAAGGTGCCTTATCCATAACCAAGGCGCCTAACAATTTTAAAAACAGATCAAACATCAATATAATTAACATTAGCATAGCAGTATACCATTCATCAAAAAGGAAGATCAGTCACTGAATGCCTGGTGCCACAAAAGAGTTTTTAAATCTTGCTTGAATCCCTCCACATTTGTGCTTTCCCGTAACTGACGGGGTAGAGAATTCCAAAGGGTAGGGGCTGCATACATAAATGCTCTCCCCCCCAGATGATTTCAAACACACCCTTGGAATCTCTAGCAACCCCTCATCGGCCAAGCGGAGTGATCATCCAGGGCAGTAGAGAACCAGGAGCTCTTTCAGGTAACCTGGGTCCAGTCTGTGTAGGGCTTTAAAAGTCAGTAAACTGACTTTGAAGGTGATCCACCACTGTACTGGCAGCCATAATAATAATAATAAGAATAAGGACGTATGCAAATTTTTGGGTGGACAGATGGTGAGACAATTGTTCATGATGAGATAGTAACATATTGCATGAGTGTCTCCCATTCCAATGGGGTGAACCTATCAGATACAGAATCTGACATATTCAGCTTATCAATTCAAAATGCTATGGAATCATAATTTAGCCAGGTCACTACCACCAGAATGGAACATTCAGAGTGTGTGTATGGTGGGTGGGCACAGGCAGGGTTTTGCCGTGCTTCCCTGTGGAGATTAGGGGTGCCTTGGCAGGCCTGCTAAAGAGGTACACCCTTCCCTGTTGGTCCAAAGCTGTGCAGCAGGGAGCCAAAGAGGCAGAGGCAGAAGGGGTGGATTCTCCACCCTGTCAGGGGTGGGCAGGGTTGGGTGTGATTGGAGGAAGCTTGTCCACCTCTTTGCAGACAGCTGAGGTGGAAGGGGGCCGTCGGGGAGTCCAGGACACACATACATTCACCGGACTGGGGGGGGGCATATCTGGGCCAGGATCTGAGTCCCCAATTGTCATGGTATCATTTTGGGATAGATTATTGTTTCCACAATAAAACACATGTAAAATGTAAATATAAATGAAAATAGAAATAATTATGATGCTATGCCTGTACTTTTAGGTTTCAATTTTGAGCAAAGTTGTGCTGCCTTTTGAACCCAAACAGATGGTGTGTGTGTGTGTGTGTGTGTGTGTTCTTCCAAAAGGTGTAG